>LS997563.1:34938467-35368467 GCA_000469685.2 Haemonchus contortus | reverse complement strand
CTATCTATTCTATCTATCTATCTATCTATCTATCTATCTATCTATCTATCTATCTATCTATCTATCTATCTATCTATCTATCTATCTATCTATCTATCTATCTATCTATCTATCCTATCTATCTATCTATCTATCTATCTATCTATCTATCTATCTATCTATCTAATCTATCTATCTATCTATCTATCTATCTATCTATCTATCTATCTATCTATCTATCTATCTATCTATCTATCTATCTATCTATCTATCTATCTATCTATCTATCTATCTATCTATCTATCTTCTATCTATCTATCTATCTATCTATCTATCTATCTATCTATCTATCTATCTATCTATCTACAGTACTGGTCAGTGAAGTATGCGTTTCCACTTTTTCAAAGATAACTTCCGCAAAACCAAGTTTTCTCCTTGGAAACTCAAACAGTAGGAAACATAGACAATTACTAACATTATACTAGTGTAAACAGTCCAGAAGCCCACATACAGCCAAATTTGGCGCTTTATTTTCAAATCGCCCGCCAACACACACTTCCAATTCTATAACTGGTTTGTTTTTATATTAAGAATTTTGGGGTTTTTGAGTCACATCATGCACCTACTAGATTATTAAGGCTATGGCAAGGCATTCCGGAAACCGTAAACTTGCGGCAAGACCAAATTGACGCCATAAATCGGAGCTTCCACGAAGGTCTAACATCTAGGCAAGTTTCCGAGATTCAAGGAGTTTCAGTTAGATGTGTTCAAGCGATTTGGAGGAAATATAAGGACACAGGATCTGTTGAAGTCAAAAAAACACCCGGAGCAGCAAGAATGGACATCTCGTCTTGTCGACAGGAACATTGTACGTCTTGCAAGGAATGACCCGCGCCTCACTGCGGCCGAGATTCTTCGCGAAATATCGACACCCGAAGGACCAAATCCATCCTTGAGCACTGTACAGCGTCGTCTGAGAGAGGCGGGTCTGTTTGGACGTCGCCCAGCAAAGAAGCCACTGATTTCTGCCAAGAATCGCAAGGCGCGTCTCGATTGGGCTCATGCTCACAAGAACTGGACCGTTCAGCAGTGGCGGAAGGTCATTTGGAGCGACGAATCGAAGTTTTTGCTGTTCGGGACGGATGGAATCAAGTTTGTACGGCGTCCTATTGGTACCAGATACCATCCAAGTTACCAGTTGCCGACCGTGAAGGGTGGTGGAGGTTCGGTGATGGTTCACGGTAGCTTTTGTGGCAAAGGAGTTGGTCCCCTCCACCGGATCGAGGGTAAGATGGATGCGAAGATGTACCTTAATATCATGGAGACTGTTATCTGGCCGTTTGTCCGCAGTACTGCTCGCCCGTGGCTTCATCTTCCAACAGGACAACGACCCGAAGCACAAATCTAAGCTGCTCACCAAATGGTTCCGAGACAACAACGTCCCTCTGCTGATGTGGCCGTCCCAGTCTCCCGATCTGAATCCCATCGAAAATCTATGGGAAAGACTTGAGCATCATGTAAAAGGTCTCAGAGCTCGAAATGAGCACGAAAAGTTCATTCAGCTGAAGACGGCATGGGAGAACATCCCACAGGAAGAGATCGACAAGCTCATCGAGTCCATGCCACGCCGATGCCAAGCGGTCATTGGACGCCAGAGTTATGCCAACAAAGTAATTAAGGTCGTAGTGTTATATTGCTATTATACAAGTTGTTGCGTTAAGTTATTTGGAAATTAAGGACAGATTAAAGATTATAGAGGTATGATTAGTGTTTGGCCACAAAAAAGATGTAAAGTCTTTCAAAATATTTCACCAATTTACTTAGACAGCTGAGAACATGCTCCCTCACCACTTTCCTTGATAGGTACTCACCGTGGAAAAACCAGATGAAATGGCAGTCATTTGAAGAAGTTTACGTTCGAAAAAGTGAAAACGCCATACTTCACTGACCAGTACTGTATCTATCTATCTATCTATCTATCTATCTATCTATCTATCTATCTATCTATCTATCTATCTATATCTATCTATCTATCTATCTATCTATCTATCTATCTATCTATCTATCTATCTATCTATCTATCTATCTATCTATCTATCTATCTATCTCTATCTATCTATCTATCTATCTATCTATCTATCTTATCTAATTCTATCTATCTATCTATCTATCTATCTATCTATCTATCTATCTATCTATCTATCTATCTATCTATCTATCTATCTATCTATCTATCTATCTATCTATCTATCTATCTATCTATCTATCTATCTATCTACTATCTATCTATCTATCTATCTATCTATCTATCTATCTATCTATCTACTATCTATCTATCTATCTATCTATCTATCTATCTATCTATCTATCTATCTATCTATCTATCTATCTATCTATCTATCTATCTATCTATCTATCTATCTATCTATCTATCTATCTATCTATCTATCTATCTAATCTTATCTATCTATCTATCTATCTATCTATCTATCTATCTATCTATCTATCTATTCTATCTATCTATCTATCTATCTATCTATTCTATCTATCTATCAATCTATCTATCTATTCTATCTATCTATCTATCTATCTATCTATCTATCTAATCTATCTATCTATCTATCTGTTTATTTATTTATTTATTTATTTATTTATTTATATTCATCTATGATGACTGAACAACTGCATGAGCCTGCTTGTAAGTTTCTCGCAAAATGCGAAAGCAACGAAAATTTGTAGAAGATAGGAGAATCAAAAGAACTGAACTCGAAAACCGTACCTTCAATAAGAGCGAAAAACAGGGGACGGGAGAACCTCGGTTTGTGCCAGTGTACGAAACCTCGAAGAAAGTTGTAACAAAAACTATTCACACAGCTGAGCAGGAAGAATAACATCAATGTTTTCATCGTCCTGGAAGTTGCCAAGTTTACATACACTTCGTTGACCGTTCATTGTAACCGCAATATAGGCTCCTCATCAAAGAGGTCAGAGAGCAATAGAATTCTTTATAAGCTTTTCTCACCTAACGTTCTCTCGGACTTGGTACAGCTTTGAAATCACACCACCACTGAAGTGAGCATTGCGACTATGCAGCAAATTTCGCTTCTTCGCCTACAATACATGATTTTGAAGTCATAGTTTTTACAAAGGTACAGCGCCTTGCAGACGGATTTTATCTCTTGCGGGATGCATTTTAACGTCTTCACACCATTATTTGACGCAGGGGGAGGGAAAGACAATCTAACACCTTAATTGGTTGGAACAGTTAATCACTGAGTTTTGTTTTCACTTGCTATCACATCTCTCTTCAAAAGTGGGATTTCCCGACTCTTCGAAAATGGTACTTTCCAACAACTTTATCGTGAGAGATTCTATGTAAACTCAGTGGGAAAAACTGGTTCTCCAGCGACCCAATTTTTTTGGGTGAAACTGCCCTGAAAAATTTGAAACTGCTCATTTGGTGGAAATAATGCAGTTTACTCTTGGTTGACACTATTTTAAATCGCAATGTGCTCTAAGGCTGAGAAACTCTATGGGGATCTAAAGATGCCAAAAGAGCTCTGTGAAGTCTCACAATGTAAAAAAATTGAGGGTACTCTGTAAACCGACCTTATTGATCCGCATCAATACTTCAAATGTGATCACAGCAGTGACTTGTAAAATCAGCAAAGAGAAAATAGATCCTAAAACCAAGGAAGGCGGCGACAGACTGGTGATTAGGCAGTACGTCATCAGCTTCTGATAGTCCAACTTCATGTAAACGATGCACATGAATGCTACCGCGGTCACAATCTGAAGAGCAAAAATGCGGAGCAAAGTCATTAAAGAAAAAATCAGGCTAGGTAATGAAAGTCTTAGTGAGATAGAAAGGTGAAAACCCCGCTTCCGATGGGGCTAAAATTTTCTTCTTATTTCTATCCTTCGTATCATGCTCAGCTTCAAGATGCCAAGCATGCATTAATCTCAATAACATATAGTTATGAAAATATATACATGTATATATAAATTCATGTATAATATATCCACGTGATGGGTAGAGGTGGTGTAGTACTAAATGACGCACCTCACACACGCGTGGCTACGGGTTTGAACCCCGGACCGATATCCGCCACAGCCAACCAAGCCTTCCATCCCTCTGGTGATGAATATTTGGTACCAGGCTCGTATGGGAGGATAAAAGACTTGTACATCGGCTCGCCACCGCAAGTCACTGTATAGGCCAAAGGCATTCAGGCATTTGACTGGAATTCGAATCGCGTGAACGCATCCCTCAAACGGGATTGATTGACGCCCCAACACTCTATCCTTTATATCAACGTATCTCCCTTACTGAGAATTCCTTCGTGCTGAACGATCATTCAGTGTGATTGCACTGGGAGCATCTTGCAACGAAAATCCGATGATGCAAGATGGAAGCCTGATGGAAGACTACGTTATTGAGTTAACTGATAGTATAGTGCTTGATCTGAAGCCATTGCCCGTCGGGAAGACGTGGATTAACCCCAGTCTAATCATCTTTGTTGGCTGTGCAGTAACTTTGACTTACGTTTATGAGGAGCTGGTAGCACTTTATATGAAATTGGAAAGGCATTTCGGGAAGCACCGTGCTTTTTACGGTCATCGTTGGTGAACTCAAGGCCAAGATTGGCCTCAGGAGAATGGCTGAAGAATTTCACACTTGGATCACGGAGCGGAATGGGATGGGCAAAATGAAGTACTCTCCACACCGTCGGTGTTCAGCACATCGACTCACACTATCCATCGTGGTTTTCAGTTACCGCAGCCCCTCTTAACCTACGGAATTAGGAGTCCATTGGTGGACACTACGGATCACATCATGTTCTTTCAAACAAAATCTGACCATTATCTCCTTTCCACTATTCTGTTTCTTAATGCGTGGGGAGATGCGAAGCGTGGTAAATAAAGCCCCACGACCTCACCCGCTGGAATCATCCGGCTTCTTGCGAGCTTATGAGAAGATTCAGTTACCGACGGCATCGATACAGTATACAGTCGACTAGTTGACGATCTTCACGATAGTGCCAGGAAAGCAGAAAATCTACAGGTTGCCAAAGACTCCTCTTCCCAGGAACTCTCAGACTGATCCGCTTGTGCAGAATCGTGCGAGCTATCAATCGCGACGGGGCAATCAAATAATGTTTGAACTTGCAATATGCAGAGAAGTCGCAAAGGGAGAATTGAGAGATAGGCAACGGTTCCAATCGAAGCTGCCGAGATTAAAAAAAGCATTCGCGAGCCCGACGAAGTCCAGCCAGTTACGAGTTCAGGCTCACTTCCCTCTGTCGTTCTGGTGGGATCGTTACTGCATGTCAATGAAGAAGGTCGTCTCTGAGTTCTGCACGGCTCTTAAGCAATCACTTGTGAACGTCAAGTTTGCAAAATTGTTAGGCTTTGTTTGTGAAGAGCTCTTCTATTACTTGAGGTTCTCTACTATGACAAAGCAGTAGTCAACCGACCTGTATTAAAACCAGAACCGGTCCTACGGTGCGGTTCTTACCATAAGTACTCAGCCTTCGTGTAGCAATGCATCTGCAATCGCGTTATTAGATCGTTTGCCATTACACTGATAATTATTTTGTGAATTAACAATCTTAACTGTACTACGTTATTGGAAGTATTGAGGCTCACCTTTCGATCGACAACATGAAAGTACCGGAGAATGCTAAGTACATTGTAAGATTGATTGGTGCTCGTATTATTATACATCGTGAAATATCGAATACATTACAATCCCCTGGTGAGGACATTAGAAATATGGATATGTCCCAAACATGATTGATTATCCTGAAAATAATGAATGAGTTTGAATCAGGATGGAAATCTGACTCATAGTCATAGTCCCCAGTAGTTCCCCCCCCCCCCCCCCCCCCCCCCATAGAACCGAAAATATTTGAAATGAAGTTCTCATCGTTATTAGCTTAGGGGGATGTTTAATCGCCAGAACCTTTCTTCGGTGTAACATGTAAACAAACAATCAATTGTAAAAAATTGGTGTCTTCAAAAAAAAAATGACGATTAATGAGGCTTTGGTCAAAGTAAATATTAAAAGGCTTCGCGAGTAGGAAGAAGCTGAATGTATCCGGTGCCCAAATTCGATTCCACTATTTTTCTCGACTTTAACTCCAGTAGCATTCTTCGTCTTGTAAGGGAACGATGCCAGCTATTGAGTTTTACTGAAGTGCGTTGATATTGCCAGGTTTTCATGCCTCAAAAACTGCCTTTCGTGCGAATTTGGTTCTTCAAAAAGGAGCTGCAGTGTAGTCAACTACCAAGCCGAGCGTCACCGATCGTCGTGGAGGGTCCACTTTTTGTGCTGCCCCAATCAGAACACAGTTCAGATGAAAATGCTTTGTGAGATTTTTCCATATGATGATCCTATGACTCCCACGAATAGCACAAGTGTCGCTATCGGGTCGAAAAATGGCCTAGGGATCACTGCTATGGAAATTTTTGAACCTGCATTCTGTGATCCTGGGTTTAACACATTACTGTTCTGTTTTGGAAGCTTTTAAAGTGTACTTCAGCTAAAGCAGGAAACCTATTATTCTTGCTATATAAGTATTCCTAAGAGATCATATCATCTGAGAAGAAAACGTACAAAGACTGTATAAAGCAAAAAACCTCACTCAAGTTAATGGGGAGTCAAGGTACTATAATAATATCCATTCAAAAGTACATCATTAAAATTAAAAATATGAATATGGCAGAAATACAAAAACCCTCTTAACGGTTGATGTATGAAAATGTATTCTGTACTACGAAACACACTACCTGAATTCGAAATTCCGTTTCTATATTGGCCCGAATGGGATTTTGACAGCATTTGATTTTCAAGAGCGTCCAGCCCTAGAGTTTGAAACAGATCGAGTACGAATGAACGACTTATTGGTGGCCAGTTTCTCGCAGTAGAAAAACGAGGTCAAGTTACATGTTGGTAGGACCAAGTTTTCTACCTTTCAAGCTTCTCCACTTTGTTTTCACAGGTCTCACTCGTGAGCTGAAGGTGTTCTTCGCGCTCGCATATTCCAATTCCTGTAACGCAGCTCATCCTACTTTACTACTCAAGCCGTCTGGCTATCCCTGTGACCTTCTGAATAGTTCCATTCCGTAAGGAGTGCCAGGCTGCTTTTAAAGTGCAGACTATTGGAGAACATTGATGTTATTCTTCCTGCTCAGCTGTGTGAATAGTTTTTGCTACAACTTTCTTCGAGGTTTCGTACACTGGCACAAACCGAGGTTCTCCCGTCCCCTGTTTTTCGCTCTTATTGAAGGTACGGTTTTCGAGTTCAGTTCTTTTGATTCTCCTAACTTCTACAAATTTTCGTTGCTTTCGCATTTTGCGAGAAACTTACAAGCAGACTCATGCAGTTGTTCAGTCATCATAGATGAATATAAATAAATAAATAAATAAACAGATAGATAGATAGATAGATAGATAGATAGATAGATAGATAGATAGATAGATAGATAGATAGATAGATAGATAGATAGATAGATAGATAGATAGAATAGATAGATAGATAGATAGATAGATAGAATAGATAGATAGATAGATAGATAGATAGATAGATAGATAGATAGATAGATAGATAGATAGATAGATAGATAGATAGATAGATAGATAGATAGATAGATAGATAGATAGATAGATAGATAGATAGATAGATAGATAGATAGATAGATAGATAGATAGATAGATAGATAGATAGATAGATAGATAGATAGATAGATAGATAGATAGATAGATAGATAGATAGATAGATAGATAGATAGATAGATAGATAGATAGATAGATAGATAGATAGATAGATAGATAGATAGATAGATAGATAGATAGATAGATAGATAGATAGATAGATAGATAGATAGATAGATAGATAGATAGATAGATAGATAGATAGATAGATAGATAGATAGATAGATAGATAGATAGATAGATAGATAGATAGATAGATAGATAGATAGATAGATAGATAGATAGATAGATAGATAGATAGATAGATAGATAGATAGATAGATAGATAGATAGATAGATAGATAGATAGATAGATAGATAGATAGATAGATAGATAGATAGATAGATAAACTACACATCTTTATGATAGCATCAGAAGAGTATCGGCTAATACACAGGGTTCTCCATATACCAAGCAGAGCTGTCATAAGTATGCAGAAAAAGATGGAGCTTGACAACTAAGGCCCCATCTCTGAGTCGGGGGAGTCGGAGCCTGCTCAGAGATCGAAAGCAAGCAAAAGGCGGTAGATTTGTCAACAAAAATAAAATCCTTGTTTTCTATTGTCCTTACTGAGCATTTTTGAATTGCGTTTAAACATTTTGGCAGATAAGCAAATAACCTCTCGCTAAGGCTAGTTGTGGAAGTCGAGCTCATCCGGCATATAACAGTGAGCTGTATACCTGCCGGTTCCAGTCCCCAATCCCTTTTCTATGCTGGCTTCTTTGATTCAGTTACCTTTGAGAACCTCAAAGAGCGACAAGGCGCTAAAGTCATGAAGGAAATGTCATAAGGGAGAGAAACTATTCTTTTGAAGTACTCAATTCCAGTCTCTTAGTTCAGTTTTAATGTTTTCCTGTTCGCAAATGTTAAAATGCCATACGCCAATTATCCTAACTCAAATTGATATTTAATAGAAGCTAATTTACAATCAGAAATACCCGTTTAATGTGGGTATTCACCACATTACCTCTATAGTCAGTGATTGTCGTGGCTCCTTTCCCGGAAGAGTCACTGTGTATGAAAATTACGATTAACGTTATGGGTCAAATTCAAAAAGCACATTCTTGAGATCAGGCGACGCTGGGAACTTCCACGATATGACCTTCAGCTGCTTGTGAACTGTGGTCTTGAGGATGGAGAGTATAGAAGTGCATATTTGAGTCCCATTTTCTAAGAAGTTGAGGGTAAAATGCGATCATATAAATGCATAAATCTACCCGAGGTTTTTTAACATTGACCCAATAACCAGTCCTGTTTTTGAGAGCGCCTTCTTTCAATCAGTGGCGTTTGCAGTTAAGCTTCGCCCTATACAGCAGTCGTTATACTGGCAAACGGTTCAAATGTGTCTCTGCCTACACAATGGCTGATGTACAGTTAAATTATTATTCTTTCAAAGGACCAAAGAACTGTAGGCTCAGTTGGTCTGGAAATGGAGGCAAGGGAGGTGGAGGAAAGGATATTGGTACGGGATTTGATCCTTTGACCATATGTATTGCAGTTCCCTACATGGCGCTTCCCCTTCACCAATTAGGGTACCCTTTTTGACGGGAAATTATAGAACTACTCTAGAATAAAGCGATAACAACGAAAAAAGCGCAAAAAACGATGAACAAAAAGAAATAGAAAGGGTCAAAAAAGAACTGGAAAGGGGGGTCGGACGAGTTTCACATTGGAAGAACGGCGGTTAAGGGAGTGTTCGGGCGAGTGCACGAAGGCGACGCAATGTCTGCAATAGCAGACAACACACCCAAGCGGACACATCGCTCCAATACGAATGTGGTGAAGGACAATTAGAACTCGTAGTCAGCTTAGCGAGGAGCGGAGGCCTCCCGTCCCCCACTGTTCCTGCCCTTATTGTGCCCTATCCAGACCGTTTTCCGACCTCATTCCTGCACAAATGGCATTAGAGGGGGCGTCGAATTCAAACCATGTGCAGATCTCCGAAACCATTTTTTTCGTGAACAGTGCCTTTAATGCCTTACTATTACCGAGGCGTGGAAAGTCTTCTACGGAACTCTGCAGAAACCTATACAGAAATAGGCGATCAGCGTTTTACCAGTACGAATGCCGATTATAAAGAGCTTAAGACATTTTAGGTGGCCAAAACCAGGTTTGATTTTTCGAGCTGCTACACACTGCTGCCAGGGCCTCAAAAGGATAACCCATTATTGCTCTTTTCTTTCGCAGAAAGAAATTCAGTGGCTCGTCTCATTTATGAAAATCTTACCGATACATCAATTTTTTGCTATTTGCATTGCAAATGGCATTCTTTGTAAACATTGTGCTATTATAGTACTCGGGAACACATGTTTCGTAATAATCGTATTCAATTTCTATCGATTTATGGGCAGAAACGTACCTGAAGATGTCGTGAGCGACAAGGCATGATAAGTGGAATATAAGGATCCATTTGATGTTGTAGTGAACAAGTTTGTGATTGTAAGTGGCTTTGATCACCCACAACACCAACGGAATAGCAGTCACTCCACAGAGCACGTTGAACATCAGAGAGTAACGAAGGACAAGGGATTCAGCCACTTCCTGCGACCCCTCACACAACTCACTTGTATCCATTTGTAACTGAAGATGTAACGATTAATGAAGCGATTCCTAAAAACAGCACAAAAACTGACGATCGGAACGGCGGAAAGATTGAACTGAGCAGAGTCCTACGAGAAAGTTTCGAGCGGAAAACTAAGTCAAAATACAACGTGTACAGAGAAACTACCAAAACGCACTTCGATAAAGAGGAATGATACGAAAAAAAGGAATAAGAATTGATTGGATGAATTTTCCGACTGTTCAAGCCTAGCGGCAAAGATAATGCGATAGATCCTGAAGAACTGAACACATCGCAGAGCTGGAGCACATTCTTTGCACATTCACAAAGCGAGTCATGGAGGAGCTGAGAGAGTTGTTGAAGGTTGAAGTGCATCTTCAACCCCATTTTGGGATGTCCCCTTTTTCGCTCATTGCGAATCGTAGTGATGTTTTGGATGCGTATGTGCCCTACACAATGACTTGGGACGAGTAGCCAATGAGGAAATCTCAGTACTTTTATCCTCCCAAACGAGTTTGGTGCCAATCAAGCGTCCCCGGAGAGATGGAAGGTTGAGTTGGTCTAATCCAGAAATAATGAAACACGTCTTATTTAAAGTAGGAATAACTTCCAATCTCGATCACTGGATCCTGCGGGTGTGACAGTGCACCACTTGCCAATGCACCACTCCCACTTTGTTGATTCCAAGGAATTATCGCCCGCGTGCCCGAATATTTCGAAAAGCGGAAGTTATCTAGTAAAGTCTCCACGTTCCGGATTCCATAAACCTCGGCATGGTTGTATATTGATGTTAATCTTGCTCGAAACTCCCACGAGGTTGGTATAAAAATTCATTAGCTAACGTTTCGGCGATATCGCCTCCTTCAGAGCCTGAAAGTGGATCAAAAACAATTTTTGGATATCAAACCAAAGATTTCCACAACCCTACGGAAGTTAGAGACCCCCAGAGCACCACGTAACCCAAAGGAGGAGCACTCACCGTCACTTCATGGATCCTGGAAATCACCCAGCAACTGATAGTGGGACCAGGTCAGCCGAACTTCGTCTTTATCGGAATCCTCGTAAATGGTTTAGAGCGGAGGAGCATGAAATCTTTGAAAAACTTCAAAAGTGCAGCTAATACGTAGCCGCTCAAATTGTCGACTGAGGTGAGAACAATGAAACAATTGTAGTGCTCTACATACTTCTAATTGCCCTTTTTTTGCCTACAATGTATTCGCTCCCTCCCCCCATTATGAAAGACAGATATAATTTAATCGACTGGCATTGTTTCATTTACTCTTTCAAGCTTTTGTCCAACTTTTTTTCCAAAAATTTTTGCCTCCTCTTCACCAGCGTTGATCGGAAATGAGGGAAGAAGGTAACAATGAAAGTGTAAGATTCAAAGAAATCGATTTGGATCGTACGTAAAGGTGTGAAAATGCAGACATTCAGGCTATCGACTATGTAAAAACTTTGGGGAAAGCATTCAGGTATGTCCAATCAATGAAATTGACCTAAGGGACATCCGAAACAAAGCTTTCATGATACTCTGCATGAGTATTAAAGTTGGTTGGCCTTCATCCCGGCCAAGCTTCTCAGCCAGAACATCAGAAAACGGGTTCAGCTTCTGAGCGGAACAAATGTTGAAGTAGAAGAAGTAGTTATAGTAGTAGAAATAGAAGATTCAGAGAAGATGGTAAGGAAACTCCTGTGAGAGCTATCTGGAAACGATTCACATCTGTTTTGCTCTGTTCAGTAATAAATGTTTGGGCCATTTCCAGAAGAAATGTGGTCTAGGTCGATGTGAATGAGTTGAAGAGGTAATATGGCTGTTATTACTTAGCAGAGGGAGTTTAAAGTTAGTGACATAGTAAATCTTCAAAAGTTATTTTGCACCTCAACTATTATTTCTGTGCTCGACTAACACGGATTTTGGCTGCGATGAACCTAATTAGGAGCCATGATTGAATGACTGATTATGGATAACTGGTGTTGCGCCTTTCATACCCTGTACGAGGGGGCCAATATAGACATGCTCAAGCGAAAGGCAGCTAATGTCTACTTCTGTTCTATGTTGTGAGCACTGTTTTGCATAAAATGCTATTATTGTATGTAGGTCTACGCTAAAATCCCCATCATGCCCAAATCATATCCGTTCGGAAATGAACTTCCATCAATTTCTCAAAAAAATGCAAGTGCAGTAGGAAGTGAACTATTAGGTTGGTGAATAATTATTGCGGCTTTTTTTTCAGCAAATTTTAATTAAAAAAACGATAAAAATTCTTAGCAAAGCGTGCTCGAACAACTACTCCGGAATATATTCACCATCTACGGCAAGCACTGCTTCCTATTTGCTGGCAGTCGGATACCTCAAGCGAGGAAGTTTCGATGCTTGGAGGCGATCCACGCCTTGACGTTGGCCTTTAAGTCATCCATTCCATCGAAAGTTCTGTTCGTTAGAAAATTTTTCAACGAACTGTTGACGTGATAATCCATAGGAGTTTTTGTTAGTGAATAGGGCGAACCTAGACCTGTGTCTAGCACATTCCGTTCTTCATTCGGCTTTGGCTGACTGTCCCATCCCCGAGAATTTCGTTGAGATCACGTTGTGATTGGGCCACCCCCCAACTTTTCCCTAAGTGATAGGGCATAATGTGGAGCATATGAAATGTTTTTCAAGATATATTTCTGTTGAGCAGAAGGTAGGAAGATTATTCCTATAGAAGTTCTGAATTTGATATTCAAATTATTGTCGAGAGAAAAGCAGCCGCGAAAAAATCCGCAGTAATTATGCATCAACCTATTAATAGGCACTGGAATAAGCAAGAAATTGGCAATCGGAGATCCAATGTAACACGAGGCATGAAGAATATTCCACGAATATCCTCGATATAAAGTGAAACTGATATTAGAAGAGAAGCTAGCTTCATGGTTTACGCGCAGATTCACAATCTCGACCGATAATCAGAAACAAACAAACATCTCTCGAAGGCATTGGAAAGGAAACATGGGAAGACGGCTATTGAGCATCATTTGTTCGTATTTCTAGGGCGCTTACTAAAATTTCGCCAGAAAGCCAGATTTCTATCAACTGAGGTATGAAAATGCCCTGCAACCATGAGGGGTCCAGTATCACGACTGAATGGTCTTCAATAGACAGCCTTCATTGAAAACATTCGGTTAAGAACGGCAGCCAAGAGTGTCCGTTGAGCTCTGAGGTCAACGCCCTTTGCTTCACCTTCTAGGGCGAAAATGATAAATTTAGTAACTTAATCTAATAATTTACAAGAACATCATGATGGATTTAATATTACTCGGGGCTTCTTGCCTATACAGAAGCCTAGCATGCGCTCGAGTGCCCTTACTATCGAGACCACAAAAGTGCGACACATGAAGCTTTCTACAGATATTTCCACTTACCATCAATTTTGGTGAAAAACTGAAATCTCTTGGATATGAAATGTGAAATAGAGGCCGTAAATCGAGTGCGAATCTTCTTTGCTGAGAAGTGAATATTATTCCGGTTCGTTAGACGAAAATTTAATAGTCAGTCTAGTGGCTTTGGGTCACGAGGGATAAGATGTATGCGCAATAACAACGAAAAAAAACTGATGAAAAATGTTTGTGCTGTAACCTCAGAAATGAAAGCACCAGAAAGAAGAGCTGTGGATGTCAAAACATGGCCTTCACAGGAAGAATGCCCTGTTTGAAACGACTAATTTTGTGATGGGACAAATTCGAAAGCCATATGGGAAGTGCAGCTAAACTTGGGTAACAAATAGCTATTCTCGTATGACCCACAAGGGGAAAACATGTGCCGCTCCTAAGTTGATTAACCAGCTTGAAGTTGTTTTCATGGTTTCGCTTGACATTTACTCCTTCGTCTCTACTCCGAGTACTAACTACAAACTGATTGGCCCAGTCAAGAAGCATTCAACTGCTTTAGGCGGAACATCTCTTTAATGCCAACAGTCAAGGGTAATATCTTAGGCAGAATTCATTCATGTATGAGCTAGTGAACAAGTCACTATAAGTGGACTGTGACGGTGAACTGCATGCTTTTTCTCCTCAATAATTAAGTTGAAGGAGAAATTCGGAACATTTCTGGATATTTCAAAAAGTTTTCAGAGTTTCAATTATCTCGACTGCTCTTTTGCTGTAATTCTGTTGAAATGACTCTTTTATATGAACCTCAATCTGAAGGCATAATAGATGTTGAAATGCATCGAAGAATCTAACGTTCTCGATTGCTCTTTTTTCCCGTCAATGGTGATTACTTCTGATGTAAATTATAAGATTGTCTAGGAATTATCGTGCTTATTCAAACCTGACATATTGCCTTTTGATTTGAATATATTTGACCACTGATAAAGTGAAAGTTAAAGTCCTTAAGCGCTGATTGTTTTATCTCTGAGGATGCGCCTCGCATTCGATTTCCATTCAGAATCGTTGTGGCCCAATGAATGCACATACAATGAATTGCGGGGCCAGCCGATGTACAATTCAGTGCTTCCATTCTCCCAGATCGGATCGATATCCGCCTTGACCAGCCAGGCCTTCCACCCTGAGTCTGGTACAAATTAACCGACCCCGAAAGGGTGGAAGGCCTGGTTGGTTAAGGCGGATATCGATCCGGGATTCGAACCCATGACCATGCGTGTGTAATAGTGCACCACTTGCCACCGCACCACCTTCACTCTTGACCAGTAATATTAACTATCATAGGTTAGCAGAAGAATGCAGCAGTAACCTCCAGCTTTCTCTCTTAACGTATGAAAGGGGTTCTGTTTCGAGGCGCCTTTTTTACCCCCCAGCCTAAAGGCAGTTGAAGGAGGTGTGCAGAGTCGTGTATTGGTTACCATTTCCTGCTAGAACTCACTCTTCTTTACCTAAGTGTAAATTTTCCGAAGGGGAATCGACTTTTGAACGCGCTCAACTTAAGTAGGCTCCCGCATGTGCTGAAAATGGAAATCTCGTGCGTAAGAGCAAGACGGCGAGCTATCCTGATACCAATGAGAACAACTATGGGAGGTTGGCTCCACAACTTCGGACAGGTGGCGTAACTGGTGGTCATGAACCACTCTGGTCTCGCCAACCATGACAACCATATGAATGTCCCTGGCGTCACCGTTCCTGAGCAAAGGTGACAGATCTACCCTTTTAATGACGTATGCATAGTGAGTCTAATTCTCGAGTTCATGAGAAAAGCATAGCGGGCCGGCCAGGGAATTCCCTCAACAGCGCTTCGAAAGATGTTCAACACAAAGATGGCAACGTATCTGGTTGGCGTTGAAACTTGGACTACAACATTTGCAACGTCGAGGGAAGGGGACCTCTGTCATTACATTCACCAAATTTAGCATCTGTGAGATACGAGACGATGTCGTTCAGCGAGAAGATTTACCGCTAAAACCTTCTTCCAAGATGACGATGAAAAGATCTCGGATGACAAGAAAGGATAAGGCCAATCTAACCCAAAATACTTGAACAGCCTCCCTCATTTACCACTGCCCAGGCATTACTCCTTCTGACTTGTGGCTGTTCTTCGGCCTACCTCGCAACCTTGACGCGATAAGTTCCAAGACTTGGTTCGAATGTGGATTTATCCCACTCTATTCAGCAGAAGCCTCGTGTGGAATGGCATAAGGCAGCTCTCAATATAAAAAGAAAGCTGTAGGAACTAGGTAGATTGATGCACGGTTGTGAAGTTTCACTAGATAAATTTCCCGAGGTAGCAAATCTTTTGAAAAAGCTATAGATGATTCAGATCTTTTCACTTGGTGATCCCATACACTACGAGTAGGCAACAAACGGTGATCAAGATAATGCCTATAGGCCTATAATGTAGCCCTTGGGTAGCTTCAAAGTTGTGCAAAGTGTTTTTGGGAATGGTTGAATGAGGAAAGTGATCAAGAAATCTTATATTTACCTCCAACAATCAAAGAAGGCACTCAGAAGAGTAGTGAAATCAGTATGCCTTGCCAAAGGATAAGTCAGCGATTACGTTGAATTCTAGAACTTTCCCATACAGAGAATGACAAGGAGAAAACGCTCCGAGGAGGAAGTGAATGAGAGGGTGGGAAGGGGGTGATGTCGAAGTGCGAGTTTTTGTCAGGGTGTACTTTTGAACAATAATGGAAAAGCGGCGGTAAATAACGAAACAGCGGTCCAAAAGTTCATTAAGTATGCTGAGAAATTACATGGCAGCCGCCTCAAGTGCACCGATGCTCGATTCCCCTAATTCACTTAAGTCCGGGACGCTGTTTGTCATGAACATCTTTCCAGCTGAACATTCCTGCGACAATTTGAACACTGTAATTACTGCTGACAAAAAGATTCCGGGACAAGAATGAATTATGAACAGAATGTATTTTACATAGGATAGAAATGTCGGCACTGAAAAGTATGTCTGCAATGATTTAGACTGTAGGATTGTTAGGTTGACAGATACTTCCGACTAGATGGAAAACGTCCAATGAATTTTCGGAACACTGCACGAATTCAGATAGTGATGTCGGGATACTAGTGTAAATGGTCTATTCAGAGAGGGAGTTCAGGAACAAGTATGTATTCGATCATTTGAATAGACGGCCAGCGCTAGCCTCAGTGTCTTCGGCAGTTCCAGATAATTTCACATCTATCACTCTCCAAAACCTTCAATCGGTGAGTTTGATGACGATTACAAGTGTCAATAGTTATTATGTACGATTAAAGAGCGCACTCACAACTTTAATCCAAGTCTGAGCGATGGAGAGCGACCCAAGTTTGAACAATAGTTATTTAAAGCACCTAAAAACGTTGAAAGTCTGTGGCGAATGCATTATTCTGAGTTTACTCAACTCAGGACTTCTTCACCTTTCACCGTGGGAAGCTTCTAATTGTGCTGTGAGGGAATACCATAGTGTTCAAATGGCTAATGGGTGTGAGAATGGAGCCTTTACGACGAAATCGAGTCCGCGATATTTGAAGGTAAATTACTACGTATTAGGCTGTGAAAAAAGAAATGCAACGTTGCGTATCAAAATTTGATAGTGAACTTACAATTAGGAAAGGAGCGTTCCTGGGAACTAGTTGAAAGGCAACCCCCCCCCCTCTCATAGGGACCAATTAGCTTTAGTGGTTAACTTCAGGAGTTTTAATTGAAGGAACTGTTAATGATAATCCTAAAGGTTTCTATTTAAAGTGAAATAATGGAAGTCATGGCGCAGAACAGTGCACGTGGTGGCGAAAGCGCGAAAATTGTTGGAGAAAAAAATGAAAGTCTTCAAAAAAGTGGCAAAAAAGGATTGTACGAATGAATATCCATCAAGGTGTCTCTCATTTGAGCTTGCTATTCGTCTCATCCTGTGAAAAGTGCAGTAATAACAAGGATGGCTAACACGCCACTTTTAGGTGTCTGTATCGACTACCTTTATTTATTTATTTATTTATTTGTGCACCGGTCAGTCGCCAAGGCAAGAAGAAACAGAAGAGCTATTAGAAAATCACGACTGACATCAACAAAAAGAACTAAAGAGAAGCAAGCAAAATGAGGAAAACCATATGGACAGAAGGAATTGATACGGGAACAGATAATGTATTAATTATACATACCCTAAAATTCCATGGATAAGAGCGGTTGAACCTACCGGTGAAAAATGAATTGGAAAAAATCGAAATTGAATGCAGTCACCCCTCTAACTTGATGGATGGATAAATTAAATTCGAAGAAGAAGTTAAGAAGAAGCTCCGCCCCTCAACTCTAAACCCCGCCCACTTATAACATTTCATACAGAAAAGCAGCGATTTTAACGGATCGCTTTTTTTCTAGATGAATTGTTTATTAAGTGGGCCGGGTTTGGAGTTGAGGGGCGGAGCTTCTTCTTAACTTCTTCTTCGAAGTTTAATTTATCCATCCATCAAGTTAGAGGGGTGACTGCATTCAATTTCGATTTTCTCCGATTCTTTTTTCACCGGTAGGTTCAACCGCTCTTATCTATGGAATTTTAGGGTATTTTCAAAGAAAAAATTAGGAGGTGGAGGCCAGCCTCACATTCGTAGCTTGCCCGAAATTTTTGGTAATGAACGCAGTGAAGAACATGGCGGAGTGTGTAGCGCGTCTACAAAGGGGGAAACGAATAATAGTAAAAAGTGGATGATGCTGGGGATAACACCATTTATTATGCCCTATCCAGGCCATTTTCTGGCTCGACAGCGACTCATATACAATTCCTGGGAGCCACAGATTCATTCTAGATCATTTTTATCGTCAATTTTGCCCTTGAGTGCCATATATAATAAAATGTGGAAAGGTACGAGAATCCGTTTTCCAACCTACATACATAGTCAAAGAACTGCCGACTTCTATCAGGGGATTCACAAATCCTCTCGTCAAATTTGTGCTAGAAAAAAATCGACATTTTTGACATTTGCTATTATAAATTCAAATTGTTGAGATCGAGAAGCGGTTACGGTATGCATGAATTCTAATATGAACATTTCCATTATGGATAGCATGTGTAGCTGTTTTGGGTTACACATTTGGGTGGTTTAATGGCTTACTCATTAGGAAAATGTTACGTAAAATGAGTTAGCCCTTCATGTACTTTGTATTCAGCAACGATTCGATCCTGACTCGTATGCATCAGTGGACCTCGCGGTCTGTGTAGCCGTTCTGAGGGCGCTCACAAATTAACATCTCGTGCTGAAGGGAGCAGCTAGCTAACTTAATTATTAGAAGCTCAAACTACGTTCTTATAGACCCCGCACCCTTCACCTGAATATCTGAGAAAAAAGGCGAAAATCAGAAAGAGTTCGCAGCCAGTGAGCTCAAGGTGGTAGCGGATGATGAAGGAGGCAAATTCGATTAAAGTTCTATCGTCAGGAAAACAAGAGTTCGCAAACTAGCGCAACTGGTAAAACCGGAGTTTATGGCAGTGCCGTAATGGACGACTCCTTCGAATCTGTCAACCATCAGAGAATGTGTTGATTAGCTGCTTCAGAAGGGAAAAAAGCAAAATTCGCCTCAAGCAGATTTTCAAAAAAAACAGAACGGAATTTGCTCGAGGAAATTTACAAATGGATTCCGGGAACGATTTAGGAGGATTAAAAACATGTCTCCAGGATATATAAAACTTCTTCTAGAAATGTAAACCGCTATGCATGGATCTCGGAGCAGCACCCGGTGGCTTTGCACAAGCCTAGAGAGGCAATAATCTTTGAATTGATAGAACACAGAGGGAACTGCGGGCTCTTAACAGCAAGGACAGAAGCACATCATATGAGGGAAACAAGAAAAATAAAAAAAATACAAAAAGATGCCTTGTGCCACCTCACACTCGAAGCGGAAGCATCAATTCAGTGTAATCCTTAGAAGGACTTCACAGAGCTAGATTTCCTTTAAGTAGCGACTCCACTGTCTGACCATGAGATCCCTACATTCATCAAACAACCCATTAATCCCTATTCAGCTGCTTTGAACCTGAAGCCTTTCTTTGAAAACGACTTAATGGTTTATATTGAACTCGCACATCAAGCGAAGAAGGCCCTCTCCATCCTGTTCACTTCGGTTTTTATCTACGCAAAAATTCAATCCCTTGAATGTCCTTCAAGTAATAGGGAGCATGACCATATAGATGACGGATGAGCGTGCCATGTACTTTCAACTTTCTAAGAAGGAAGTCATCCGAGACGAAATCTTTTTGTGGTTAGCCTTCAGATGTGATAAAAGGAGCTACTACATACTTCTCCTTGTTATAAAGTATGACTTCCAGTGAATTCACCCATCAGCGCAAAAAAAAACGGTTACAACAAGGCAGAACACGATCTTGAGCTCTCCCGCACTTTGGAGGCATAGGTCATGATAAAAATCATTTACGAAATATCCCCCAAGGACGAATTTGGGCCCACCTGTATGACATATATATTGCTATCAATTCGAAAAACGCCTAGATAGAGCATTATAAGGGCTCAAGGATTGTATCGGTTGTATGCCACATCAAAGGTTTGGCGGCCTTGTGCAGGCTGCGTTGTCCCCAAGGGACCCCATGTAGGAAGTACAAACAATCTATCATAACCCATGGCGACAGTGGAAGCAGTTCTAGAGAGCTTGTTCCAAGTAGTCAACTCTTTTCGCAATCGGAACGCCTGAAATTTCGTCCGAATACGCCTTTTCCGTTAGGATAATCTCGCGCAACCTCGCAACCTCTACTTTACGTTTAAGAGCCCTTTTCTCTTGAACTCGGCGGGTTTTCTCCCTGTATTCGCCACTACATATGTCCATCCAATTCTTCCGCTTTATGATTTGTATGCAGTACCCCAAGATTTCTGGGACTGTGCCTTCAAGAATGAACTAGTGAACGTGCAATCTAGCTGTACCTCTCAGTACCTGACCAAAACGACCCAGTCTGATGAAACTGTCGTAGGGCAGTTCTTCTGCGGAGAACGAGTGAAAGCGAAAGTCGAAACAAAATAAAACACAGCAATAAGATCAAAGGAAGTTGAAATAGATGGTTGAAAGATTGGATGGAAATGCGCTTCCTGAAAACCTGCTCAACATGAGCTACTGGAAACACGTGCTAAGCACTAACTGACCGTTTGCCCCGCTGAATATTAGGTTAATTATACCGGAGCCTTTCATAGGACTAACTAATTAAACCGGTGGAGCCCAAGAAGGCTAGTCGAGTGCTTTGTGAGGTCCACTTGATCGAGTACGTTTCTGGGCTACGGTCAGCGAAAGTTCAGCAACCTTAACCCATGTCGTTAGGATTGTGTTGTTTACGAGGGAATTAAGCAAGTTTTGAGCCATTTTCTCAGAAGTCATTCTATTTTCTGCCCTCAGCCGGCTTTTGCTTATTAGCGCCCTTCAGTTCAAGGTGCTCGTATTGTAGTGATATGACCTTTTAGGTAAGGAGGCTAATCTGCCATGCGGGGTGACGACCCTCACTCCAGGAACACTTTAAGTTATGAATTGGAGTGGAGGCTAAAAGTTCTCCGCAATGCTGAAGTGGTTTAAAAAAAGCGAGTTGGTTGTTTACTGCTAACAATTGTAACAATTTCTACACAGTTTTTTTATATTAGCTAATGAGAAAATTCTCATTTTAACACTTGATCAGAAGCTTAATTTTTCGAGAACAATATTTAGAGGCTTTCCTTAGAAAATGCATAAGTACCAACTTTAATGTCGCCAGCGGACCAAGTAAATAAGGATCGCAAAGGCAAGAGGAAAAATATGAATCCTTTCGAAGCAGGGAACATTCACGTCAAAGAAAGGTCCATTTCCAATAAAGCCTTCGAGATAGGAAGATGCTCGGGAATTAGATTGCACGATAATATTCTGAAATAAAAAAAGAGGTGGAAAGTTGAATGCTCATGTGCGAGCACATGTCCTCTACGAAACCTTTATAAGGATTCTTGTACTGGTGACGATGGGCGAAGTCAGGCGGACAACAAGTACTACTTTTTGGCTTCCTCACACAAATTAAGAAGTCATTCATGCATTTGGATGAGGTTTCCTCCCAAAAGATTCCACTCATGTCTGAGACAAAATCGAAAAGATGGGGCGTTGAAGACAGATGTTGTAAATACTTCTTCAAACACAACTCCATTTACTCAATTCACCCTAGAGCAGCATCCGGCGCAAGCTATTAGCATGGCGCAATGAGCTGAGTGCTCGTTTATGTTTTTCACTTTTGAGATTGGCTACGTATATTCCCATGGTAGCATCTTGATGAGCACTTTCGGATGTGCCTCAGTGCGTAAATATCCTGATGAGAGTTTCAGCCCATATAAAGTGGGCCGCACACTGGGAATGTATATATATATAAGTATGTGTATATATATGTGTATGTATGTATGTATGTATGTATGTATGTATGTATGTATGTATGTATGTATGTATGTATGTATGTATGTATGTATGTATGTATGTATGTATGTATGTATGTATGTATGTATGTATGTATGTATGTATGTATGTATGTATGTATGTATGTATGTATGTATGTATGTATGTATGTATGTATGTATGTATGTATGTATGTATGTATGTATGTATGTATGTATGTATGTATGTATGTATGTATGTATGTATGTATGTATGTATGTATGTATGTATGTATGTATGTATGTATGTATGTATGTATGTATGTATGTATGTATGTATGTATGTATGTATGTATGTATGTATGTATGTATGTATGTATGTATGTATGTATGTATGTATATATGTATGTATGTATGTATGTATGTATGTATGTATGTATGTATATGTATGTATGTATGTATGTATGTATGTATGTATGTATGTATGTATGTACACTTGTATCTATTTATGCACGTTAAACTCAAGTTCACGATAATTTTGAAGTACCCGTTTTCATTTGAAAAAGGGAAGTTCAGACTGGGAATAGTTCATCGGTAACGAAGAAAGCAAGAGAACTCGCTAATTCCGAAAAAAATATGGCTCGTTAAAAGTAGGCAAAATAGAGGTTGGACGAGGTTACCATGACGGAAATAACATGTAAGGGGTAGTCGGCCGAGATTTCAGATCAAGCCAGAACTGTATGGAACTGTCTTTCACTGTCGCTATGGGTCACCACAAATTGTTTGAACTCCCTACATGGGTTGCATCGGTGCAGCCTCTGCAGTGCCGGTGAAACTCTTCAAAACATACACCCGGGTCAATCTTCGAGAATCGTATAATATTCTAATGATCTCTAACTAGGCCGTTTTCCGAACTAGTAGTGCCAGATATGGTATGAGTGGGGGCCCGTGGGGGTAGGGAATCTCAGTATCCATTTTTACCGTGAGTTGTGCTTTTAAAGGCGTAGACGAGTCTTTGATCTGTCAGCTATTCAATCTGCTCCATTATGGTGCTGGCAACTATACACGACTAAGAGAATTTCTTTTCGAGCCAAATCTAGTATAATTCATTGAAAGAAAAAGGAGGGCACGATCAGTCCCCATACCAAGTGCACCCCTAGCGCTTCAACGATTCTTTTTTCATCTCTCTAAGTAGAGAAGAGGTGGGCAAGAAATTGCATTCCAAGAAATCATTTCCCTAGGCTCTAGGAAAAAACCTACCTTTCTAGTAGCCGAAGCACTACATATAGACGAAGAAAAAAGCCCGTATTTGCTCAGTCACCATCTAGTCTCACAATCGTTCTAGAAAAAAAAATTATGCATGCGCACTTGCAATGCAACTTATCTCCCGACAGTGGGCAAAATTGCGCCGAAGATTCAAAACTTTGAAAAAAAAGGAAAAGAAGCAATAAAAAGGGTCCTCCAGATCATTGGTTAAGTAAAGTTTTCTCGTGGTAGTCGATAGCTCTTGGGGTAAAGGCCAGCAGTCGTCGTTTATTCGGAACCGTAGCAGAGGAAGTTTGAATGTGTTCAGGCCCTCTAAAATAACTTACAGTTTTGAGCAGATGTACAATCCATTCGAACAAGTCCAATTAATGTACCCTGAATGTGGAGAGGTTTGATAGGTCTGACTGAAACATATTTCACACTATCCAACACTACTTGACTGCGAAGCACCCATATCCACAGATACGTAGAGCAGGGTGTTTGTTGGAGGTAAGCAAACCAGCCCGTTTGGCCCTTCTGCTGGATGCATTTGTTTATTCTGCGATTCTGTTTAAGGGTCTCATAATCCTTCTCAGGGAAATTTCGTGGGGAGTCGCTTCTAGATCCCAGGTGGGAGTTCTTTATACGGTGTACATAGGGCTGCCGTGCAACTGTGACAGTATGGTGTGCTTTGACAGTCGATGCATATATTCGCCCAATGTCTTCCACATATAAACAAGGAAGTGTCTTCCACCTGGGATTTAGAAGCGACTCCCCAGGTACTTTCTCTAAAAGGGATTATGAGACCCTTAAACAGAATCGCAGAATAAGCAACTGCATCCAGCAGAAGGGCCAAACTGGCTGGTTTGTTTACCTCTGTTTGTTGCGGTAGCAGTTTCCACTAAAAGCACAGTTATTGACGTCTGCAGTTATTCGCACCCGATGTGCGTTTTCTCCTCTACTGTGTTCGGCATTAGCGCTCGTACACTTCCCACTTGGGATGTCTGGAGCATGATCAGATTGCAGGTTGATAAAAGCAAATATTCACAATATACCTATGCTACAATATGGAAATTTCGCATGATTGGATCCAGTAGGAAAGGTGTTACGAGTGGAAAGTGCGAGTTAAGGAGCATTTGGCCGGAGACTTCTGAGCGCTACTGTAAAAGTGGTAATGTGCACCTCATGTCACCTCATCACTAGCAGGAGATTCCGGTGTTGACACTTCAAGCTGAGCGAACACTACCAAGAAACTCCTTGAGCACGCTTTGAAATGAAGGGGATTGCCAAGTATCTTGACTTCAGTGTTATGACCGTTGTTCAGCTGCTGAGATATAGTGCTGTCATATCTGTGCGTGGCATTCAGGACTGCATTTGTCTCATCGAGTCCCTGCTTTAATGTACTGGGGAAAGGGGGAAACGACTGCGTCACAGTGAAAGCACCCATTGCAACTGGGGAAACAAGACCTGACGTAGCCATTGGGCCGTAGTCGATGTGATTCGAAAGTCCCATGATTTAGCCTTTTCATGCCCGCTGGGGAATTCTTGTCAAGGACTATATTAACTACACGAAGCGGCTCCAACCTGATCCGATTAGAAACCGATTAGATACTTATATTTGCCGTCTTTCATATCATTACCGTACCCACCGATGGAGTTCCATACATCCTCCAGTTTTAGCCAACAACTGTATAAAAGTGCAAGCCTACGCCTGTTGATCACTTACAGCCACTTCTTAATATGTCGAGCGCAAGTAATGAAATAAATAAATGAATAATACGAGAAGTGTTTTTGAAAAAAAAAACCTATATATACACAAAACAACAGAAGTGCAAGGGGTGTAATAGCCATCTGTTGTACTTGTATTATAAATAGCATGTTTTCAATAACAAACCAATTAAGCATAAAATAAGCGCTTTTGATGAAAGCGATAGGAATAGTTACATGAGATCTACCACTTAGGCCACTGTAGGTATTTGAGGAAAACTACAGTGTGATGTATGAACCCATGGAAGCTGCTCAACTGAGATCCTCTACGGGGTTGTCTTTAGTACAAGTAGAACGTGCCACAGCGGTTTAGTAAAGGAACGTCCCGTGAGCGTGCAATACAGTAACCTCCCAATTGTCCCACCACTTGAGCCTCATCAAACGCAATAGTACTATAGTTTTTTTGAATCAGGAAAAGCTTCTTCGTAATAGTTAGACCTGACGGTACTTTCCCATATTTGAAAAATATTTTATTGGAACCTGAGTCGGCTCCCAGCAGTTGAGTCGTTAGACGGCCTGTGTGTAGGAAAGTTGGTAGCAGCTGACTAGATTACTGGAGAGCGTCTCCTGTGATGTTTCGCCCCGACAATCAGTGCGCGGTATACTGTGGTAGAATGAGCAACTTTCGTTTCTCTTCGTCACCAATCTCAATTCGCGTTTACCAATCGACTTCCCCGAACAAATGGTGATCTTTGAAACACAGACCGCTCCGTGATGGAAATTTCTTGCCATCGGGCTTATGTTCATCACTACATAGCCGTCTGCGAAGTCCTCGACACGAGGATTCACTTGATAGGCGACGCCACACGAAATAAATATCTCTAAAAGTCCATTCTTCTCTTTTAGTTACTTACAGGCTTGAGCACTTTTTCGAAGAAACCAAAAATTGGGTCTCTACTAAGTCACATTAACTCGATTGTAAGGGAATTAAGAGAAAATAGATGTTACGAGAATACATTACTTGAGATTATGGCATCCACATTTCACAGGAGATACATTTCTTCGAGCAAATTAGGGCCTATTCGGCATTTGAGAAAGTGGCGAGAACGAGGATATGAACAGTAAACAGTCCACACTCGGATCGATGTTATTATCCTTCACCATAAACCATTCTTGTCTACTCGACTCGAAATAAAGGTCTTTGATCATGGGTTGAAGACCACTAGTTCATCCGATTCGAAGGCCTTCAATCCGTGATCATACAGGAGTGGCCCGAGTAAAACATTACTGAGATTGAGGTAAATGTAGGAATATGTAAAAGCATGAAATTCTTGGGACTCCATGGAAATGAAAAAGAGACTGATTAACACGCTATCGTTCACACCCTGACTTAAGAGGTGAAGGTTTCACGTGCCGAAGCCTTGCTTTCAGCTCACGATCAGTCATGCTTGAAGACACCTGATATTCCAAGTAGCCCTCTACGTTCAGTAGCACTTTTAATCCTCGATTGCCCGAGTCTTCCTGCATACTGGCTTCATTATTAAAAAGGGCATCCGTTATGCTATTTTGATAGCGAATCAGCCTACGGTACCTTTTTTTGAATGGCTTATCTGACTTTCCGGTGGTCTCTGAATGGGATTCAAAATGATTAGATCTGCTTCATAACCGTTTATGTGGAAGCCAGCAACTACCATATGATGTGATCTGCCGTATTCTCTTCACCTAGCAGCATCATTAAAGAGCAGAAGCGCTTTCAATCAGTAAGTGGAGTGATTGTTTGGGATACTTGCGGAAATAGAGCTCACTGGAGATGAGAAAAGTGGTAATAAGAGCAGCTAGAGCCCATCTGGGAACTCTGAGAATGTTTATTTGCCCTGAGCATGATTCCAGTAGCCAGAAGAATTGCCAGCGTTTTCGTTCCTGGGTGGGGGAAAGAAACGATATTTGTACCGATTAAGATATTTGGGAAGTAGTACTGCTACTGCACTAGCTGTGTTTGAAAAAGGAGGTCAGGAAATGTTGGTGCCGTTCAAAGTAAAAGGAAGAGTCTGGGAGTTCTATTCGAAGAAGGAACAGATGGTCCGAGATCTTGACGGGAAGGTAGCGAAAATGGAAAGGGCATACAAAAATACGGCGAGAATTGCAGCCGCCCAAAAATTGACGGGGCAGGGGAAGCGATAGGGGAATCAGGGGCGGAATTCGTAGAAAAAAGGTAACATTACGCATTAATTAGCATGAAGCTCTCGACTCCGAGCTTTTTTTAGAGCTTGAATACTCGTTATACTCGTCAAATTGATGGGCGGTTTGTAATTATACGTTCATATTCATTCATATGAACACACTAGAAAAAGAGCAGACACAAATAACACACAAGCCAAAAGTTAAGAAAAAAATTGTGAATGTATCTAAATATTAGGAAAGGGCATAATTCATGAGATGCAGCTTGCCCACGATGTTTCCAGAGCCGGATGGTTGTGAAAGCCTAAGGTTGATCGAATATTCACGAGGAGAAAAGTACCAAAATGGTTACAATCTAGACTAGCTGGAAAATTCTCATTCAAAGTATAAGCTTGTATGAGCAAGGGCAACTTCTCGAAAGCTCTGAAGAGAGGAAATGCGGATGTGAGAGTTTCTGTTGAACCCCGGCAGGTAATTGAGTAGTTCAGGTATATGATCAATTGCAATTCAGGGTGACCCTTTATCCTGAACGTTACCCGAACCAAAGAAAGGAGAGAAGAGGTCTTGGCGTTTATGACGTATTGATTTCTTTTTGAGCGCGCCACACGTTAGATTTTCACTCAGAATGTGGTGACGTATGAATGCCTACTTGACCTACTCAACCGGCATGTATAGTCATGAGAACAGAGCGAGAACAGAAATTGAGCACCGGCATACACAGTTGAAAGAACAGAACATAATAAGTAGACGACTCCTCGCTAGAGCTAACCACTTACAATTACCTGATTACGGTGGCTATGGAAACACCTTTCGATGGTTAATCAAGTACTGATTGTTATGGAGGAATCATCCATGTTTCCCTTAGAGAAGAAGCAACATAAGGAATTAAGTCAACTTATGCGAAGAATCGTCCGTAAACCGAGGTTCTTCGTAAAATCCTCTCGAAAATGCGGATAGACAATGAACCAGCATGAATTCTGATAAGTCTAATGCTTTAAAATCAGCTGATTTGTGAACTACCAGAAGGAAAACCTTTTCTGGACAGCTTTGAAGGCCTTCTTTTGGGAAGTTTCACCGAATTCACGTTAACAAATTCTGCAAAAACTTTTTCGAAACACTTGCTACCAGCGTGGATTCCCACGTATCAAATCAGCATATTCCAGGTAGCAGGCAAGCAAAATATTTTTATGCCCTCTTTCACAAATTTGACGGCACACTTCACGAATGTGTCACAAATGTCGGAGAAATCCCATGTTTTTGGAGATTCGTGGATGATTCCCTAGCTAGATCCCCGTGATACGACAATCCAATAGAGGGCAAATTGAATGCCATTTATTACTTGATGCTATCCATTTTTCAGAAATTACATTTGTAATTTTTTCCAAAATTTCCCCTTTCTGCCCCAAAGCGTGCGTTCCATGAACGGTGCTCACTGGTGGCATATGGGAGCTCTGATCATATTCACCGGTATGCCGATGAGTCATGATTCCCTGATGCTGCTGACAACGCAGAAGTTAATGTCCACTAAAATAGAGTGATTATGATTATGATTTATTATCGGAAATCAAAGAAAATAACAGAAAGGCAAAAAAAGAACACAAACGAGTCTCCGATAAGCAGTAGTCTTCACTAATGGGGAACAACAAGGGGATCTGCGTGAAAAGGGATTGGAATTCGGCCGGAAGGGCAGTGGCCGCCAAAACTGCAAGCTCGTACAGGGCGACATATGTAGAACTCCGGATACCGTCTTAGTAGGTCCGCCAACCTGCCGAAACCAAAACCAGCATCGCAGAAGTCGAGGGGATAGTGTTGTGCACAAAACGTGAAATCAACTACTCATTAAAAGAAAAAGTAGAAATAAAGTCACAGTTTTCTGAGCCAGACAAAGTTATTAACATAACAGCAAATTTAATCGCTTCTCTGCCTGATAAGTTATTGAGAGTTTAGTTTCTTGCTCCTAAAACCAACCTTGAGACACTGAAATATTCTTAACTTTCCTCCTAAATGAGCTGGGAGAGCTAGAGTAAACCACGGAGGGCGGTAACTCATTCCATAAACTAATTATTCTTTGAGTGAAAGAATTTCGATATTCAGCAGTGAAAGTTTTTTCCCTTAATAGTTTATAGCTATGACCTCTAGTACGCCCGATAGTAGCTGACTTGCGGAAGCACGAATCGAAATCCAAATCCACCAGCCCAATGGAAATCTTGTAGACAAAATCGTAATCATACAACTTCCTTCTCATCTCTAAAGAATTTTCGTTCAGATAGCCCAATCTTTGTTTATAAGAGACGTGGAAAATGCCTTTCGAGCAAAAATACGCTCGGTGAATTTGGCCTGAACACCCTCAATAAGATCTACCATGTTACGCGTGGAGGGACTCCATACCATAGGGCAGTATTCCAATATAGGGCGTACATAAGTAGAAAAAAGCTTAAACAGAGTTTTAATATTTCTTGTAGCGAAAGCACGCAAAATAAAATTCGCCCTGCATTGGGCTGAGTTCACCACTTTATACATGTAATCATTAAAACCTAACGAGCGGTTATAGACAATGCCCAGGTCTCTGAGTGTGTCAGGCTCCTTCAGTTTGACACCATCAATAAAGAATTTAGCAGTGGACTCATGAGAAGGTCCTAACCGCAGGACAACTGTTTTGTCCAGGGAAATGGTGAGTCCCCAGTTTTTGGCCCAACTTGATATGGCATCAAGGGCAACTTGTAGCAATAGGGGCTGATCCATGCAGTAAACCTTTACATCATCCGCATACATCGAACAGTGTATACCGGGAGGGAGAGCATCAGGCAAATCGTTAATGTACAGAACAAACATCAGGGGACCCAGGCATGAGCCTTGGGGAACACCGCTGTCTGTACGGTACACGTAAGAGCATGAGCCATTGACAACGACCCTTTGACACCTATCAAAAAGGAACGATTCAAGAAACTTCAGGAGGGACCCAGTTATTCCAATCTGCTTTAGCTTAAGCATCAAGAGATGTAAAGGGATAGAATCAAATGCTTTGGAAAAATCAATGTATGCGGCGAAGACAGATCTCTTTTTGTCCACGGCGTTCTGCCATGAAGGAATCACAGAAAGAAGTGCAGAAGAGGTAGATTTACTTGGGAGGAATCCATGCTGACAACGAGATAGAAGCTGGTTAGATATGAGAAAATCTCTTATCTTTTCACACACCATTCTTTCCATTATCTTACTGACTGAAGAGGTGAGACACACGGGCCTATAATTTCTAAAATCACTTTTACTGCCTCTCTTATGTATTGGCCTCACCAAGCCCAATCGCCAGATCGCGGGTACCGTTCCTTTCAGAAGTATTCTGTTGAAAAGATGCGTGAGGGCGGGTGCAATACCTTCTGCAGCTTTATTGAGAAAAATGTAAGGTAGACCATCAGGTGACGTGGAACACCGAAGAGGAAGCTTTTTCAGAGTACGAAAAACATTTTCACAATGGAGATCCACCCAGTCTAGTGTTATTTGAGGTTTAGTCAGATCGCACGGAGTATGAATAGCGAGCTTCTTGTAAAACGTTTGGAAATATTCAGCAAAAACATCAGCTTTCTCCTGGTCAAAAGAACACACCGATCCAGAGGAGTTTGTGATAGTCCCAATAGAAGAATATTCCTTCAGTCTGGCGTTACAGTAACTCCAGAACCTTTTCACATTTTTAGAAGAAGCAATGTATTCTTCATATTTGAGATTGAGTTTCGCTAATTTCTTTTTAAATAGGCGTGAGAGATAAAGGTAACGTGGGTTGTGTAGATGATTCCCATCTCTGGCTAATTGTCGAATTCGATCCTCCACAAGTTGCAAGTAGCGAGGAAGGCGAAAGGCTCGTTTTGTAACCTCTAAGACTGGGATAAATCTAGAAATAAGAGAGTGGCAAAAATTTGCGAAAACGAAGTAGCACTCATCAATGGTCTCAATAGAGTCAAAAACACGTTGCCAATCTACTGCAAGAAGGTGAAGACATATAGTTCTATAGTCGCCTCTAGCAAAATCTATTCTCGGTTTCGGAGCGGCCTCAATTGTATTACCTGCTAATGAGAAAGCTACCATAGAATGATCGGAGGTAGAAAAAGGAGCCTGAACCGAGGGGGTAGTTATGAGGGAGGGATTATTCGTAAGAACCAAGTCTAGAGTATTACGGCCACGGGTAGGGTGCGAGACTGTTTGGCTAAAATTGTGGCCCTGAATGAAGCGATAAAAGAGTGAACTCTGCCTACCAGGACACCCATTGCCTAAGCCCCCAGACGACTGAAACCACGATATATCAAAAAAGTTAAAATCGCCAAGGATAATGAGAGGAGTCTGATTTTGACATAACTCTTCGAGATAAAGTATGAACTCTTCAAAACTATCGTTTTTGCATGAGGGGCTACGGTAACAGAGAACAATAATGCATTCAGTATTATCGAAGGAAACTCTTACTGTAACGCACTGCAAGTAGATAGAGAAACTAAGAGACGAAATGAGAGATGAGTTTATGTTCTCTCTGATGAGAGCAACCACCCCGCCCCCAGGGATATCCTCACCTCTATCGCAGCGGTACACCACATAGGGATGGCCAGCTGATAGAGTACCGTTGTTTATTTTATCAGGTTTGCACCATGTCTCCGTCACGAAGAGGGCAGATGGGCTGTGCGCCAAAAGGTAGTGGAGATCGGGGAGCTTGTTGTTTAAAGAGCGGGCATTAAATAGAAAACATTCACCGTGGGAAAAAACTGCAGGCCGTTGAACTCGATCATGTTGGTCAGATTGAGGGGCCTGGCCCTATGGGGAGATGTTTGGAGACCTGGAAGTGCCGACGATGGATGCATCCATGGATCCTACCAAACTCCCTGATGAAGCTTTCGCTGACTCCAGAAAAGAGACGGGACCTCGATGCGGCATCTGTCTTGCATTCTTCAACTGGTGTATTTAGAGGTCTCTGACCACATACTGAAGCTTTCCAACCTTCGCGTTGGCCAAACCTGCCTGTTTGCGTAAGCTTCGGTCCAATTCCAATTCCTCCACCGTATAATCTCTGCGAGCGTACGAATGGACGAAACGCCTTGTTAGGCTCTGTCGTCCCGATTTCATGTGACGCAGTAGCCTGTCCTTCATAGCAAGTGAGGGAAGTTCAATTTTTATGATTCGGTCGCGCCCACCTTGATTCTTCGGCTTCACGGGCGGGTGACGATGAGCCGTTATTCTTCCTTTTGAGAATTCCTCGATAAGCTCATCATCACCAGAGGAGAGAATCACCTCACGCAGAGCTTCCTGATCGAATTTTTTCGTCGAAAGTTCGTCAGCCTGTTCTCCTATTCCAACCCAGGTTATGCGCCTAAGTTTACCTTCGATTTTGTCGCTATCGGCCTTCACTTTGACGAGGGTAGAGTAAAGAAGGTTTTGATCCAGTGGACTCGAATTCTGCAGGCTGGTCACACGCTCCTCCAATGCATCAAGGCGAGATATGATTTCACTCTGACGCCGTGTAACCTCTTCAATGCCATCAGTCAATTTGGCTAGGGACGATGTTAGAGCCTTTTCGATTCGATCGGCAGAAGAGGCGAACTGTTCCAACATTATAGAGGCCCAGAGGGGGAGATCCTTGTCCTGGTCCCTATCCGCCGTCTTACTCTGTGACCCACGAGCCATCGAGAATCAATATAGGCGAAAAGTTATCACAGAAGGCAGGAGAAAAGGAGGTTAACCCCGGAAGAAGCAAAGGATACAAGGAAGGCAGCGAAAAAACTATGAGGGCAATATTCTTAAAAAATAATGAAATACCAATATTTAAAATAAATACCAAAAAAGAGCGAATAGGAAATGGCAAAAAAATCACGGTAGAGAGAAGAATGGAAACACCGCCGCACACGACGACGATATCGAAGATATGATATGAGTGGTAGCACTTTGAAAAGAGTTTCGCTCAGCCTTATAGAATTTTCAAGTAAAGAGTCGCTCACATTTCCGCTTTCAATCGAATAAAACGGCAGCTTCCCGCATCACGCTCCGTCACTTCACCTGTGTTCCCTTTTCCTATGAGCAGCTTATTCACCCAAACTTGGTAATTGATCTGACGGTGAGATGCTATGTCTAAGGAATTGTCTGGGCAAAAAACACATTTCTCGCACAAAAAATATGAAGCTTCCAAACAGTTTTTCACGAAATGTGGTAAGCATCACGATTGAATAGCTAGATTAGGACTAGTCCACGATTCAATGGAAGGGAGGAGTAAAATCTACTCTCAAACGATTATGACTGACCTAAAGACGGTACCATTCCGCAGTACATTGTGTGGGGTGCAGTATCGATTACTGCTGATTTGCTTTTGCTTGAACACAAACTCAAAAGATAATGGTAGTCGTCAGTTAAGCTTCAGCCTGACAACTGCGCTGCCTGCGCTGCCATGACAAAGACCTCTGACATTTATAGCCTCATGAGAACCTCAGTCTAACAACTTTTTGGAAATTTCCACGTCATCGTTTTTACAGCTTGGCTAATCGTTTTCATAATCCATTCATGTTCCAAGCTCGGTGATGATTGATGTCGTTTTGAATTATGTCGGTCAATTTCGCTCAGCAGCTTCTTCAAATTGGAAACCATCAAAAAACAAGCAAGACATATTCTATCACATACGTCCGTTAAGGTCGATCTATGAAAACAGCCATTATACATAATAGGCTTTTCATAAATTGTTGAAAATTACTCTTTATTCTTTAAAGGACTCATAGAACACATGATCACAAACTATTTCAAACGTTGGAAGCTCCGCTCCTGTTACGTGATGAACTTAAAGCTTCAATCAGCTTAAATTTAATAGAATAATATCCCTTGAGGTTTCGTTGTATGTGCATCGCTTCTATTACGTTAATTAGAGAACTGTTTTCTGATCATCACTGAAGTGGTTCACACCATCTAATTCAGATCAAAGCGGCTTACAGGGAGATTATTGAACCAAATTGGGTACTCTCACGAACCAACTAGAGTCTGAAGTCCAAGGTCTTCCTGGGTAAAACTATTCCATTTTGATAATGCCCCCAGCGTTGATAATGCCCTCATACCTAAATCATAGTGGCCTTTTGAATGCGTATGTGACCTACACAATGACTGACGGTGAGGGTGGCCAGTCGATGTGAAAGTCAGCGCTTTTATCGTCCCAGACGAGTCTTGTACCAATCAACCGACCCCGGAAGGATGAAAGGGTAGTAGCGGCTTGGGCTAGTAACTGCCCGTATTCGATCCTTGCACCATAATAGTGTGTCACTTGCCATTACCCCATACTCCAGCCAGAAATACTGAGTAGAAGTGAAAAGGGGATGCAGAAAAGTGTCGTGTACGGAAAGCGAATGAAAACAATAATGCAGGAATGGTAATGAAGTCCTTTCTGGGGGGAATGTTCCCACCAAGGCTGCGAAAAATTAAGCAAAGGGTGGAATGGTGGGTGATTAAAGCCTGACCGGGTTAACTATTCAACTCTCCGAAAATTTCTTTTCTAGTTCCTCTTGAAATTAGTGTGTATCATAAATAGAACTAGTTGAGAAAACTGGTAATAGGGAGGATGTTTGTCATCTGTATTCTTTCAAAAATTCAAGCCTGAGTCTCCTGAGGAAATCACTGTTTGCACACGTAAAAAAGGAAAGAAGCAAATGGTTCGTCGGAGACAGAGGCTAAGTAAGTAGTCCTCCAGCCAGGCACACTCGCTTTTCCTGCAGCTAGATGTGAGTGTGTATGTGTGAATGCACTGATTCCGCTGCAAAAACTGCCTGCAACGTAACATGGATCAACCAGAAAACACTGGCCATGGAATAGCCCAGAAAGCAAGGCCTGTATCACCTCAACTGTAGACCCCTCGAGTGAGCGCAAGTACTCTTTTCTTTCATTTAAGCAACGCAAACGATGTCTGCAATAGTTTCACAGATCCGCTGCTCTTTGCTTTCAAAATAGAAAAACACGATTGGCCAAATTTAGGTGAATTTATAGCACAAACCGTGTTAGCCGAGCAAGGTTTCGCGGACTGCTTATCCATCCATCATACGCCATTTATCTTAACCGAATGGCTATCTTCTCTATATATAAAGCGCTAACTTTGTGTGTCCGTTTGTGTGTCCTCGCAAAAGTCACGTAGGCACGATCAAGAGCGTGGAGATCACAAGTGCGCGGAGAGAAATCAGTTATGAAAAAGAAAGTCGACCGATGCTCTTTATATTGGGCCGTTGATTAACATCCAACCTATTTATGAAGTTACAGACTGTAAATCACAACACGCTTCCCACAACCAAGACTATCAAAGCCCTAGGAACTAGAGGAGGTTAAAATGGAAACAACTCCACGATCACCTATTAGTGTCAAGAGATCAATACCCTTAAAGCGGATCGTTCCAAATGGGGAATATCACCTAATGGGGGAACGGTTATGAAAAGGGAACCGACACTGTTCATATTGGTCCTCTAACAAATCGTAATCAAGCGGTAGTGGGCATGGCATGGTGCACGCGTTAGTGTGCGTAGCCCAACTGGTGAGAATATAATCTGTGACATCACTTGTTCAGCTGGTTACTACATATTTTCTTCAAATAACCTCTATCAGCGTCTTCACTCGTTTTTGTCTTCTTTCAAAGCCAACTCGGTTTCGTAGGCCATTGGGCGATAGCACTTCAACCTTCTCCATTCCACAAGTAGCTGAGGCTGCGGTTTTCTCTTTTCACCAAGGTTATCGCGGAAATACCTCACACAATCATTACCCAGTGCCTTTAATAATGCCGGCAGTTAGCCATCATTTTTGTCTCTAGCCTTCAGGGTTCGATTCTCTGAGGCGTAAAGGGCAGCTTTATTAGGGTGTTTACTTTACAAGCGTTTTTGTAGATACATCAGATCCTATCACGTGCAGAATTTTCAATAATCTAACTAATAATGGAGGGGGCGTTGTAGCGGTAGCTGGTACATCATGGTTCGTATTAGAATCGGAAAGCAACACTCGCCCACACCAGCCAAACTATTCACTTGCTCATGATCCATTGATAGGTGCCAGATTCGTCTAATAGGATGAAAGCACTATCTTGTACAACGGCTGGCCACTGCAAGCCATTATATAGGCCGTGTACGCACTCAGTAGGCTAATACGATTCTGAATGGGAGTCGAATGCGAGAGGCATCACTAGAACTCGATAGATCACCGTCTGAGAACTTTATCCTTCATCCCTTACGGAGTCAAACTAGGGTTCATTCACATGTTCATAGGAACCGACGACCATGAGGACAGGCCCTATCAAGAGGTTCTGTTATGACCGTTTTGAGAGGACCGCTATGTTCTTCAAAACATGAAACGAACATAGGACGCCGTATGCTCAAACGTCAGACCTATACTTTAACAATATGGAGGGCAAAACTGCTCTGACCTTGAGAAAGGGAATTTTTCTGGACAAAGTTGCCGTTTGCTACTTCTTTGCAGAACCAGGTTCTCGAATGGGTATTCGGCCAAATCGCACCTTTTCCGAGCGGACAATTCCACCATTACGATCGACTTCGATATGGGATCAGCGTCCGAGAAGAAATAATGGGTGAGGGCTCAACGATCGGTTCGATCACGATCCGATCGCTAAATTGGCTCTTGATCTATGCATGCCGTAGTGTTGGTACTTGCTACGCCGTTCATATGTGGTATATGTAGAAGCGCTTGGTAACACGTGAGATTATTATGTTTGAAATACAGTTGGGATAAACCGTACCAGTGAGTGAAACTCGATACAAGATCTTTGTAAAAGCTCTCCACAGATAGTACTGACGCAGACGAAACTCATTTAAAATGAAATGTTCTCTGAATGAAAACGTCAAACACAGATTAGAAAATTATCGTCAAATCGTAGATCTCACGACATTGATAAATAAGATTAGGATTATTTCATTTGCGGAGTCGCCACAGTGAATCTATTCTATGTGCTCTCTAGGGTGCTCAGAACATATTGTTTTTAGGATTTAGGTTGAGAAGTCAGGTTCAAAAATCATCATGGAACTCTACTTGCTCGCTTACATTTCAAAATCCAAAGATAAAATTTCCTCATTCATAATTCAGCTTGGTTCACAATCTCAATTTGCTTAGGGGTGACATTGGGTTCACTTGCTACCTTCAAGTTATGCTTGTAGAGGCACACTCTGTATAGTGCATAAATAAACAAATTTGGTGCATTCTATTCGAGGCTCTTCCCCTTCAGACAAATATAGGCGTTCAAGAAAGAGATTTGAAATGAGCTCTGCAATTGTTTTTGGCTATCGACAGCTGAATACTCACATTTTCGTGCGTGTAGTTCTTGTACAATCGGAATAAGTTTTTTATCCAGTTGTGAACCTACTCCCGATGAAACCATACCTGAATGGGTTACCTGGGATGAATAGTGTCTCATAGTTTTCCTGGCACAACTAGAGCACTAAATACAAAAGGCATGAATCGGAATGATCTCAAGCTGCCGTGCTCAAATGTCCTTTGTTGGAAGTTGAAGAAAGTTGGATGAAGAAGGAAGGTCAGGCTGTTGGCTTCCTTATTTGAACTCTACGTCCATTCTGATGCAAAATAGCCAAAAAAGGTAAAGAGTTGGAATCTTCAGCCAGTGTTACAGTACACCCGGCTAAGGCTCCGATTGAGGCTGGAAGTGTCTGGATTCGACAAGCGTCCAAAGTCTGACAGGAGCGAGAAAAGGTTATACAGCATAACGGTAAAGGCGAAGAGAAGCCTCAAGATTATCAATTATCATCATCCTGACCAGAGATGCTACGCTTTTGCATTCAAAAGTACTTTGGCCCTTGAATACTGACTATGCAATGAGTTGCCGAGTTCAAAGAAGGTGTGATTCTGTGCTTTCACCCTTTCAGACCGGTCTGGAACCAGGCCACCTTACCCATTGAAGTAGGTTCGCCCGGACGAAATTTGGTGCTGGATTTCATCCTCGAGCCATGCCCGTGAAGGTGAGCCATTTGTCATGGGACAGTATTCCCCTTCTCATTTTTGTTACCCCAGCCTATTTAACCAGGGAACTTGCTGAAGATGTCGACCTCGACCGATCCGAGCAATAATTACATCAATGGGAAAACACAGTCTACTGGGAACTAATGGAACAGCTCTAACAAGGATGAATGTACTACCATGGGGGATGATGTCATCTCGCGTGACTCGTCGCCAACGCATCCTTCTCGATAAGGAACTAAGGATTCTCGCCTGAACTATGAAGCCTTCTCTAGTGCAGAGCGATGCAGGCACTATCCATTTAATAATGAAGCAAGTTTATTAGGATGACATTCTGAGGATGGCTTATCCATATATGAAGAGGTCATTTAACTAGAACAGGCGACGAGCGACATGCGATTCTCAATGTTATAAGAGTTTCCGGGTAAGTAGCATGACAGCCTGTAAGAATAGCCTTTCATATGGAGTCCCTCGTATACGATGGCAATTACGAGGGATAAGCAGAAAGCATCTGAAATAATCGGTTCAAAAATGCCATCTGGCAGGTAATGTTCTACAATTACAGTACGAATACCAGGAAATCCTTGAGAAAAACATAAAGGACCCGCAGTTGAGTAATGCCGTCCTGAAAAGCAGTTACGGTATCTTGTTTATAGAGTTATTAGGTGTAGATTACATCTCATCTCATCACTGGATTCATTTCTCATCAGTGGACGGTTCCTCAAAGTGTGAGGAATGTCAAAGACCAAAGTGGACAGGAAGGAGAGCGTGCAAACCACATTCAGAAACAGGAATTCCGTTGCCTTCTTCCTGAAGAGAAAGATTCAGAAGGTTCAATCGTCACAATCCTAGAGGCTCATCCCATCCCATAGTAGGAACCTGATTCATTAGGAGAGGCTAGTGATGAGGGATTTCTTCAACACAACTATATTGAAAGGCTACGACACCAGTGGGCCAATATTTCATATTTCTCACACTTGATATGCTATAAAAAAAGAGGAAAAAAGCAAATTCACGATTCAACCGTCCCTCCACTGAAACCAACATTTTTTTGAATCATGTATATCACTCACTGGGATTTTGAACAAATTCACTCTCCACTTTACCTTAAAAGTCGCTATTAAAAATGGCATTGCCGAAAACTCATCCAGATCATGAAAATTTGGTACCGAAATGATCAGAACGACCTGAGGATCTCGATGATCCTTCTTTTGTTCTTAATAAGATTGTCTCAATAGCTAGTCTTTAAACTTTTAGTAGAAGTAATTGACTTCATCCGTTTTATAATCAGAGGGGATGCCGTTGCTAAAGATGTCATCTCAAGACAATTAGTCCAAACGAGCGAAATCGGGCTGTTTCAGATATGCCCCAAAGCGTTTCGCAGAATTCGACGAGCTGGATTGCACAATGTCGTCTCATTAGTTCTTCAGAAGAGAAGTAACCTGAACCCAGAGAAGAACAGATAGGAGAGATTTTGTCTTTTTTGGACTTTTCAATGATCAAACTGCATACTACAATGTGGTCAGGCCTTGCGAATGCGAAGGGCCGTTCATGGAGCTCATAACTAAGCTGCTTTCCCTGCTAGAGTTTAAGGATAAATGTGCTTTATCTGCAGAGGTTGCAGGCCACTGACGACAGCTCCTATCCTTATCCGGGAAGGGTAAGAAGCTAATTCGACCACGCATCACATAAATCTTCCGAATTCCTGTGACGAACGATGCAGCTCGTCACCTCGTTAAGCCTCTGAAAGGGTCCAGCCTATTAGGCTGGCACTATTGCATTGCCAAATATAGGTCGTATGAGCCCAATATTTTACCCTGTAAGAGCGTTGCTTGATGAACAGCAAACGAAGAGACCAACGATCGTCTACCAGTGAATCTTGGCATATGGTATTGGAACCTCTGTCAGAGCTTCTGTCTGCTATAGCTATCTAGGGTCCAGAGAAAGGCGACAAGGCCGAAGCGTTCCCTGAAGGAATCTGTACCACCATGACCAAGGGTTCCACAATTTAACGTAGAGCAATCAACAAACTCTATGAATAGTGGCAACTAGTTTCCCACTGCCATTGTAAAGAGGCACAACTTCTTGCTAATATCCAACAAACACACATACCGGCAAGCATAGCTCTACTGTACCACCCACGTTGAAGATAAAGAAGCAACAGCATCGGAAAGATGGAGCTCTTTTGGAAGATCGGGCGAACGTTAAACGACGACGGCAGATAATTTGCCCATTCAATTTGTCGTCAATGCAGCTCTTTAATATATTTCTCTTCTCTCATGGTGGTCTCATGGTGACATTGTTTCATTCATAATTAAGTAATTAATAGAATTTTCAAATTAAAGAATGGGATAGTCTTTCTATCTCTTCGGGATGCATATGATAGGACCAACTAACAGCAAGCCAAATGTTTATCTCTATGTAGAATCGCATGGGAAGATGACAAACCTGAAACTGCGGTTTCCTATAACTTTGGGATAGGGTAAGTATATGGTCCGGTTAAAGGCCGAACATGCTGAAAGGTAAGAGTGCAAGAAAGCCGAGATTATCATCAGAAATCCCAAAACATCCCCCAAACTGCCTGACTTTGATTGTAGAGAATATATGACAACCAAACGAGTGATTGAAAAAGATTTTGAATTTCTGCGGTGAAGTCGGCTGACTACATTAACCACCAACTTGGTCCATTTCGCAACTCATCTTCTTTTCCACCTCGGCATAGCCCCCAGATGCCTGTTTGAGAAGCTCGTTATGAGGAGTTTTTGGCGGCAGTGAGCGACAGAAACGGTTTTTGAGACCTTATTACGTCCTGTCTGGACCACTTTTCAAAGCAAAAATATCCAATGTTGCCTTCTCAAGAGGCAATAATTTGTACCCAAGTCTTGTTTTGCTCTGAAGAGGAACTTTAAAAAGATGCATTGGCACAAGGATACAGAGCACTGAGACAGCTGACTTCATCTGAGATATCGCCACTCCTCGTGGACGCAAAAAACTCATTCTTATAGAGAAAACAGATTTTTGGGGATTTCCAACAGACATTCATGAGACTGTCAGATTACAGGCAGAATGCTACACAGGGGAATGCCCTGTTGCAAAGAATTGGGGTGCAAGGTGTACATTGCATCATTGACGATGTCATCGTAGTTTATAACTTCATTGGAATGTTTCTCCCGGAATTGAAAAAAGCGCCGGCCCGATAGTTCGTCTTTCCAGGTTCAGAGGGTGCGACAGTGCAGGTTACTGTACAGGGTGACCCAGACGAAGTGTGACAGGCAACAAAAAAAATCAATTTCTGGGCCTCTCGTTTTTTCTTCCGTCAAATTGGTGATTATTTGGATTTCCCGCAATTTTTTGAGTCTATTTTCTACATTTCTTCTCAGCTATCCCTTTATCCCTTTGTAGAGACGAAAATCGTTTAGCAGTATCCGCGATGTACAAGCGCTGTTCGTCAGTTTCCGCAGTCTAAAGGACACTTAAACTCAATCAAGAACAATTGAAAACCGTCCGGGAGGGAGAAGGAACTGCCAAGCCCTCTGGCATTCGAAAGGTCTTCTTTCGAATAAAGCTTGCCTTGAGGTCCTGCAAGAAGCACGAAAAAATTGGCTAAGGAAGACAATGTGAGCGATTCAACTATGAAAAGACTATTCAAGGAGGACATGAAGTTATATTTTTACAGATTTGGGAAAGGGTAACGCCTTACTGACGAAATGAGCCTCAAGACCGGGAAATGCGAAAAGATGGAAGCGTCCGTGAAATTCTTGGACGAATTTTCTTTACACACAAGAGAATATTTACTATTGAACCATTCCGAAAGCGCACAATCAACGGATACTGCTGCCAAAAAGTTCTCCAAGAGCAGTCGAACTTAAGAAATCTCATTATCCAAAGCCGGTGATGGTGTGGGCTGCAATATCGGGCTTTGGCAAGACGAAGTTGGTTTCTGTGGAAAAATGAGTGAAACTCGATGCTGAAATCTATCGAAAGCAGATACTGAAGGATGCGGTGATCTCTCGGGCCAAGCACGCGAAGAACGTCAACTGGACCTTTTAGCAGGATCGGACACTGCCCACAATACAAGGAAGACACCGCAATAGAAATCTTGCTTCCGAGTTTCTGGAAGAAAGAGATTTGGCCCTCAAACTCCCCCGATCCCAATCCTTTGGATTTTTCTGTATGGTCGATTCTGGAGCAAGAAGCCAGCTCTTTGAAACACAGGTCTTTGGACTCTCCGGAAAAAGCTTTGTGAAAACTTGGGATGAAATTTCGGAGGCAACTGGTTGCACAAATCCTTGAAAACTTCCGAAAGGAGTTGGATGCTTGCAATAAGCGGAAAGTGGTCATTTCCAGAGCAATATATTAATATTATATTATTATTATTATACTATATTATTATTATTAAATTTCAGATATATGAGATATATTGATTACAATTTTTTGTGATAGTTGTATAGAAGGGATGTTTTCATTTTTGGTTTGATTTGTATAATTTTCTGTTAGTTTTCTGTATCGAACTTCGAGTGGGCTACCCTGAAAATCTTCGTTGTCATCTGAATAACTGGACTAAACCCTAGACCCTGAGATTGGCTGATATTTATAAAGAAGATGATATAAATTCTGCTCAGTAGCTTAGGAAAAGTCGAATACTACAGGTAGAGCTCAAACAACAGAGGTTATTCATGTGGCAATAAAAGCTATTGCAGAGGAGGAAAAAGCTTGAGGTCTAATTTGAATAACAAAAATGGAACAAATAAAAACAGTCAGACCACTACATATTTGATTGATTGTTGTGCATGGCTGATATTGGATGAAATGCTAGGCTCATCTGCACAAATATAATAAATCCTATTGAGTTGCCGTGCTATTCAGATTTCGCTTGAAAACGCATACTGGAGGTGCTGGAGGGACTCGTTTGGGTAACTCTTCAGTCTTCCCAGTCCCGAGACATAACAATTATGCTCCCTACAATGGGTATGAATCACGGTAGACCGACTTTATAAAATATTTTGGTTGGAGAAGCTGTGTAGGTCACTGAGAGCAGGAGTTTGCCTTTAATGAATTAATGAGCATCCTTCCGCTCGGATTCGTTCCTGTTGAGAATGTCCTTGTAACGTACTAGTTATGGACCTGAATCGTGCATTACTTAATGCCTTGGCATTAACAGAATTCGATTTAATCATTTTATGGGCGCAAAATTCATGTCTTCACGATCTCGAACGGGGCCCTTTCGCAGAATTCGAGGATGAGAACGAATATGACGAAAAGTTTTTCATCTCGAACAATTCCCTGTTCGTGACAACAGGCGGACTCGATTTTCTGGAAATTTTTTGGAAATCGTTGGAAAGTTCGACCGGTTCTCTGGCGTAAAGAGGTGAAGAAGGGAAATAAAGGAAGGAAGAGGGAAAAACGAAAACAAAGTAATACACGATGGAGAGACTCACAGAGAAACTGTTTGCTTCATAACTAAATATAATAGGTAATAGAGTTTTCGATTTGGAGAATGGGAAATTGGACAGCCTGTCTTATCAGGTCTGTTCGGGATGCCAAAAAGGTTATACCGAGCGGGTGACGACGGCAGTGCCATCTGCAGGAAAGGACACTTTCTCTTCGAAAATTCAGCCCCACCCCTTCGTCCTAACCCATACCAACTCCATCTTCAGTTTCGCGCTATCGAGCTTTTCCTATACTAAAGTTGATACCAACCATTACCTTGTTAGGTATCTCCAAAGAAGCTTTGCCCGAGCAACTCGTAACAACAAGCCCATGTGCAATTGTACCGTATAATTCACGAGGAGAAACTCCCATAAGCAAAGAACGTGGGTGCCGTTACCTGTCAGGCTACTCGAGTTCAAGAAACATTCGAGAAAGAAATTGATGAAAAATGACATACATGGCGATAATCAGTGAAGGTTCGAGTGTTAGAATCACAAATAGAAATTCTCATATAAACATCAGACGAGTGTTGTTGACCTGATTCCCATTCAACAGCATCAATTGGTTTGAGGCTATATTTTCATACCCCACACGCATGCATATATGATGGAGCTTCCACCCAGTGAATGCCACGGGGTGTGTTAAAAGGGAACGATGAAAACATCATTTGGTTATGAAGCATGACTCACTTCTCCAAGGCGTAGTATCCCACAATGATACGATGAGATTAGTGGCCTGTGAGAGTGGATAGTGAAAGGGGATGGATAAGACATGATGAATTCCAAAAAACGAATGTAAGAAAATGAAAAATGTAATCAAAGAATTGTTGAGTTTTATATAGTTGTATGTGGTTTTATAGCTGTTGTCGTTCTCACGTCTACCCTATGTAGCGTATAAACAAATAAACAAACAAATGTAAGCAAAATATAATGGTGGTCCAGTTTCCCAAACTCACTGAAGAACTTTTTTTTTCAGACCATAGCGGAAGCTGCTCATGACAACAATTTCTGCTCTGGTTTACCCAGTTGCGAGGACATGTCCCTTTGCAGCTCCGTCATGGTGGTTCAGGGACATCAGGAATGGATAGAATGACTAGCTTCATGCGAAGTGTTTACAGATAACAGAATTTTAGTTTCTCGTTGGCTTGGGCCTTAACCATCGAAACCTTTGACTATCCTGGAGCAACAAGTCCTTCCGGAAGCTTTTCACGAACTCCAGATCTACTGATGCAAAGCCAAATACCGCCTCTTAAAAAGATTTATTGAAAAACGGCAGAATCATTTAATTGTTCAGTTACTTATTTCTACCCTGGTAGGTGTGTCCAATTCGAAGGGCTCAATATTATACATTATAAAGACTGGTTTGATAAAAGAAATTCAAAAGGTTTCAGTCAGAAAGGCTCACATAACGGAAGTTGACCTGCTGAAGTGGACTTCAGGGTATTAAAAGTAACACTGATCATAATCAATCGACATTTGCAGGAAATCCACGTTCCCAACTCTTTTTCCAGAACGGTTCTCAATTAATTGTGGTCGCCTTCATGTGTGTGAGCTACTGACAACTAGTCGTTCAGACACCTACTGGAGTCAAAATTCATTTATGACTTCGTAAAATCGTTTATTTCATGAAAGCGTACGAGCCGAACTTCCTAGACATTTCCTGACTTTTCTTGCCATCCTCTCAGACCCCCAGTCTTTCAATGTGGTTGTCAAGTTATCTATCCAATTCAGCTGAAGCGTTCTAGACCGATTAATCACCCTTTCTGAACTGAGCCTTTTTTTGGAAGGATACATCAAATATGTTGAAGTTATGAGGGCTACATGGCTCGTTCTGTTCAGGCCTAGTCTCGAATTCCGTAAGAAGAGAGGGAACAACAAGACAATCAACTATAAGTGAGAAAATCTGGTTCTTCTTAGAGCGGAAGACGAAAAATGGAGTTCCTTTTGGCATTCCCAATGCAAAACCACTCAAACAACTGCAATAGATTGATTTCTGGCTAGGGAACCTTCTACGTAGTGCGAAATATTGTGACGACCCCTTGCGGTTACCACAACTAATAACAAAATGGAATGCTATAGTGAGGACGATAGTATTCGCCTGATTGCCCCTGGAAAACATGGTGAGGAAATCTATTCGGAAGAGAAACTGGCACTGGTTTTATCAACAACCTAATGGAGGAGCCTGCATGTTGTCCATAACATTTATAGGATTTCAATCCAACGAGCGTGTGTTTTCGACAGTCGCTTTGACTTTAATAATCTCTTTTGCTTGAGAGAATGACAGCAATACAGAAGAAAGATACCGTACCCGACGGGAAGGCATTAATTTTAAAATTTTGTGCTTGGCTAGAAGCTGAAAACACTATTGCAAAGCAGGGAGCATGCAAGTTCGACATTAGCTCCTACATGCTCAATGAATGTAGCCGATGAAAATGTGCTCCGTAGGAATCGTAAATGGGGTAGAGATGCTCATAAATTCTGAAAGCGCTTTGACCCACTTAAAACAATTGGTCTCCTATTGCATGGAGTGCAAAGCGCTTGAAATGCTCAGATGGTGGCATGCGAAGATGAAGCTTTTCAATCCATCATCCCGAGGAATCTCTTTCAAGCTGGCTCACAGCTAAGGAAGTGGAAACCCAGAAGGGCGGGGGGTTTCACACTAATCCGGCAGTGGTTCTAGGCTCGAGCCCTCAAAGTGAACTGTTGCTCCTGTCTACAGTGTACAAATTTTGGCACTGGCTAGCTACAAGCGAGAAGTAGAGGGAGCGGAAGGGGGCACTTCTTTAGTCTTATTCTGAGCTTTAAAACGCAGAGAAGGAAGGGTAGCCATACTTGATGAAGTAGAGCTGTGCCATTCACAACATAAAAATGCTCTCACACTTTTACAAAGTCCTGAACTCCTCGACCCGTAGCTTTCAAAGAGTTATAACCTTTTCGTGAAAAAGGCTCCGATGCAAAAGTTTAGCCATGTATTTAGCTTTTTACAGAAAGGAATGGTAGTTGCAAGTAAGAAACCGAGGTAGGTAGTCAAAGGTTGCAAACCCCATCGCTCATGTTAGGGCGTGATCGAAACCTTTGAAGGAATTTCCGATATTTCAAACCTGTTTTGGATAGAAAAAAACAAAGAAAAATCGTCGTCGATTCTAATCGGGCCTCTTCAATGTGTGCTGAAGAAGGCGAAGAGACGTGAAGAAGAGCAAAATGACGTCTACAGTTCGATCTTGAAGCAAGCTGTGATTGATGGATCGGCCATGTTGGTACAGTCTCTTTGGAATGTGTATAAGAAATAGATAGGAAGTTTCCATAACTGGTTCCCTCTGATTACCATCCATACACAGCAACGATCTAATATAAGAACATTCATTTCGGGTACAAAGGGCTTCTGCTGGGTGAGGAAAATTTCGTGAAAGAATAGGCAACTGATCAGCTGCACTTGAGCCTTCTGGAAGATTTAGCTCCCAGTGACCTCCACCCGAAGTGAAGTGCAACGTTGGAGTAATCTGGTACCATTTTTATTCTGCGTCAACAGTAAGACTGCTGAACTAAACTGAACTCGACTGCTTTCTCAAGGAAGGTACTTCTCCATTAAATAACAAGGCCGATGACTAGAGGCGAAAGACACTTCCAGCAAAGTTACACGGGCCCACTTGTCTGGCCATTGGTAATCAAACGGCAAGGTATTAAAGGATAATAAAATATCTACAAAACCAACAAATGCTACTTTATTTAGGACTGTTTCGCAAACTGTCCAAAAATAAGAGGCCCTAGTATAGCCCTGGTGGGTGCGCTTCGTTGCGCGCGTATGTCGAAACTAGGTCACGCCGCAGCCGCCGCATGCGGCAGGTCAGCCCGCGATACTTGGCAGATGTCACAATTGTCAGTGGGGCACGCGATTTGCGCTTGGTTCACGGCGGTCAGCTCAAAGAGAAGATAACCCGAACAAATACAAATCATTCGCTCCACTGACACCTGGTGGTACTGTAATGTCACTTCGAGACCTCAGTGGGATGCGCCGCGCGCGAAGTGGGCGGGGTGACCTACTTTCAACGGACGCGCGCAAAGAATGTTCCCCAGCCCTAGTGTATTCTGGAAGGTCAGATTCCCCATTGTGCTATTTCTTGGTCTTCTCAAATCTTTTCTGAGCCGAAGAGTTCCTGCTCGCCACAGGCACATAGTTGTAGTTCAGTTGTAGCCTACAAAAAAATTAACAGTAAAATTAGCATTTGAACGAATTTTTTACTGATTTTTTGGTTTTTTCAATAAACGGCCCAACGAAAGCCGTTTGACAAAAGTAGAAACCTAGCCCGAATATTTGAACATTCCAGAAAGTTCCTGACATAAATACCGTTGAAACAGCGAAAAGATAGACGATAGCGAAGTGAAGCTTGACAATGACCAGTTGAAGATGTCAGAGGGAGGAACTCTATGGGATTCTGTGCACTGCTATCCCGTCCTGACTGTTTTTCAGTTTCCGCTATTCAGCTCCTGCATGCATGTCTAACTGACAAGTCCATTCATCTAGAGAAGCCGATGAAAACAATTTTGGCACGATAGCAGGAGAGGCTACAGATGAAATGAAGAAATCAAAGTAGTCATGAAACCCAAACTATCGGAACTTCCGCGATCGAAAAAACTTGTTGTTATCAATCCAATTAAACCAGACTGACTTGGTTGGGAGGAACCACTGAAATTATCAGTTCAGTGGACTCCTTCTTCTGCGTCAAACCTCGCATTTCGCACACCATGTGCCCAACAGGATGTTTCACAAGTTAAAGTTTAATTTTTCGGGGCGATAATCGATCCCGTCTGAGGGATGCGCCCACGCTTTAAACTTCCATCAGAATCGCAGTGGCGTATGAATGGGTATGTGGCCTATACAATGACTTGCGGTGGCTAGCCGTTGTACAAGTCAGTGCTTTTATCCTCCCAGACGAGTCTGGTAGCAATTCGCCGACCTCGGTGGGATGACAGGCTTGGTTGCCTTAGACGGGCATCGATCCTGGATTCGAATCCGTGACTATGCTTGAGTGACAGTGGGCCACCTGCCACTACACCACCTCCGCCTTACGATTTATGTGTAGCTATTTGTATTTGCAAGTCATTTATTGAAGCCGAGCGCTTGGACGTATCCTTTGGCATCTTTTTGAAAAAAAAGCCGGAATGAATTTGTGAACCTAACACAAAAGTCCAAGAAGCCAGTCCCCTAGAGCAAGCTCAGCTGCAGTTCAACTCCTTTTCAGCTCTCTCTTCGACCATGTAAAGCTGCTCTCTCCCACGGGACAGAACGAACTCAAGTTGGAATCAAATTAGTAAATGCTTTCGAGAGCACGTCGCAATAGAGCGATGTCCGCCTGCTGGGTGAACTGCGCTTGAATAATTCGCCTTGCAGCTGTTTCACGCGTGGTATATTTTCTATTTGCAGAAATAAAGAACCGAGTTTCGAAAGGATGCTAATATGAAACGACATTCAGCTGAAATTTGAACTACTGACCGAATTGAAGACCTAGCTGAAAACTATTTGGAAAATAGAACCGTTCCACGAAGAATTTTGGATAACTAGCCTTTCATTTCTGTCATATCCCTTTGGAGCAGTCTGATGTGAGTGATAGAAAGGCGAAAACAAGCGGTGTAGGACAAACCATGGGGTCTTTAATTATAGTATTCTCGACTATCTGAAGCATGTAATTTATCGAAGCAAAAAAGAGTGGTATGAGGATCTCAATGTAGGGATGCCTCATGATTTCTCTGGAGCACATTTAAGTAGACACTCACGACTACATGGGACTACGATGCACCCATTCCTGGGATCTTAGAGGCCCACAAGTGGGTGAATATAGCTCTGAGTGCACACTACATGAGAGGTACCAGCCGCACTTTTATCGAGATGTGTTCCAATCCTGCGAGGCAAACTTCAACGAATTTTGGAAAAATCTGCTGAATTAATGGGCAGTTTACGAAAAAACATGGAAATTGATGGAAATTGATGGAGGGCAACACCCGGGAGCCGCACAAATTCTGTGATGGAATACATTCTGCGTGAGCTCCTCCTTTAGTTAGTGAAGTATTAAGGCTGTTTGACATAGAAACATTGCGAATATAGAGATTTACTTAAGCTGTTTCTAATCTTCCCCATATCTTTGCTGAATCGAGTTCAAGCAGATATTTAGGTTCAGTAGTAAAACAAGAGGTGGCTCTGCCGTATTATCAAATTCACAAGGCTGCTCTCTGGTATAGCTTTCTTTTTTATCAAACGGATAAATGGTCTCTGTTCTATCTTTCATAGAAGTACTGAGGTCCAAGAAAGTGACGTTTCTGAGATGGGCTCAAAAATATTTTTCCGCAAAAGGGATTGAGGCACCAATGATTGTACACAAGTATGAAACTTTTCGGTACTCTAGCTATCATAGGGTCGAGTAGGCCCAGTTTTCGCAGTGTTCAGTTGCTAGAAGATGTGCAGTGGTATAGGATTCCTCAGATGGGTAATGATGTCCAAGTTGGATGGTCTAGTGGGAACCGATTACTAGTACTGGTTTTTATTCAGACCAACCTGCTTTGCTCTGAACGTTTGGAACGCATCTTGAAATCTCCCGTTTCGGGAACACTATATGAGGACACAATTTTTCGCCCTGATATTTTTTTTTTCAAAAAAAATGTTTTTCCTCGATAAACATAACCTGCTATGTATACTTACTCTTCCCACCATCACTTTACGGGAAAAGTTGATAAGACAGAAAATTGAGTGGGCAACTTTTTCTGCTCTGCATTAATACATCACTGCTTTTGCGATTTTCGTCTTCACTCAACCAGAATATTACTTTTTCTTACCACCTAGTAGGCCACCATTATCTTCAACATGAACCTGCTTACCCAGTTCTCTTGGATTATCATTAACCCGCTCCAGGAGGTCCCTCTACGCTCGTACGACCCTTTCATGGTGAGCGGCATCATAGTGGGCTGATGCAGGGCTCATTTAAAATTTTTGTACCGATGCTCTTTGCGGTAATGGCCTTAGTGATCATAGAAGGTAGCATAAGCATGGGGCCTCCATTTTGGATTACAAGTTTAGGCCTACGCCAACGATCTTCTGGGTAAAGATTTTGGACCACCAAGTTTAATAGCCCTAGGAAGTATCACAACTGTTAACTCTCCGTTTTGGATTTCTCGGGCTTACGTCAGCTACCTTCTGGGTAGATTAGGTTGCTTGAGCAGGTATAGCATTCATGATCGTGAAGCTTCTCAACAAGCGCTTGATTCTACGCAATTGCCTCCCTTTGAAATTTTTTTTCGATGTAATTGAAGTAATTTGTCAGTCCCGATGCATTGAATTATGTATTCTGCGATGGGTTTATGTGCTCCCATTCGGCACAAAAACTGACGCGCTTGTCGAATAAAGCGCTACACAGCACTGGGTATTTTGCTCAGAGACTTTTCACAAGAATATTGAGAAATAGAGGTCCTGAGAAAGTTAATCGAGAGTTCTCTTGGAGGGCCCCTTCTTCCGCCTACCTACGGGTGGTACAAAATTTTATTGGAACAACAAGTTGAATACGCACTCTTTTGGAAGGCAGCAGCAAAGGCAACGAAATATTGGAAGGAAGCCTATTTCAACGTTTCAAAGACGGAGCTTTGGTTAGAAGGAAAGTAAACGTGCATTCAGATACTTGCACATTACTACGTTCCCTTTGCTGTTGATTAATTTTGATAAATTCGTTGTTCCTCTAAGCATCATTTAGGAGTGCGACCAATTGAGCTCGTGTGATTACGTAGGATAGGTCCATGAAAGCTTCATTCTCTACACCGAAAAAAAAGCAAAGGTTGGCAATCTCTGAAAGCATAGAAAGAAATGAGATCTCACATAGAAATGACCCATTACTGTTAGTGCACCTAGATTCCAGCCTAGTGAAGAAAAATACAGGCAGATTCAGGAGGTACTCGGATCTACCTTTTTTAGATGATTGGCATGCAATGTCCCGCTCGGAAATTGCTCGCCTAAGAGGATAGGATATAAAAAATTCATGAGGATATCAGAAAATTAGGTCCGTTTCAATTTTTTTGCTGCTTAATTTCCTCTGCAGTGCAAATAACCTTTAAGGTAATTCAGGACATGCCAAACAAAGTACAGACTGATTTGGTTCGCCTCCTTGCTTTCACAGTTGCCATTTTGAAACACTGAGAAGAAGCAGTACCAATAAATCGGCATCAAAGCAAAAACCCGTTCGAATCAGGTTGTTTGACAGTGGTGCAAGTCCTGAATCGGTCTGAATAAAGACTCTTCGGCTGCAATTGGAGTGTTGACAAGCCATATTTCGCAGTCAAAAGAAAATTTGATACAGTAATCTTACGTAGTGAAAAAAGCTTAAGTAGAAGGCAATCAAGAAAACTGCTCCAAATGCGCTGTAATACCCGACGGCGAGCCCAGCACGCCGTTCATGTGCCTGTACCATTCTGCGACTGCAAAACAGTGCAACCATCTCCCTACCAGCAGGATTGTTACCTTGAACAGTAAAAACTGTTCTGTGGAATGAAGTCTTTCTGGCAACTGAGATGCGTCCTACTTGAGTATGTGACCTACACAATTAGTTGCTGTGGTCAGTTGATGTACAGGATGGGCCAAAATTATGATTACACAGACATCACATCCCCGAAAACGAATGGAATGCTAAAAAAGAAATCATTACAGAAATCATTAAAGTATTCATTAAAAAAATTTCAAAAAAAAAGAAAAGAGAAAAAGAAAAAAGAAAAGAAAAAAAAGAAAAAAAGAAAAATTTCATTAAAGTGTCTATCACTAATCTCTTATCAAAATAGTACATTGAGGCTGGGATCTGTTGCTTTTTGCTCTCACCCAACCCCAGAGACGATGATGGACAACATTAGCGGTGGCACGCAGCTAAGGTCATCGAGTTGATCCCAGCTTTTTGCAAGGTATTTTCTAGATTATTCCACTTTATGTTTGGGCTAACGGATGCTCTCATCTCAAAGGTTGACCACACTGAGACATCCATGGGATTCAGGTCAGGGCTCCAGAGTGGTCACTGATCGAAGGTTATTTAGTCAGGGAACCCCTTTTACAGAATTTCTAGGCAATTTCTGATCTGCAGTCAGGAGCATCATCTTGACAGCATGTCCGATTTGAATCGTCAAAGTGTCCTATGGCGCACGAAGAGATCGAACAGGTCTCCAAATCAACTTTCACTCCTTATCTTACAAAAATAATCAGTGCTTTTGCCTCGGCTGTGACGCTCGGGAAGGATATCGCAGAAAGTGAGCAAGCCTGGCGCTGCATCACTTCCATTTCTTTCAGCTTTATACAAATCTTGTAGCCCTGCCTATTGGGCACCTTTCTCACTGCGGATATCTTTTCGCTAGTGGACGGGAATTCCGTACGACAATTTTTTGTATGCGGTGGGCAGCTTTGGCGAGCCAACATTTCTCTTCTTTTTAGTCTGCTCACTGAGGAAATCACTTTCTGATCGTATAAAGGCCTCATCGTGCAGATGATGCTGCACGATTTTGCGCAGAAAACTTCACGAGATGTCCATTCATTTATTCATTTTGGGCTCAGAATGAATTTCGCTGCTACGCAGACCTTCGCCCAGCTTCATTGAAGCTCCCACTAAATATAATGGCAGGCCTCTTAGGATTACTACTCCTATCTGCGATTGTTCCTTACTCTCGAAAGAGTCTTATAATCGAATGTACCCCCTGCCTTGTTTCGCTGAGCCGTCTGTAGATGCACCGTGCTAAAAGTGCTTGTAAATCTAAAGTGACGGTTTATTTACGGGGTAATTACGCTTACATTATCTTCGAAATTTACCAAAAGTTTAGTATCATCAGGAAGAAATCCTTGTGAAATAGGAGAAAGCGAACGAATTGCTATGACCTCAGAAAAAATTCGTTATGAGCGTCAGCGCGCGCTATAATCATAATTTTGGCCCACCCTGTACAAGCTAGCACTTTCACCAGTCCGGAGGATTTTGGTAGCAGTTAGCTTACTAGGCGGTAGGGTTGGAAGGTTGAATTACTATAGGGGAAAACCAAGGTTGAGGAATTCGATCCCCGGACCACGCGTTTATGATGGATCGCAACCCATGGCCAGACCTGCTCTCTGCAGAAGTAACACTCCGCAGCCCTATTGACTAGAGTGTATATGTATGCGAGCGTGTGTGAATGTGAATGATGCGCTTGTGTAATCACCAGTTGCACCGCTGCAATGAACCCGAAAGTTTGAGAGGAGTACGTGCGTCATGGCCTCAAAAACTTTAGATTAGTGAAGCACTCGTAAGTTAGAGGAGACACGGTACTTTAGAACTTTGAACAGAGATCAGTGGCAAACAACGGGTCTGGCGGAGAATGGAAATGATTTAATTAGAACGGGCGAGACGAACTACATATGGGATCTGTACAAAAAATGGTAAACCGAGCTCTGAGCAAATTAGCGACATGAGAAAAAGTGGTCCAAATGAACTCCATCCAAGGTGAATTGTGCTTCCCTGAACCCCTGAAACTAGAGACTATTCTACTGAAACGGATAATTTGTGTCATGATGGCTTTGGGAAGGGATAAACCAAAGAAGCCAATGGATATCAGGAGTGTAAGTGGGCTAAATTGTTGGGTGGAGCTAGCAAAGTGGTAGGCTCTTTCGAAACCATCCACTCTTTCATACCTACCCAAAGCCAGAAAAAAGGGTTCAATCAATCCTGTAGCTAATAGCCGTCCGAAAATAGGATAAATAGAACCTACCGCAGTGAAAGGTGCACGTTCAAATTTGAGCTCCTACCTAATAAATATTCATATCTCTTTTCTTGGACATCCTCAATTCCGGAAAGATATTGCTGGAATGGGAATGGTAATTAGAGCTTCTCAAGGTCGACTGTGTCAGATAATTATCATTCCATCCAAGGCTTACAGACAGAAGAAATATGGCACTGGTCAAAAATACGAAGGGGTGGACTGAACATTGGTTTGAGATTATTAGTGGATACTGTGAGTGACTGGTGCTGAGGATTTTTGAAGGAAAGAGGAGCAACTGGTAAAAACGATGATTGAATTGGATCAGTTTTTAGTTAGCCCCAGCCGCCAAAGACTTCAAAATCTTCCGTAGCTCAAGCCCTGTAGTCATTGATTTGCACTGACATAACCGATGACCTTTGACGGATGTTGCCTAAGTGGTTGTACCATGAATTAAATGAGAGCTCATTATCGCATCCGACGTGAAATGGAGTATGTTTAACCAATTTTATCAAATGTCTACAGATAGGATAAAGAAATTCTAACCCTAAGAAATATACCCTCGACGAGAACTCAACGAGAACAGTGACTATAGAGAGTGAGTAGCGAAAAGTTGCGCAAGTGCCAGCTCGGTGTTCACATTACAGAACTGACCGCTCCATCAGGCGCAAGAGGAGCAGGAGGGAACATTGGCCACTCTAAATGTATTCAAAACGCTGGGAACAGGGCGAACGCTCGAATTGCGTTTATAGTTTGCCATCACCATGTATGAATACCATTTGTAGCGGTAATCGATTGTTCATCTGAGCTACTGAATGGAGGTTTCGCGAAGGAAACTGCTATATTCTTAGAAGAATTGCTTAGAGACGGTACTAAAATTGGGCAGATGGCTTTCACTTTATTTTCATCTCGTAGGGAAACACCTTTTCTTGATAAGGTTGGATGATCGGCTTTGCAGACGACATCGTGCTGATAACACCGAACATTGAGCAGGCGGAACGAATGCTGGCCGAGTTTGACAATGCTTGTGGAAGGATCGGCTTGAGACTGAACTTAACGAAGATGATGTTCAGGAAAAACGGATTGGTACCTGATGCTCCCTTCACGCTAAACGGAAAGAATATCTCCGAATGCTCTAGCTATGTGTATCTAGGTCGGGAAGTCAACATGATGAACGACCTAGCTCTGGAGTTGTAAGAATATCGAGGGAGCAGTGAAGAAGACAAAGAACATCCGGCACCACGCTCACCTTTTCGACACTGCTGTCCTTCTTGCTTTGACGTACGCCTCGGAGACCTGGACTCTACGAAAGCAGGATGAGCATGCTGTCAGCGTTACTCAACTGTCGCTTTGGAAAGGACGATGCTCGGAATTCCCCTATACACGCAAGTGCAGAAGGGAATCCGCATTTCCGAGCTCCGTCCTCGAACGAAGATCAGGGATCCCGTTGTTTACGCCAAGAAATCGCAGATCAGGTGGGCCGGGCGCGTTATGAGATATAGGGTTGACCGTTAAGCCAGAACGATTACTGACTGGATACCTCAGGACATCAAACGAACTCCAGGACAACCGCCAACAAGATGGTGAGGTTTCTTCACGGAAGCTCTGAACGAGAGAAATGTTGATGCTGTTCTCCCTGAAGCGAGAACCGCTCTGGCTCGTGAGAGGGACGAATGGGGACGTTACTGATGCTCGCTCGAGGAAATCTACGATCAACGGGAGGTGATACAGGTGATAGGTGAAGGTTGAAAGATACTCGAAAGGAGTAAACAAAGAGCGATACATAAAATGCTGAGGAAACGAAGTGGAAAGCGACAGAAACCATTCGGTTTGGTATGAGAGCTGTCTAAGCCATAGAGGAAGCAGCTGTATGGAGCAGTTCCTTCGTAGGAATTCTCGAGGAAATCATAAGAATCCATTACTACTAATCTTTTTTATAAATTCACTGACGACATAATCGCTCACTACGGAACTTACCACTTAGACACTTTGCCAACGAGCCCTGTCAATGCCTCCCACTCGATCAGCAAAAATATGGCTTTTCGAATCAGCCCCACTAGTCCTTGCGCTCCAAATTCAGCAGCATAGTTCTAGAGTATAAATGAAAACATGCAACCCGGAAACCAGAGGGTATACTAGTAGCGTACGAGTCTATCTCGGAGAATAAACGATAAAGTCATTTGACGTTCTTCAATCACTTCCTGGGATGACCTTCGCAACCCATTTCCATTCAGAATCTTAATACATTTCAAATGCGCCTGTGGCCTTTACTATGACTTGTGGAGTTCATGTAGAAGCTAGCGTTTTGTCTCCCAGACCTGCCTGGGTGGCACCAACTAACCGACTACGGGTGACAAGAGGGAGCAGTAGTAGACATTACCGCTAGCAATTGTATTGAGCCGGGATTCCGTCCCTACGTACATACGGTAGTGTCCGCTGCAGTAACTGACCACATCCGCGCTATTGTTATAGTATTTCGAAAATATTAAAAACACGCTCTAAAGTGCCGTTGCGACCCAAAGTTTTCTGCATGAAGGGAACAATCAGGAGACGATCGGAGAATATTTAGAAAGCAATTTCTGGGAGCCTTGTTCATCGATAGTGGGAAGCCATTCTTCGACACCTTGGAATTCGAGAAGGAGATTCGGCATGTGGTGAAGCTCATCCTTGCGAGACCAGAAAAATGAAAGCTACCTCATCTGTTTTCGTCATCGATGACAGGTATAACTGTACCAGACACTCGTTTATCTTCGGCAGCCATTACCTCTGTGCTGTTTTTTGTTATCCTTCTATGATTAGGGCGAGGCTCATAGACGGGAACCCCTCCAGCTTCACTGAAGATAGCCTAAGCCGAAAATCCATCTATGTAGGTCCTACTTCCATTGCATAAGTTGCTCTGTGTTATGTGGGACAACCTTCAAAATTTGCAAGATAATCAGCTGAATGAAGATGAGACGGTTTCTTTATATTGCCACACATGACACATCAGAAAACAATACCACTCGCGAAAGTTCAAGCGAAATCGTGAGGCTACAACCTGAGACTCATGCTCACGCACTCTATCACAGTAATGAAGTGACCGAGGCGATGTGATGAGGTATTCAGAGCCCAGCCAGAATAAGAGATCTCGAGGAACACAAACTATATGACAAAGGCACTACACTATTGACCTATTATACAATGAAAAGCATGCTCGTGATCTGCTCCAGAATGAGGTTAAACAACGCTCCTGGCCTCCAAGGATTACCCTCAACTCCATGAATCATCCAACATTCAAGGTTGCTCCGCCTAAATTCGTGATACTTCGCAGCAATACAGTCTACTAAACTCGCATTTACTTTCAAAAATGAAGAGAGTATATCCATAAAGACAACCAATCTGGAAAACAGCAAGATATTCAAGCGAGTGGAGGCCAACGGAGGTGGCCGACCGTTCATTGCCGAGAAGATATTGCGAAGAATAGGAGCGGATTAATGGAGACTATTAGTCTAGTGACAAGCTCCCTGATTTGTCAGAAAACTGCTTTAAATTATTTCGAAACTCCTTAAGCGGTAAGTGAAAATGGGAGCAGTGGGAGCAGACTTGCAGTTGACAATCTCCACGACCATCCAATTATACCGATACTCTACGTAACAAGAACAAAATGTAAAATATTAGGGATACAAGGGAAAGCGCTGATTCCGCTGTTTTGGGAAACCCAATTACTGAGGGCCTATAACATAAATCCACCCATCTAAGAGAAAAACACGAAGGGCGGGAGGTTAAAATCAAATAAAGGCACCCTTTCAGCAGAAGGAAATGCCAAAAGATTTGATTCCGGACAGAAAGATAATTGTTTTGGACGTTAGGAACTAAATGTGTCCTCCTCGGAAATGGTTCATGTCCAGATTGCTGCCAATATGGCCAACCTAAAGGGTGTTCAGAAATGTCACGTACGCTAGAGAAACTGCTGCTGCTGCTGCTGATTGACAGGGTATATCCCTCTTTTACCTAATCAGCTGAGAAATTAGGTTTCACACGATGTATACACTCAGAGCGGACGCGGAACAATATCTAAAAATAAAAGCTGACCTAACGACACTGAACAAAAAGCACAAAGCCAGTACGAGATTATCGAGGAACGTGCCGCCGCCAAGAAATTGTAGGCAATCTAGTGAGGGAAAACAGAATGGCGATTTAGTACATGTAGAAAAATAGTATATGTAAACTCGGTCTCCGATACTGTGGTCGATTCTTCAGAGACCTCGAACGAATCATGGCTGAAACCCAATTAACATGTAGTGTAGTGACAGTGGTGCATTATCACACATGCATGGTTCGAGATCGTATAAAGGATAGATACATGGACAGGCCAATCAAACCTCTCACTGCTACAGAGTCGTTTGGTTGGAAAGAGACTCGTCTGAGGAGATTGAAGCAGTGTCTTGTGCTTCAGTTGGCAACTGCACGTCATTGCATAGATCACTATCGCATTCAGAAAGCTATTATGATTCTGAGTCAAAGAGTCGAAAGACCGAACGCGTTTGAAGGAGGGGAATGATTGATGAGAAAGACAGAATCTAGCGTTCTAATGCTCGAGCTTATTCAAAACTTTATATGTATGTGTGATGATATAAAATTTCGTTGGAAACTTAATCGTTAATGGCATTTCGCAACTCCTTCAAAATAATATTCGAGCCCTATTCCCATCGAGTTGCGAAAAGCCAAGTTTTATCAAAACTGCTGAAAAGTAGGCATCAATACTGACGTGATACTGCACCTTTTCTATAATAGTTAGATAGCCCTCAATACATATCAAGACGTTTGGCTTCACTCAATATCCGGTTGAGCTAACTGTAGCTTTTTCCGCCTTTCCCTACTTTCTGCCCGTTCGACTATCTCACCATCAGATATGCCAAAAGCACTGGTATTCTTGACAGCATTTCATCTTGACATTGGCAGCACATCAAGTCAAGCATAAAATTTTTTGCAACAGAGTCAACACCAGCATTACCCATCACCCATCTCTGCTCAGCACATACCTTCGCTTAATACTGCCCGAGCGAAGGTGGGTGAAGTTACTGATAAAAGGAAATAAAATTATCGGATAAGTATAAACATAGTGTTGATGATGGCGAAAAACGCAATCTAGTGGAAAAAGCAGTAAGATTCCATAGCATTTAAAGCAGTACATGGGGAGGAAGCTTGGTGAAATTCCTCAGAAGAGCTTAATATGGTATGGAAAAAACGAGAAATTTTTGTCAGATATTAAGAGGATACACAGCCGGAAGGAAAAAAGTGAATACAGTGAGGTATCAAATAAAAAAACTCTTAAGTGAAATGCTCTTGGGAAATTCGTAGATCTCGTCTCTAAATATTACCTTTCCTGCCACAAGTAAAGCTTGTCAGCAGCACACGAGAAAACGGATTAGAATGATCAGATAATTAGATGCTTGATTGAATGATCAGAACGAGCGCTTGTCAAAAATGAACAAATAAATACAATTTAAATAAACAACTAGAGTAAGATGAAGTCAGGGGGCATTAATCAATCCCATCAGAGGGATGCCCCGCGCCTCGGGCTTCTATTCAAAATCGTAATGCCGCAATGAATTCGTATGAGGCCTATACAATGACTTGTGTTGGCCAGCCGATGTTCAAGTTAGTGTTTTCATCCTCCCAAACGAATCTGTTACCAAATAACCTACTTCGAATTAATGGAGGGCTTCGTCGGCCTAGGCGGACATCATGACCATGCGTGTGTGAAGTAGGCAACTTCGCCACTTCATCACCACTGCATAAATGGATAATTAATAAGTAATGAATACTCACAATGTACATGTAAATGATAAATGATGGTTAATGTGAGATTCGATCAAAATCACTGATACAATCGGGAAATCAAATGTGATGCAATCAAATTCCAAATGGATTGCCTATTTTCTAATATTTCCATTACTAACTTTGACGCTGCTGTTCAGACCCGAAATTCTCGTTTAAGGCGAATCTAAGACTTCCGTCCTGGTGGCGAAAACAGCCTGGTAAAAAAGATAAAAGCTTAGTTTTGATACCGAATAGCCTCCACAAGACATAAGGAGTTCAGATGGGCTATAAAATGCACCTACAATATTGACTGGTTGGGAGCTTCGTGATATTGCCAGAAGAGATTCGACAAGGCTCGAAGCTACTTGGGCTTAATGCCTAATCCAGAGAAGTAGCCTTAACAGTAATTCAGCACAGTGGGTTTGTACTTTCTCAGAAGACTACTGCGGATGTTTATCCCTTTGCTCGAACACGTCTTGATGCTCAGGCGATTTATAACATCTGGATGAAGCCTTTCGAACGTATGAATAACAAACCCAAAAGCCGTGATTGAAATAATCTTCCGGACTACATACTGAATGGTTTTTTTATATATTTTCGACTTGATTCGACTTCGGATCAAACTATAGTTGGGTGCACATGGCTTTATTCAAGTTTCAATCCCAATTGTTAACAAGCTCCTTTCGCTGTCTTTCTCATGGCGTCACATTCTTACAAAAGACTAGAATTTAATTTTCGAGAGCCAGCTATATTAGGTGTGAAGTTTGGGCAAAAGTTTGAATGCATTTCGAAGTAGAACGAAGATGGAAACAAGGACAACACGACGACAGCTACCTTTCGCTGACTAGAGGGAGCAGTGGAACAGTAGGCCGGAAGGAAATGAACTTTCGATGATGATTTGACTTGACCTTTCTCCGAAAGTGGGGAAAGGCATGTGAACGGGTTGAATTAGGGTGCATTCGAAAGTGCTGCGACTTTCTAAACTTCGAAGGCATCTTAAAGAGTCTCTCTAGCTTCCAGTACCCTAACGGCCAACATTAGCCAGGAGAGTGGCAAAAATATCAGGGATTCCACTTGGTAAAAAATTTTTCAGGGCAAATATGAAAGTGCATGTAATGAAATTCATATCCATACTGCCGATGCCCCAAATGGCACATGCAAAGGCTTCATTGCCTAGAAGTCTAGTAGAGCTCGAAAAAGACAAAGAAAAGTTCGAGGCTCAACAGCTAGTAGCTTTAAGATTATTTCTGTCTAGAATGCCCTTTTCATTTCTTATCTTCGTTTGTTGGAGTCCTCTAAGGATTTTTTGGGACAAACTTGCACCCACGGTGTCAACACTTTTTTTATTTTATCTATAAGTTCTACAACAACGAAAGATTCCGCTTTCACCCAAAATTCGAAGATCTCATGTCGTGTTTGACAGCTAAAGCCGCTGGCCCCATTACCCGTGGCGGTATATCGAACTTCGAGCGATAACGAATTAGCCTCTGTCTAAAAATGTTAGACCGATGTTTTTGCAGATAATTCAGAATCCGCTATTCAAATTATGGGATTAATTCTCATCAAATTCCCATTCAGGACATCTACGTAGGACTATAAATAATTGATGATTAATTGAACCGTAAAGTGGAAATTGCAACAGTCCAGAAGGAATGGAATAGCAGCACATCGATAGAAGATCTTATGGTCTCACATATAGTATAAAGAGTGGGGGAGTGCCACTAGAAAATGTAAACAAACCAGTTGGGATTCTTCGTTCGAGGTGATCTTTGTTTTGACAGCGGTGCTCAGCAGTTTATACACTTTTGATTTAGGAGTACTTCTCTTCCAAAGTAGGCCGATGGTTTCAAGATATCCTCTCCGTTAAAAAAAGTCCTCTTAGCGAGAATTGAAGTTTGATTTTGACTCTTACGAAACATGCATTGAACTGAGTTTGGTATCAGAAAGCTAGCAGCTCCTCGGTCCTTTACCGATGTTGGCCGACCGGCTCTTCGCGTTGTACATGTAAGCCAATAAGTTGTTAGGCTTCTACTGAAAACCCATCAAGAGGTCGAACACAATCGGGGTCTTGATATTGTAAGAAATATAATAGATAGCCCGGTGATGCGCAATTACGGGCTCGAATGATGCACGAGAGTGGAGTTTTGCCCTCAATTCGTCAACCTTGTTAAACTACGTATTAGAGCACTACTGCTGACTATGTATCACCGAATATCTGAAATTCTTAACACCTTGACGACGAGCGTTTTTTTTTGTTTACGCCCCAAGAGGATAGGTCGTACTGCTAACTTGGAATTATCGCCGGGTAATTATGCCGTTGAAAAAAGTCCTCTTGGCGAGAATTGAAGTTTGATTTTGACTCTTCCGAAACTTGCAATCATTGACAAATATAGGGATAGAAAATCCTCAAAACAACCGGTAGGAAGGGTGCACTAGTCGAGCGTTTGCTCAATTTTTCAATATTTTACGGTGTCTCCCAACATGCTCCAATAAGAGGGCTGGATGGGATGGAAACGATATGCCATGATTTGAAACTGCAGCTATGATCCTACTTAGGTGATCAAAGAGCTGTAAGATGAGAAAAGGTTTCATGAAAAAACAGAAGATGAATTCGAAATCTGCTATAAACGGAAGGCTTCGCAGCGAATAGGCATCAGTGCGCTTGAAAAGTTGGGCAGCGAATGATAGCAGAAAATAATATCTTTCACTCAGGGGAGCGCAAACCAAATCTGGAATTGCTTGTAGATGAAGTGAAAGTAGTCGGAAACTCCCGTAGCCTCCATTTTTATCACCACCATGAACTTTGCTCTCCATGACAGTGATATTCGGGAAGATACTACGATCGGCTATTGCTCGTCTGCGCTATTAAAGAATTTCAAGAACCTATGGGTGGAGAAGCTTTTCTCCTCTCGGTTGCGCATGCCGAAGAAGACCCTGACACAACCACGGTGATGGCGATGATGAGAAAAACTGATACATGGATGAATGACGCCATCAGGGGAATCGTTAAAGAAGGATGCATGGGACCTGGTGCTGAAGCGTGTGTTGGAGTCTGCCTACAAATGTCACGCTGCTAAAAAAGGACATTCTGTTGCACTAGCACAAAATAATTGAATGAAATTTGTGAAAAAATTCAAATTGTAACATTATAACTATAACGTATAACAAATGAAGACCGGTGATGTCGTTACTCGCCTTGAGGAACTAAAGATCCGGTGAGCCGGACACTTCATGCAACATATATTTTAGAGACCAGAATTGGGCCAGAATTTGCATGGACTCCTCGGGACATCGAACGCACATCGGGACGGCCGCCAATGTGATGGTTGAACTTCTAGCAAGAGCTTTTCAAATGAAGAATGCCATTCTTTTTGTTCTTCGAGCAAAGACGATCCGACCTGGCTAGGAAAAAAGCAAGGAAAAGGAGAATAACTGGCGCCTGCTCGAGAAAGAAGGTGTCCAAGGGGATGACAGTTGGTACAAGTGAGTATAACAAACAAGTAAATGGATCACATTCTAATAGCAAGTTTTTCGTTTTTCGAAGGGATCTTTAAAAATATTTTTCAATATTAATCAAACCCTTTGGCAGCATTGTGGTATTTATTGAATTTTTGATTCATAGTCACTGAGCTTGAGTCTCACAAGGAAGGTGCCTTACTTGACTACGATAGGGTTAACTAAAAATGGAAATCCAGCAATGAAGTAAAATGATAGCAAAGCAATATTGGTGACTTTTTAAACAAGCACTTCACTGGACGTCCACATCGTTAGCTAAATATTCGTATGCACAATGACGGCAAATAGTTGAAAAACAGCGGCCCAATTTCCGGGGTTTCAAATCGTTTGTTTTGTTTTCTTTGCCGGTGAATAGCTAATCATTACTTGCGTTTCTACTTTCGTCCATCCCCACAATTATGCAATCTTTCAATGTGCCTGTTGAGTAGTGAATTCATAGGAAGACAAAGGGCAATGCACATCTCCAATGAACTTCAGCAAGCACTTTTCTTATCATCTAAGAGTATTCTGCAGCTACGTACCTGAAAGAAGACTCGGTCGAAGACGCTATTCGAACTGAGCACTAGCAGAGCAATCGTGATCAAGCATTCATTAGAAGTCCAGCGTCTTCAGAACAAAAGCGTGACCGTCCCAAACAACCGCTACCGCAGAAGGAAGGGAAAGAAGGGATTCCGACTCAAATTAATTTCCATATTACATTTTAATTTATCACCTCTATTTGTTTGAATCATCTCAATATCTTCTCTAGTTTGTCTCTAGGACCTGTTCCGCCCAGCTCGAAGGAGAACCTCTCTCCCTCTCGTCTATCCGGCTTTTCGAAGTTCTATGTTTTCTGTCTTTTGCAGTTTCTACGCCAGCCTTAGAGCTGGGATCTACAACTTCTATGAACTATTTCTTCTGGAACTCGCGTCTTTTGTCGCTGTTCCTATGCGCCTTTCTTCTGTTTTACATTTCGTTGCACGTCCTTTCTTCAGATCTATGCTGCTTTGTTCCCTGGGAATCCGCTTTGAGTCTCACCGGTGTCTACCTTGCACATTGTGGGGTGTCCTACAATGTGCAACTCCAGGTTTGCTGAACTGGTTGGTACGCCAGTTCCCAGTATTCTTGCGTTCTTCATTCCCGGCTTGATGCAGCCTCCACCGCCAATGTCTACGCTCTGTTCATACGACTGCTTTTTGGAAAAGTCCATATGTACATACTAGCAAAGGACAGTATCCTTGACAGATATGAAAGATGATCCTCTAAGGAGTGTATGTCTTCCTGCACTTTCCATTGTCTTCGTGCTCTGGAGCAGGTTATCTTCTAAGCCTTTCTTCCTGTGAAAAATGTGGTTTTGAGGCTTCGGACTGTTAGGTCGTAAGCCGTATATCACGCCAAGGACTCCCTCTTATTTCTCTTTTCAGACTCCAATTCTAACTACCTCCTGTCCTGTGTCCTGTGCGTGCACGGATATTTCTGTTCAGCAGCACTTTTTCGCTTTTATCCCTGGAGCCATCTTCGATCCCTGACTCTGTGGACAACACAGACAGTCTATGAAGGAGTCTACTTACATTAGCTATGGCCACGTCTTTTCATTTGGTGTGTACTTCTCGACAGTAGAGCTTGACACTTTCAAATGCTCTGTCCTCTGATCCTTCGCAGTTTGTTTCCTGAAGACGAACAATGTGAAGCATGTTCAAGGACAGGACAGCGTTAATCAATCCCACTTTCGGAATGCGACCGTGCACTCCAAAAATGAATTTCTTTCAAAAACGAGGGACACGGGTATTCGTTCAGATCTATGTAGGGTTCGAGGGTGGCCAGTCAGCCGCATAGTTAGTAAACCGCTCACTTTTTTGAAAATGTTAATTCTGTGATGATGTCTGGTCTTCACCATAAACAGTCTGTTGGTGCTGGCTACAACGAGCGGCGGCGATGCAATGCAGCCTCTTAGCCATGTCATCCACGAGATCATGAATCACAGCGAAAGTAAAAGAGAATAAAGTCATCTTATAGAAAAATTCCATTACTGAAGGTTAAATAAAATCCTCAAATCCATTGCTCAATACACGGCTGAGGGGAATTGCCCAGACATTTTTCGGATTACTTTTAATAACTTACCTTAGAAGTATTATTCATCAATGGGTTGCACTATAAGTAAAATTTGTTGCAACCATCCGGGTAAGAAAGAAAAGTCTGGGTGTTTTTCCTCATGAAATCCTAATATTAGAATAGATTTCCACAGAGGAGCTTCACTTCGAGTGCGCTATGTGAAAAGAAAAGATGGAAAGAGCGACCTGTCTCAAAGCAACTCCAATCTATTGCTACAACATTCAATGCTCGGTGATGCTTTCTTCAATTATAAGGACTATTATTGAATAATTGAAGGACTTTCTTCAATTACGAACTCAGTGCTCCTACGATGTCCGAACAAAACCCTCCTTCTCAGGAGCCCTCCCAAAAACTACTCCATTCTCTCTTGGTTGATTTTATTGGAACATTATTAATCAACTTTCACTTTCAACACTAAGGAGGAATCATTCCTCTTTGCGTAGGTAAACTTTGTGGAAGACCACAACGTAATATTCTGTCCTTAACTACAGTAGCGCTCAAAAGTATTCGGCGAAATGCTTCTTCAGTTGTAATTTTCAGTCATAACTCCTTTCCTACTGAATCTAATCAAGCGAAATTTCAATATGTGTAGCATTGGTGTAGTGTGAATATTTACCACTGTTAACCTGCAATCTGATCATGTTCTAGATATCCAAAAGGGCTTAGAAAAAAAATCAACTGGAAGGACGAATGGTGGTCCTTCTAGGAGCCCTTTCCTTTTTGCCATGTCTTAGGTGTACGAGCACTAATGTCGAAGTGAGAAGAGAAGAAAAACGTACATAAGGTCGTAATAACTGCAGACGCCACAAACTTGCTTTCAGCACAGTCCACAAACCCCTCCCCATTAGTATGTGGATATGGCTGTCTTGCAGTCAAGTAGTGTTGGACAGCGTAAAATATGATTCAGTCAAACATATCAAAATTTCATGCGATTTGCTCCCCTGGGAAAAAAGTTACGGCAAGTTAAAGTTGGCCGAATACTTTTGAGCGCTACTGTATGTCGTTCCACTTCACAGGGCTATTTTATATGAAAAGTTTGACGGAAATCAACGCCATTGCTGAAGTTTCACGAAGAAAGAAAGTGAAAGCAGAGTTCCTTACGGTTTCGAGTGGAGACAAAAAGATAGATGATGAGTGATTAAAATGAGCTGAAGCTCTTGCGTAGTGGATGAGGTGTTTTGAGGTGAGGGATGATGAGCTGGATGAGCTGATAATGCGCTCGCTGCGGCATACTTGTTTTTCGATGAAGAAGATGCTCGAAGAAGCATAGAAACAACCCCCAACTCTGAGTTCCTATTGAGCTTGAAAAAAACCTTTCGTTATCTTTTTTTTGTCATCTCCCTTTCAAATCTTCCCCTATTTTCTCTGCATTAGACAAATCATGAAGTAGCCCACCTTCAGCGCCTAAACATTGTTGAAAGTGCCTGTAACGTTGGAAACTGGAGCTGAAGACCTTCTGTTGGAGATACTGCAAGCGAGATACAGCAATACTGTAAATCTCTCATAAACGGATCTATAAGCTAAAAAATTTTCTACTCCTTCTCATACACTCTACTTCCTACTTGTACAAATCCTCAACTCACCACTACCTCTTGAAATGACAACCAAAGAGATGCTATGCAGACAACCTGTATACAACCTAAGGGAATGGCAAGAGCTTAGCAAGTAGTGATTCATGAAAACCATCAGTTTCAAACAGCCCTCCCAAACCATTTGGTTAGCGGGCTAAGGACAATTCGTACTCCACTTCTGGGACCTTTACCAGTCGATAATGTGTGCACAAGTCTCTATTTATCTATTTCTAATGATCCAGCCCAAAGACAGTGGATATAATAAGTTCTGCAACCGAAAGGTTCTGCACACGAGATACTCCCTTGTTAGAGACCATATGTGAACCTTACCACCGAATAGATGCAATATGTAGTGATGAATAGAGGAAGCCAAACAATACCCGTGCACCGCAATTTTCTGCCGTCGAATAAAATGGTTGATGTTGCAGTAGAATGCTGTAATTTCCCCAAAAAGGAAATGAGAGACATTTCAGTGTCGAATTGTAAGTAAACGGGAATGGTGATGAATTTGACGTCATCTTATTCAGCCAGAGTCCATAAAAAGACTTATTTAGTTCGTCGCTTTCAGCCCAAAACCATCAACTGCAGAGCGAGAAGTCGCGCGAAACTTCCTAAAATGTCATGAAATTTGTTTGTAATGCTAACCTCTAAACACGGGCACACATTAAGCCTTTGCTAGCATCGAGCTTCATGATCAGGTTACTCCCGACAACATTGCAATCCACGTTCCACTTGTAGCGACCATTCCCAGTATTAAGGCATTGACTGCACCGATTAATTCAGGCAGACTTACACCGCTTCAATCCTAATTGTAATCACTATTAGTATTTCATATTAGTGATAGATTTGAGAGGTAAAAAAATCTGTCCTCGATTATCGTCGAAACAACTGGGAAGTAATGGGACAGACATTCCGCGCAGAAGAACATGAATCACTGCGATGACTATACAGAATAACTTCTATAGCCCGTTATGGAAACAGTACCTTCTCATAAGCCAGTGAACAGTCTGAACTACTACTTCTCCAATTCCCAAATAGCAGGTTATGGGATGGTGTCAAGAGGCGGGAAGCCGTTTTGGTAGGGCCGGAATCAGAACCTATTCACGATACTCCTGGGTCAACTAACACTATCACTTACCTATTTAGATAAATAGTTTCAGCCTCGTATAGTAAAGTCGAATCCCGGATCGATGCCCGCCTAGGCCAACCAAGCCTTCCATCCATCCGGGGTCGATGAATTCGTACCAGACTCGTCTGGGAGGATGAAAGCACTGTCTTGTACATCGCCTGGCCACCGCAAGTCACACGGCCACATACGCACTCATTACGCCACTACGATTCTGAATGGAAGTCAAGTGCGGGGGCGCATCCTTTAGACGGGGTTGATTAACGCCAAAAACTTTATCCTTTTTATCCTTTATAGTAAGGTCGCGCACAACAGACAGTTCTCAACCTCTACTGCAGTATAAGAGCGAAAGTTTACGATAATTTTATCTTACTATCGACCAAATGATGAGCAATAGACAAGAAACATAGGTGTGACATCGAAGGAAATTGAAAGACATGCAAAGAATACTGTACATAGGAATGCAGTACGATGGTGACATGGGCAGATCTCAGTCATCAGAGAAGATATTCGCAGTATCCAGGGCTGCACCCTCGAAAAATACATAAGTGTATATCGCTACCATCCACGAGGACGGACCTTGATCGGCTACTCGATTTAGTCCTCCGGTTCACCGCTCCGGCCTGAAATGTTTTGTGCGATTCATCTGAAGACACGGTCGACCGATCGCCGCGGTTGCACAGCGCGGCCCAGGGTATGAACATTAAAAGCAATTTATTATATGAGCATCAGTTGTCTGACAAGCCAATGTTAAGGCTAAACACGCATTAAAACATGGCCATCGCGATTCTGAGGCTATGTAATGTGATGAATACCTATACAGTTCGTTATTTGCTGGTACCGATAAGATAGGAATCTACCTGACAGGAGAGGTTTTTTTTTTCATGGGCAGCTGTAAGTCGCGCTACCACGTGCAAGGTCTCGCGAAAGATTAACCCAATGACGACCATGCAGTCCATATGTGGTCTGCAGTTGTATTTTTTTGTTTTATTCATCCATATTTCCAATTTTTACAATTTTTCTTTTCAAAACATTACTTCAGGCTAAAATGAAACTTCCAACAGCGTGGTCCTAGGAAATCTTCTAATTTTACATTTGTAAAGGTGTTTTTTGAAGGAGTACATCACCTTTGTGAATTCTTTGTTCGTTCAACAACTTCAAAAAACGAGATATTTCTGAAAGACTGTCGTCATTAGCATTTTCGCTGTTATCGACCAAACGCAAAGCTCCCATTACAACGCAAATAAAAGTTACCCGAAACGATTTCTGGTAATGATTGAACTCATAATTGAATGACCACTACATAGAACGAGTGCCGATTCTATAATAAAGATCAATAATCACTCACAATGTGGGCATTCTTACCAAACCCATTTGAATGAACTCTAGTTCTTGTTCTACTATGAGGTATACTGGATATTAGGAATGAGAACGGATATCCGTTTCGGACATACCAAAGAACAACATGTAAATTCAAGGAACAAAAGTTAAAAAGTGGATTAAACAAAGCGCTTCAAAAAGAGAGTGCATCGTCGATAAGCAGGACTTCGTGTTCTTTAAAAGATGTCAAGAACGAGCGGGAAAATTTAGGGAAGAAAATACTAGTACTCAGACATATTTGGTGAAACTCTAATCTCATCCGTATCAGATTTAACTGCGCTCAAATATCTGCGCTTGCGAGGTGAGGTGAGCAAGAGCCGCCCTCCGCACATACAGCAATTCCAACATGAGGCCGAGCTCGCAGATCTGACCACTTTAAGGAAGCCGGAATTTTGGAGAGGAATTGAGGAACACATGGGTTCTCATCTTGATCTTCTTCTAACACTCTTTGTGGAATCGCGTTTTCTAGAACTGATTTTGTCCGCATCATGCATCTCTCATGAGATCAGGTGAGATGAGTAAACGCCAAAGGTCCCACGAAAGGCAAAATCCAGTTCTGACAATTCTTAGAAGAGCCCAAAAGTCCGGGAAGATCTGTTACATATTTACCCTCCCTCAACTTATTACTTAGAATTTTTCCAAAAAGATCATTTTTAACAGGTCTGAATGCGTTCACCTTATATGTTCTCCTATGAGGTAAGGTGAGGTGAGGAAACGAAAATTAGCCACTTTTTTGCATCCTCATTATATGCCGCTCCATGAGATGAGGTGAGGAGAGGAAATGCCATCCTCCGCAAATTCGGCAACTGCAAGATGAGGCGGAGTTCGCAGATCTGGCAATATTTGAAAGCGGTCGAGATTTCGGAAAAGTACGCCTTGAAAGGCATATATCTTCAGGTTTTCACTGTTTTCCCCGTTGAAGTAGAGAGGTTCTTATAGGGCTGACTGCTTCTAGATGGGTTGGAAGTAGTTGAGTCCTCAGCAAGTAAATCGGCTATTTTAACAAACCGAAACCTTGAGCATGTATGAATAATGTGCCTGCTTCCCTTTTCCTCATTCTGAGACTTCCTAAACATAACCGCTACTTCCAGATCTGAATCAGCCTGCCTTATATGTTGCCCTGTTAGGTGAAGTGAGGTGAGTAAACCTCCTCCGGAAATTTGGCAGCTTTTTTACTTCCACCATATATGCTGCTCCATGAGGTGAGGTGAGGCGAGGAAATGCCGTCCTCCGCAAGTCCGGCAACTCCCAGATAAGGAGGAGTTCGCAGATCTGGCATTTTTCGAAAGCGGTTGATATTTCTGAAAAGTACGCTTTGAAAAATATAATACTTCTTCATGCTCTCACTGATATCGGCGTTGAGTGCGAGAGGTTCCTATTGAGCTGAATGCTTCTACTACAAGTGCTCCTGAACGGGCTACTAAAATTTTGACTTCTGTGTTTCCATCACACGCTTTTGATTTACGGTTTCAAAAAGTATTTCTTTCACATTTCCACTCCTCTTCTTCGAATGATGCTTACCACTTTTGTGGAACACTTTCAGTTCACATCTCTGTAAAAGGCTTTTCTGAGGTGGAATAAGAAAGGGCTACGGTGGTACTGCTCCTGAGTCCTAGCTAAGGTTCCCCTCTTTCATTCTAGCGAAATTCCTAGAGGGTACGCGACGCATCGTTTCTCCCGCTTTCTACTCCTCGTTATAAGAAGCAGATCCTTTCCGTGATGAGCCCATACGTCAGGGACAATTCTAACCCGAAACTTATTCCACAATGAAACTTCTAGTTTTCAGTGAAGAAATCGGTGTTTCTACGAGGTATTGAAATTATCTGTAGTGATAGAATGAGTTTCTGCTGAAGCGGATAACTTACTTAATCTCCTTTTTTCAGATTTTCAGGATCATCCCAAAAAAATAGAAAAAGAACTTTCCACATCTTCAATTTTAAAAATAGCTTGGCTAAGCTAAGCTAATGAAAGGTTTAGAAATTTAAGTTTTCTCTTATATTTTCTTTCATTTTGCGTTGAAAAGCGTGGTATGGCTGGAGAGACGTGACGTGAGTCAGTTACTGAGCGTTGTCTGTTTCACGGCCTTTTTTCTGCCACCTGTTGACTATTTCTTCTCGAAATTTTAATGTCAATTTACTCTTCCCATAAGTGCTTTTACATTTGAGCCACCGAAAGCTCCATTATTAGTTAGCAAGTTTATTCAAGGTGCTCAGAGGGTATGTCAAGGTACGCCTCCCAAGCTCATTTTTCTTTGCTACGACGACATAATTTATTCGAGCTCGGCTTCAGTTTCGTACTCTCAACTAGCTAAACAGCGGACATAACCAGCAAAAAAGGTGGAAAAATTCCATCAATTTAACGCTTCTCGGGCATGGAGACTGGTATATGTATGTGTATAACAACACTTCAAGGGCACATATGCATGTCCACACGGCCAACAGGGGGTCGCCCCCACGTGTTGGAGCCTTGCACGCCACATTTGGGTATCCATATGCCAAAAATAGTAATTTAAACGGGCCCTATTCCCCTGAATCTGATGAAGCCCCAATACGGCAGCGTGAGGAGGACTGCGGGGGAAGCACTGCTAATATCTTGAGACATAACACGCTGTCTAAAAGGAGAAGGATTGAAACGGCGATCCAAACTTTCAATGCACGAACGGCTCAGAGCATGTATCGAAGATGATGCAAACCAAGAAGGTCAAGTACGACGGCATCGTACTGACGTACGAAAGATTGACAACCGTAATTGCACATTTGAGATTGGAAGAATATGGCTCAGCCCCGCTCTGAAAACCTTCGATGTCAATGCACCGACATCGAGCAACGAGGAAAAAAGCTGGAGGTATATAGACCTGAGGAGGCACTACCTAGAAACCATACTTTTCTTAAAGTAATCATCGGTGAACTTAACGCCAAGACGAGAACTTGGCTCGAAAAAAAGCTGAAGAGCTCCACATCGGGATTAACGCAAAGTAGTGGAATGAACAGGGTGAAAGGCTGTCCGAGTTTACCATGTCGACCCACAGTATCGCTGTTCACTCACAATTCCAGGAGCCCTCTCATTCGAGATGGGCTTGGGAGTCACTTAGTTACATATCCATAAAGAAATAGATCACATCATCTTTGATCGGAATTTTGCCTGAGTGACGTCGCTGTTGTTTCGAACTTCTACCGGGACCAGACCATCAACGCTAGACTCTGTTTTTTAGTGCGTGGGAAGATAGCTGCGGAGTTCATTAAAGGAAGCCTCAAGTCTGTCGTCAATTGGGATCACTTCGCTCCGCTTGCGAGTTTGTGGGAAAATTCTGTCATCGACAACATCAATGGAGAATACAACCGGCTCGTCGAACTTCTTCACGATAGTGTTAGGAAGGCAGAGAGTCTACAAGTAGCAAAGAAACGCCTCTCTCCAAAGACTTTCGAGATGATACGTCAGCGTGGAACAGCGCGAGCTACATGCAATCATCATAAAACTCCGAACTTGCGAAGCTATGCAGAAAAATGCTCAAAGAAGATTTGAAGAACTGCAAAGCAGCACTTTCGGTCGAAGCCGCTCAGGAACAGCGTTCGCGAAGCCTGTCGGAGCTTCATTAATTATGAACTTTCATTCGCTGTCCTAAGGTAACAGTCACTGCATCTCGAAGGGCAATGGAGGTCACCTACGATTTCCACTCTGATTTCTTCGACAGCTACATCTATGGAGTGAGCCAAAATTATGATGGCAGCGCACATAGAGACACTCATACCAATTTTTTTCTTGGTTTATAACATCCCATTCGGCTTCTTGCACTCCACAAAGTAGATTACATTATTTCCTTCGTAGTAATACGAAACTTCTGGGAGACATCTCCGAACGACTTGATGTAATAGGCCAATGGGTGTGACCAACCATCAGACGCTTGTCCATTTGGAATGGAAAGACATGGGAGTGAAGGTCGACGGCCGCTTCTCTCATGCCCGCTTTGCATACCAGATCGTGCATTTAACACCGAACGTCGAGCATACGGATTGAACACTGGCGTATCTCTGGATGCTCTAGCTACATATATCTAGGTCGAGAAGTCAACATTATGAACGACGCAGCTCAATATTCTCAGATGTTCTCTACTCCGTTTTTTTTCCTTCAGCTCCTGGGCTGAGTTAAAGGAAACAAACAGCGTGGGGTGCATCTAAGGATATCGAGGGAGCAGTGGAGAAGACAAAGAACACCGGCTCCGTGCTCAACTTTTTGTCTACGAAAGCAAGATGAACATGCAGTCAGCGTCACTCAACGTGCTGTGGAAAGAGCTCCGTCAACGAAGACCTCAGTGCCGCTGCTTACGTCAAGAAATAATAAATCAGGTAGGAGGGGACGCGTAATGACATTTAGTGATGAACCCTTGGACCAAGGCGGTTTCTGACTGAATCCCTTAGGACGTTAAACGTCAATGGCCACCAGTGCGATGGTCAGACTTCTTTACGAAAGCTTTGGACAAAAGGAATGCTTTGTCACGAGTCTCATGAGGAAGGGCGGTCCACTGGACTACACTGACTCGCGGCAGGACGTTACTCATGCCCTCTCAAGGAAATCGATTATCAACGGGACTACCTCCTCCCGCCCTCCCCCCCCCCCCCTTCTTAAACTACATTTCCACCTCGCATTCTTTCATTACGCCAACTTTGGTTAAATAAAAGATAGAGGATAAAGTTTTTGGCGTTAATCAATCCCGTCTGAGGGATGCGCCCCCGCACTCGAGTTCCATTCAGAATCGTAGTGGCGTAATGAGTGCGTATGTGGCCTTTACAATGAATTGGGGTGGCCAGCCGATGTACAAGTCAGTGCTTTTATCCTCCCAGACGAGTCTGGTACCAATTTACCGACCCCGGAGGGATGGAAGGCTTGGTTGGCCTGGGCGGGCACCGATCCGGGATTCGAACCCCTGACCGTGCGTGTGACTTTGGTTAATGTGCAGGAATCAGAGTAAAAACCAGCATTCATGGAAAAGGGGATCACCCACCGTCTGTGGAACACGTAATTAGACTCAAACCAAGCAAGAGTTCTGTGTTCATCGTAAAACCCAAGCAAAACTTACCGCCGCTCCGTAATAACGTGCTCCAGCATCAAAGACGCGACGCAACCGCCCCTTCGTAGGCAATGTCTGCTTTTGAAGCACTCCCTACATGCCACTACGTTACAATCGCCTGCATACGTGTTTTTAGCGTACGCATCGCATGACCGCTGCGTCGCGGTTCCACACTGGGCAGAAGTTTTCGCGTCGCCACGTCTGGGTTATCAATCGATTTCGTTTTGTATTTTCTTTTCCTTGTATTTTGTCCATCCTTATTTTTTTCTGTTTCCCTCACTCGATTTGTTGATTGATTCCAGTGCATCCGGCAGACATTGCTTTTTGTTTTATTTGTGATTTCAATGGATGCCTTGTTGCAGGTCTCCTTGTGTGTGCACTTTTAATTTTTATTCCTTACCGTTAAATTATATGTAGCTTATTAGAATGGCAACCGCTGTGGCGAATCAGGTAAGAATTTATTTTGGCATATTTCACTCAACCCATTGACATTGATTTACAACAGGTACAGTCTGTTCGCTTTGGTGGTGGTCCATCGGGTAGTGGTGTGACGTTGACGATTTCAGGAGGATCAGGTTCGCAAATTTTTTATAGTGTGCAAGCATTAGAAACGTGTTGAGAGTATGAGTAGTTAAGGTCCATCAACCACAGCATCAAGTCCAGGGAACAATGTGCTTAATCGACGTCCCGCAAGCACTGTTTTTCGCTTCCCATCAACGCCATCATCCGTAAGTCTTTTGTCTCTGTCTATTCTAAAATAAGGTTACTATAGGGTACTGCGGTAACGTAACCCTGCAATGTGGCGGGGTTTTTCTATGAGTGTCTGAAGCTTTTCGAGAGTATAGAAAGGACTGGAATACTTGATTGAACATTTTGGCTCCACAGCGTTTCTTGGGTAGTGAATAGGAAAGTATTTAATTTGGAAATGGGTATGTAGGCGTGTGGTTATGGGCTTATTCTCACGGTCACGACCATCTGCAGTTTCAGTTGTCTGATCTGATTTGTAAGGCATTTATGCCAGTCAATACTGTGAACGGCTAATGATGCAGCCATGTAGCTGTTCATTTGATGCTAGGAGGGAATCCGCTGTAGGTCTCCTTAAATTCAACGACTTTTCGTACTATTTGGTCTTGTGTGCTTCAGCAAGAGCGGATGTTTCCTGATGTCTGATTGCTGGCTTCTTGGGAGTTTTTGAATCCTTCCCCGATGTCTGGTCGCTGGCTTCTTGTTAGCTTTTGAATCCATTCCCACCCATGAAGCGAAGCATATTGTGAAAAGTCTTTTTAGGTTCTAATATAACGTTGGTCAGTTCAGGCGGAACTGCCTTGCCCATTGCGTCCCTAGGATAGGAGCGTTCTTTAGTCATTTGGAAGCTTATATGTATTACCTTTTTGACGTTACCGTTTTCGTTCCTCTTCTGTTGGAAGGTCTTAACTATGAGCATCTACATAACGAGCATAAACAAACACCAAAATCAATGAACTTTGGTCCCTTTCAGAAGCATTTATCTCACAATCTTATCTGCCGTTTCTACGCATTCTTCATATAAGGTTACTTGGTAAATTATAACGCCTAGAAGTGCTCAGTTTTTTTCTGGGATGCATTTCCGTTCGGTTCCCTCAGAGAAACACAGAGCCCCTACTTGCACAGCGGGTATTGCGGTCCGGTCACTCAATGTACACAGCAGTGTCTCCTATCCCAAGAGAGATACTGACTTCACAAGGGCGCTCATTATGTTGTCTCAGTTTTCGTATATTCAAATATGTTTGAGGTGAGGCAAATTTTCAAAGAAATTTGGACTAAGCTTCACCGTTAACGTCAGATCTTGGCATTCGAATAGTGCATTAATTTAATCATTTCAAGCACATAAGCGCCAATGAGTACGCGTCGTAGCTCATGATCTCCTTCCTAATTACAGAGGGTTCGAAAAGGAGGGGTTGTGGTGATATATAAGTTCCGAATGGCATTCACGTAGAACCCAACTCAGTCAAAAATTTGGTAAAATAAACTGGGATACAATTTGAACCTCAATCAGTTTTATTGTTTCACCAGTCGGGCCGCCCAGCTAACGCCGGGCTTCCCTCCTTCTAATGGATTCGCCCGGCTACGCCGGGCGCTCACCATGATGCGCAAATAACACTTCGGATTCTGCTTTTTCTTTGAAAGCTGTACACCCTCAGTATTAGCTTCAAATTGTGAGCGATTTCTTCTGTAAGCCATCTTCACTGTGTCCGAATAGAACATCGCATTATATCACAAAGGCGATTATTTAGAGAAAAAAGTATTCAGACACTTCATCGCGGCTGAGTCTACTATGTTAGCTACCATCAATGTTCCCAGCCAACTCCTTGTGCCTTCAAGCTTCAACGGTCTGGGTCCGAACTAACAGTATTTATTCACGCCCAGTCCTTTGGGGCGGAGTTTGGTCTTGCAACCTATCATCAGTGTTCCTATCCTGCCTCCTGTATTCCTACTAAGTTTGACCGCTCTAGGTCCATTTTGACATATCTCTATAAGCCCTGCACCCTTGAGGAGTTATGATTTTCCGCTCAACCCCCCCCCATTGTGCGCAGAGTCCGGTCCTGCCACCCATCATAAGTGTTTCAATCCTGCCGCCTGTATTCCTACCAAATTTGAACGCTCTAGGTCCAAGATTAAGTTTTCCCACAAACCCCGCCCCTTGTGGGCGGAGTCCGGTCCTGCCACCCACCATAAGTGTTTCCGCCCTGCCGCCTGTATTCCTACCAAATTTGAACGCTCTAGGTCCAAGTTTAAGTTTTCCCACAAACCCCGCCCCTTGTGGGCGGAGTCCGGTCCTGCCACCCACCATAAGTGTTTCCGCCCTGCCGCCTGTATTCCTACCAAATTTGAACGCTCTAGGTCCAAGTTTAAGTTTTCACACAAACCCCGCCCCTTGTGGGCGGAGTCCGGTCCCGCCACCCACCATAAGTGTTTCCACCCTGCCGCCTGTATTCCTACCAAATTTGAACGCTCTAGGTCCAAGTTTAAGTTTTTCACACAAACCCCGCCCCTTGTGGGCGGAGTCCGGTCCTGCCACCCACCATAAGTGTTTCCACCCTGCCGCCTGTATTCCTACCAAATTTGAACGCTCTAGGTCCAAGTTTAAGTTTTTCACACAAACCCCGCCCCCTGTAGGCGGAGTCCGGCCCCACCACCCGCCATTAGTGTTCCCATCCTGGCCCCCTTACACCTACCAAATTTGAACTCTCTAGGTCGACGGGGACAGAAGTTATGACTTTCTGCTCAAACATTTATTTTGCAAAAACCCCGCCCCCTGTGGGCGGAGTCCGGCCCCACCACCCGCCATTAGTGTTCCCATCCTGGCCCCCTTACACCTACCAAATTTGAACTCTCTAGGTCGACGGGGACAGAAGTTATGACTTTCTGCTCAAACATTTATTTTGCACAAACCCCGCCCCCTGTGGGCGGAGTCCGGCCCCACCACCCGCCATTAGTGTTCCCATCCTGGCCCCCTTACACCTACCAAATTTGAACTCTCTAGGTCGACGGGGACCGGAGTTATGAATTTCCGGTCAAACACACAACTACACACACACACACACACACACACAAACACACAGACAAACCAACAGACACACTTAGCGCGTTATATATAGTAGGATTACAGGATAGTAGATAGAACAAATATTTTTGCGATCAAATTAATTTTTATAGGTTCAACTTCAGCAAATGGACGTTATGATGATGGGAGATGGACCCGGTCGCCGCTTGCGGAAAAATGTGGCTAACGTCAGGCGGCATGTTGATTACGTTGCCACTGTTCTCAACCACGCTGAGGTACGTTTCTCCCGCATTATTTTATTTTAGTTGAATGTTGTATGGTATAGAGTTTGAGCTTATCCGCAGCTGAGAAGGAAGGGCTGCAGACTTATGCACTTCCAGCTCCCAGGCTTTAAACCTTCATATATTATACGAGGACTTAGTCTGACTTTCTGCTGACATATCAGTTGCACTTACAATTTTACAGTCGCGACTGTGGATGTACAAACGGTGGCAACGGCCGGTTCAGCAGCCAGATGAGCTGTATCAGAACACAGCATTGCCCGCTCGGTGTACACCTGAAATACCGGTGGACTGCATTCTCACGAAGTTTGTTAGAGCTGCAATGAACAAAGTCAAATGTCCAGTCTATAGTTTATGCGTAAGTTTTGAATAGGACGAAGCCTTTTTGTTATGACTTCTGCTGAGCAAAATAATCGAATGCAGTTTTTAGTAGAAAAGGGTTTCGAACTCCTTCGGATTTTCAAATGCATGTCTAAGTAAATCGTTAGAGTGTGGAGTGCTGGTTATAAAGACGGAGGTAAAAATATCTAGTTGAAATACCGAAGCAAAATTGCTGGCTCCCACGATGCCCTCTATGCATATTATGTAAATTACGTGAAGTTTACCCCAAAATAGCGCGAAATTGGGCCCACATTGAGCTTAATCCTTTTAGCAATCTTCATATCAATCTTCTGTATTTACTCGGGATGGATCTAACTACATCTGATACTGACTGGTCATCTATTCCGTTTCTCAAGGGCGGCGATTACACCCTAATTGGTTCTTCTCAACGCCTATCAAATGTGTCTCTGAGCGTCGATATCCCACATCTTACTCAGCAATTCTAGTCACGCCTTCATGTTTCGTAACCGGCGCTCTAAACTCTATTGATTTCTAAGTCCCTATTCAAATCTCATTGAATGTTATAAACGCTTTCGTGATTTGCTATTAGCACAGCATACATCCTACATGCACATCGAAAGTTATTTGTTAAAATGTTTTGTCTGCAGTGGACTCCTGAGGGTAAACGTCTGATTACGGGTGCGTCAACTGGTGAATTCACGCTATGGAATGGAACGGCTTTCAACTTTGAAACAATTCTACAGGTACTGGACGCGGTATTGTTCTGTTTGTATGTACTTTTCCAATTATAGTCGTAGTTGAACTGATGCACCTTTAGAAACGGTGTCAGTTTTGCTGGTTTTGGTTTCGCTAGTTCGTGTTGTCCATAAAGGACATTAAATTTCTTCTTGTTAAAGGAGCGGTGAATAAAGCTTCACAGAGATGCCGCTGATTATTCTACCCATTTTGACCGTTTAATTGTAAACGTGAAGTGGGTGAATAAAGGGATTCTCTCATTCGTGTGTACCCGACATACGCAAAATGATGTATCCCAAGGGGATTTCGGAAGTTGTACAGCGAGCAATGGGCTGAAACTAGTGACTGCTCAGAAAACGTTTTAGAGTGGCCGACGAAAAAGTTCGGGATCGCCGTGCTGCAGAAAAGCATATGACTATAGGGTCTACATCTGACCGGAACTAATCGAGGGCAAGGGTCGACCTAATTAACAGAGAAACTTAAAAAGAAGTTAACAATGGAATTGGGTGTTAGTAAGCCCACAATCCTCAACTCTATTGAGTAAGCAATTTTTTGTTGATAATCCGCTCCAGTGCGAGATCCTTCTATCCGAATCCCATTTTACGATTTTTCTTTACACTTCTGATGAGGATCTACCGACACGAAAGGAAATGTTGATTTCCTTCTGCTCCGACCAATTTTCATTTGAAATCTCAACAATCGTTGTTATTAGTTAGTGTAGAAATGGTCGCAGAAACTGATCAGATGAGGATGTCTTTGGTCCGATAGCTCTGCCGCACTAGTAAGCGCTGGTATCGGTGACATGAAAAGAAAAGTTATTTGAAATTCGGACACCTAGATGGTGTAGACGTTGAGGCGCTCACGGGTATTCTCACTGGCTCTCTCGACTATAAAACGAAGCGCAGTGCAAATGAACGTGTATACATTTTTTATAGCAGCTTTTGAGTTTTCCCATGTTTCGCGTTATTCTGTTATTAGGACATTAGCACTTGCTTCCTACCATTCGGCACTCTGGAGCATAAGCGAGTTGCTGTGTTATCCTTCTTTTACAAACGGTTGGAATTTAACGCTCTCTCTCAATGTATTCTTCGTTGCATACCGGGTCGTGCTATGGGCAGGATAGTGCAGATTCGCATTTATCGTCTCATTGCTGTAAAATGAAATAATGATGTTAAAAGGGACATAAAGAAATGAAGTTCTACTTACAAGAATATGCTCCACAATTTAGTAAATGAACGGTGGATCAGATAGACACCTCCTTCATTAATGGGCAGTTGACAAACCAATTTGTGACCAGTCTTGTAAACAAGTTTCAAACATTTCAGTGATCTCCGTCAAAAACTTTGTGAGCCTCTCCGGCTTGTATCATAATACTTTGATAGTGCCCTCAGATTGAAAAAGTCGAAATGTGCTATTTAGGCTCATGATTCTGCTATTCGGGCCATGACATGGTCGCACAATGAGCAATGGTTGGTCTCAGCAGATCACGAAGGATTTATAAAGTATTGGCAACCGAACATGAATAATGTGCACATGTATCAGGCACATAAAGATGAGCCTGTTAGAGGATTATCGTAAGTTTTTAGGTGGATGGTTCTGTTCGGAAATGAATGGCTTAGTTAAGTCAGTAAAGATATTCGAGCTGGCTCATAAATCATAGAATTCGCATGCAGATTCGCACCAACTGATGTAAAATTGGCATCTGCATCTGACGATGGTACAGTTCGAATATGGGATTTTGCTAGGTGTGTTGAAGAAAGAGCTATGCGGGGGCATGGATCGGAGGTTAGCTTCAATTTTTCCATATTAATTTATCTTTACCTATTCTATATGAGAAATGATCGATAAGTGAGCGATTTTCAGGTAAGATGCGTCGCGTGGCATCCATTCAAGGGAATGATTGTAACGGGTTCAAGAGATTCCCAGCAGCCGGTGAAGTTATGGGATCCAAGAACAGGGGATTGTCTGACAACTCTGTAAGTAGTATTGAAACTCTTCAGCGAGTAATAACTTAATTCTGCAAGTTATTCTTTACAGTCAAGATCATAAAAGCTCGGTGATGGCTGTTGACTGGAATAAAAATGGGAACTGGCTGTTAACAGCGGGTCGTGATCACCTCGTGAAACTCTATGATCTCCGCACCATGAAAGAGATGTATTCTTATAAAGGACACAAAAAGGAAGTCACATGTAGGTTCACTAGTAAAAATTTGATGAACAAATACATCAGACCCTCCAAGTAGCACTACTTTTCGAAAATTTATCTGCAAGTTCGTGAGAATTCGCTTGAAATATTGCACAAAAAGGTAAACGGCCTGCATCGTGTGATTCTAGGCCTCATGAAAGTTCACAGTTTTTTTTTGGAGTTCTTGTACGTGATTGGAGCCGTACGTTAAATTTGCAGATTAGTACTTTCTCGGTTTCTTTCTGTTGATATGGGGTCATCTATTACCCATGGCGAAGTTAGCATTTTGAGCGTTTTATAGCGATCTCCTGGCATCCTATTCATGAAGGACTATTCGTATCTGGTGGTGGGGACGGTTCCATTGCATACTGGCTGGTCGAAAATGAGAAGGTCAGTTCGAGTTGTTTCCAATGAATGTATTTTCTTGCTTTGTTTAGCTGTGTGCGAGGGGCGATGATGTCGAAAATAAAGCAAATCTTATGAACAAGCTGACTGATCAATAATGACGTAAGCCATGATAGAGAAATGCGCACGATTGGATAGTTTACTTGGATCAAAAGAGATTTGACCATGATCAAAGGAGGAGCTAGAGTACAGAAATAAGCACAGAGTAAAAACAACTAAAAATTTTCTTCGTGCTATTGCATCGCAGTTCTGTAACCTGGTGGAATGGTCTGGTTCTCGTAAACAAAGGTGAAAGAGTGAAAAGGCCAAGCGGCTTCTTAATGAAGGGAAATGAACATGAAAAGTCATTCAAAGGAACCTCGATTTTGCTTCGGTTCTGAGCGTGTAAGGGAGAAGGAGGCTATAATATGGATTCTATATCGAACTCAGGCATCTAAGCAAGCAGCCTTCTCTTGAAACCTGAATTTAGCCACAGTTTACTCCTATTCTTAATGCCTAATAAGATGTGGTATAGTGGCAAGGTGCACTATTTCAAACGCATGGTCCGCGGTATGAATCCCGGCTTGCTAATCGCCTTGGCCAACTGAGCATTTCACCCCTATGGGATCAGTGAACTGGTACAATATCTGGTTAGAAGAATAAGTAGTGACTTAAACATCCACTGGCCACGGCAACTCATCGTTTAGGTGACAGCGATCTAAACCACCGCTACAATTCTGAACGTAAGTTGAATGCTAAAGCGCACCCACCCCCCCCCCCCCCATCCCACCTTCCAAAAAAAGGGGTGGGAGGGGGGGGGGGTGCGCTTCAGCCTTCAACTTACGTTCAGAATTGTAGCAGTATCGTATTCAATAGATTAAATTTTACGGAATTTTAGGAAGTGGCTTTTTTGGAGCATGCTCATGATCAAGCTGTCTGGGCTATGAAATTCCATCCAATGGGTCATATATTGGCTACAGGTATTTTGTTTCTTTCATGGTTTTGATGAGTTTGATATGTGTAGGCGACATGTTGATGTGTAGACGAGACTTCAAATTTATTGACAATTCGATAGGCTCGAATGATAACAATACGAAGTTCTGGGCACGCAACCGACCTGGAGACACTCAAGAAGATATATTTGGACTGGCATCCTTCACGACAAATATGGTACTTTATTAACAAAAATATAACGGTGTTCGAAAAATCCTTATATGAGGGTTCTATAATTTTTGAAGGTTGGTGCGTTGGATAAGGAACGCGAGCCCAAAAGTTCATCTGTACGTCTCGACGAAGAGTTTCTCGCTCCTGTTATCCCTGGTAAATGTTCTTATGTAAAGTTGAAACGAGTTTCGACGACTTTATTAATTCGTAGTTTTTATATTTTGTATACTATTCAATTCCGATGCATGCATACCCGTGTTTAAGGAATGGGTCTTGATGGTGAAGTTGTTGAAAAAATGAATCGTGACATCACGTCAAACCCAGCTACTGCCCATCATACAATGCTTCTGATGCCCGAAGATTTGAATGCGCGACATCAGGTGAGCGTGATAGCAATCCTTCTAAATGTGTCTCAAAAACAAAGCAGTGTTGCGAATTCCGCTTCGAATGAAGGTACAGGACTGTCCATGTTGGGACTGTGATAAAAAGATTATTTTACCACTTACTTATCATATCGCTTCAAATCGATCGTCTTGGAGGGCCACTGAAATGCAGCCGTTGCACCAAGTAGTCTTCTTTTTCAGCACAACGCGAATATTGGAGCGAAAAAGACTTTGATAAAGCAGCCACCTCCCAAGAAAGCGCAAAGGCAATTCGAACGCATGTGGAACGTGTCCAAACCAGGAGGCGGTGGCTGTAAGTTTCTTCCAGAATTCAAGAAACATAATGTCCCTCGATGTCGTTGTTTACAGTTGATGACTATGATGATGAGCCAGAGGATGACATGTTTCAAAACCAGCAGCAAAGACCTCGCCAAGGACTGCTCGGTCAGGCGCCCCCTCCAATGTCAATGCTCGCGCAGACGGGTTCGTTCTCACAAATTTTGCCCATAAATCCGTGCCCGTGAAAGCTTTTGTGCGTCAACGATTACACGAGCAAAGACATTTACAAAAAACGGTCGAAGAGGACCGTCTTAAGAGGCGATAGGTAGTGCAACATCATTCCGTAGATCTCATTTTAGGTTTTAATAACATAAGTTATCGTGCTTTCTAATGTGGATCAATAGAGACATTTTTATGATCTTGAATTTTTAATAACTCGAGTGGTTGGTATTTCTGAACCGCGAGTTTTATCGTACAACCTTGCTATATAGCAAGAAACTCTTCACATTTTAAAGCGATTTTTTTTCAGTGAAAGCCCAATCTGCAGCCGCCATTGCTGCTGGATTCGCTGGTGGGTTTGCCGGAGCGCAGAAACTAGGCCTTCTTCCCCCAGGTATGCCACCTGGCTGGAAACCTCAAGGCTCGAATACGCCGTCATCAAATGCAGATGAGAAGCCTCCGCCCGCAAAGCCGCCCGGCATAGCAAACGAACAAGGTTAGCTGCTGACGGAATATTTTCGTTTCTTAAAAAGGCGAAAGCTTCTCTTTCCCTAAAAGCGCGATATTCTAATTATAATGTTTATATTCAATGCACGCGAAGTTGATTTTCTGTTTTATTTCACTACGTACATAATTCTTGGTTTTATGATCCGGATCACATCTCTATTGCTACCCTATGTAAGCCAGTTGCGATGAGATTTTGAAATCAGTCGTAATATGAACTTCTAGGTCGACCACCGATGCCTCCTCACCGGGGCTCTCTTCTGCCGAATTCCTCCACTCCAACTTCCGATGCAACAGCCTCATCGAACGCAAGTGGAGCCCCTCCAACCAATGCCCCTAGAAATTCACTGCCAATGCCGCCAACACGACCTCCGTTTCCACATTTACCTCCGTGTATGTGTTATTGCCTATCTTTTCATGAATGATCTCTTCCTATTATTCAACATGTTATTTATGTCAGCGATTCCACCTGGTATGACACCGCAGATGCTGGCAGCAGCCGGCATATGGCCACCCGGTGTTCCTATGCCTCCGTCGATAGCCCAAAAGCAGGCTCCTCCACCATCAAGCAAAGAGGATATGGAACAGGTTTCTCATCAAAATTTTTTCAACTATTTCAACTGTTTTTCAATTCTCTTGTCAGCATTTCAATTATTATGCAGTTCATAGGCATGGGTTGCGAATAGGATGACATGAGCAATTTGCATGCTGAGAGTACAAAAATATGAGTATTCGGGGATCATAGATTTTAATTTAGGGCTATTTTGAGCTGATCTAATTCATTGTTAATTTTATTGAGCAAGACCACGCAGTTGACAACAAACTTTTTGTATGCGGATAGGGGTGAAGAGCTGAAGTATAGAGTGAAAGCTGCCTCTAAATTTATCCGTGTTTTGAACTAAAGTGTCGGCCAACCTGCTTACTTTATGAGTTTTACTTTAGGATCAAGATTATCGAATGGGCAGTTCTTCAATACCTTCTGGAGACGTGGACCTTCGTGCGAGCCAAGGCGCGCCTCAACGACAAAGAGGACCACCGCCAGGTCATCGCCCAATGGGACCCCCGCCAGAGATGCGACGGCCACCTGGAGAGAGTAGGTTTCACGGAAGTATGAAAGGGTTCTACGGTACCTCGATCGATGAGAGGAAATCCTGGCAAAATGAATATGAAATGGGTCTAGATTGTGAATTCTTTCTCCCAAACGAAGGTAGCAGTGTGACATTGAGTAATATACACTTTAAAAAAAACTGAAATTCCCTTCCTTCAAATAACCTAGACAAGTCGTTTATGACAACTCTTTGTTACATTCGTAATTTGTTACATGCACTCGCTAAATATATTTGATTCACGGGTGTGGGTCGGGAGAAACCAACAGGATATTTTGCAGGTTCGCTCTCGTGGCTCCATAATTGGCGAGTAAAGAGCATGAGGCAAATGGCAACCATGACAACCTGAATATTTTTGATGATGGGAGGGCCAGCCGATTTACTGAGTTTGGGGAGAGCTTATATAACCGAGTGGGCTTCTCATCTGAAAAATAATTACGATGTAGATCACATCAAAAGAAGTAGAAAAAATTCTTGAAAAATAATTATGAGTTAACAGTTGTGGTGTGTGTGCTTGGGGCGCTCCGAATACGTGAGTGACGGGAGGATGTATGTGTGGCGCAGCGTAAAAAGATGGGGTCCCGGGGAGAGCTTCTGTTTTGGGCGAGAAAGAATAGAATACTCTTCCTGAATCTCTGAAAGACGCCTTCATTAAATCAGTTTGCCCATTCATGAGCAAGAAAGAAAGTGGGTCAGTAAGATGCTGAAGGTAATTTGCCTGTTAATCACTTTCCATACTTTGGTTCATGAATCTGAATTGTAGAGCTTACATTTCAACATGGTTTTTGAATAACAATTCCCCCTCCCCCTTTTTTGCACTTTTCTGGTAAAATCTATTATTTCATCCTAATCCCCTCGCTAAGTTGTCCGAGTGGTAGTTGTTGAACAATTTGTTAGGGGTTAGAAAATTAGACTCAATATGTCTACGCCTACTCGCTACTACAGCAAGAATAAGCCGAATATGACTCTAATTCTCGTCCTACCATGTGGTGAATTGAAGCGGACCGTTTTCCGCCCTCTCATTTAGAGCGAACCCCTCTAATCTACGGCTCTTTAGGAAAAGGGAGCTTGTGGGAACGGCTGATTTTGAATAAATAAAGAAATAAGCTTTGATTCTCGGATAACATATCGAGCATTTTGATTAGTCATGTTTCTTTCAGTGACCCATCCGCCAGGAAACCATGATCAACGATTACGAAATGCCGATGAAGATGTTCGGGAAGTTCGTCGAAGACCACAGGTCAGTGAATCCAAAGACAGATTCACCGTCATTCGACCCCTAATTGTAAGAAGTCGAGAACAAGTTAAGTAATGGCTTCCTCTTCAAACTGCTGCTCCGAGGTACTGAATTGTCAAAGAAGTAACTGCGCGTTGTTTCCACTCTGCCCACGCCCTCTATCTACAGAATTAGAAGTTCTGTGGCAATACACGGGCTCCGTGATTTGGAAAAGACATTCAATGACGTGTAGTGTGCAGTGCAGTAGTGCATGACTTATTATAAAGTTCTCACTCTCGTGAACTTCGAAACAATACATTGAGCGAACATAGAAATGATAGAAATTGTGTGATGCAAGTTTCTGTGATGGTTGGGGTGGCGCCAACCAGGTGAACTACACGCAGGAATGAAGGACTCAGGGAATGAAACAGTAGAGGTAGCAGCCGCCTAAAGGGACTTGGTGGGTATATAAGAAGTGCTGGGGCGGAGGTGGTGTAGTGGCAAGTGGCGCATTTCGCACACGCGTGGCCTAGATTCAAATCCCGGATCGGCACCCGCCTCGGCGAACCATACTCTCGTCCCTCCGGGGTCGGTTAATTGGTACCAGACTCGTTTGGGAGGATAACAACATTAACATGTACATTGGCTGGCCACTGTAAGCCACTGTATTGGCCACACAGGCTTTCAATACGCCACTATGATTCTGAATGGAAGTCGAATGCGTGGACACATCTCTCAGACGGGTTTGGTCAGCGCCACAATGCTCTGTCTTTTTTTCTTAATAAAAACTGCCCATTTCACCTTAGCAGACGGCTGGAATTCAGTTTTACTGAACAAAGGACCGTTGATCCTGATAAAGTCGGCCATGCAACACATGGTGTAGCCTCGGTGCATGCCCAATGTTTCGCGGCTGTTTTCCAGATTTACATGAAACTCGTCTGTACACTGGAGGGATGAAGTCAACATTTACGGGAGGACCTTGTAGCAATGTTGAGCTGAGTTCAGCGTTACACGAGCCTTGAACGAAACTTGTCAAATCGAATTACGAGCCTAAAAAAGCGCTGGCTCACGATTAACGCGCAATTTTAAGGCTCTCAGTTGTGGGCGCTCAAGCTTTGTAATTCGGGCAATATGCTTATACCAGTTAGGCTGCGCACGCTAACGCGCGCAAGATATCCCCAAAATTCCTTCTTGGGTGGTGAAAACAAAACAATATCAATGGACTTCCTATTTCGTAACATGTCCCTCACCCAGTCAAAATGTGCCCACGTAATTTTTGATTGGAAAAGGAGCAATATGATTTCAATCGAGGTACCCGGCTGGGAAGGACCTTTCAATCACTACGGCTTTTTTTCTGCGGACTCGAAGAGGGAATGGTACCTTCTCAAAAGGATTTTCAGGAGAAAGGAGTCCAGTTTTCAATTTGAAGAGAATAAACGTGGTTAAACCCAAGTATTCGGCCAGGCCTTCCAATCACCACAACAGTACTATTCGGCCCGGAAAGCATGGCAGCTCCTCGAAAGAATTTAAGGAGAAAGAAGTTCAATTCTTGATTGGAGAAAAAGCAATATGGTTGAATGAAGGTATCCGGCTAGAAGAGACCTTGCAGTCCCCAGAGCTCTAGGTCCAAGTTTAAATTTTTCGCACAAAACTTACCCATGTGGGAGGAACTCGGTCTTGCGACCCACCATAATTATTTCTATCCTGCCGCCTGCACACCCATCAAATTTGAGCGCTCTAGGTCCACCGGGAAAGGAGCTATAGTTTTTCACACATACCCCGCCCCTTGTGGGAGGAGTCCGGTCCTGCCACCCACCATGGGTGTTCCCGTCATGTCGTCTTACTCCTACCAAATTTGAACGCTGTAGGTCCAAGTTTAAATTTTCACACAAACCCCGCCTCTTTTTGGCGGAGATCGGTTCTGCCACCTACCATGAGTGTTCCCATCATACCGCCCGTACTCCTACCTCATTTGAACTCTCTAGGTACATGGAAACCGGAGTTGTGAATTTTCGTATATCAATGTAAGAAACGATGTGAGCTTCGAGGCACACTCGGCCCATTGTGGGTGGGCCTCCACTGACGTCATTTATGCTGGAGACACCTTCGACAATGCTTCCCCCACATCAGCTGTTTCATGCGCTGTTGGCTTTCTCGAAACCGAGTTATAAATATTTTCATAAAGCATTGCATTTTTGGAGAACGCCCCGCCCATCGGGGGTGGGTCTCCCTAGTACGATCTAACTTACCAATGCGCACGTCAAGCCACCTTTACGCTTAGTCTTGAAGCCTTCTTGTGACTGCATTTGAAATCATGGTCCTCAGTACAGCTCATTTCGATGCACACCACGCCCACTGTGGGCGGAGCTCCGCCAAGCTGGTGTGTGCTTTACACTTCACGGGACATGGCCCACCCATCCTACGCTTGACCCGGTCTATACAGGCAGATAAAAGGAGCTAAGGAATTTCGTGACAGGCATACATAACGACAGAAGACAGACGGAACGACAGATGAAGCGCTTTATAGTACGTAGGATAGAGTGGCAACAAGCAAAGTTGCCCAAGTGTAAAATTAAAATTATACATTTTGAGAATACATGTAGAGAGCGAGCTCACATGGACAGTAGCTTGGATCTAGCCCCCAATAATTTTACCCACATGAGTCGTTAAGGGTTAGATGTTAGCTATATTTACACACGGGAGATTTTAAAGACTCTCATTGCGCTGTTCTTTCACCGCAAACTTCAAATATGCCATCAAACTAATGTGAGCAATATTGATTAGTTTATATTTTCAATTTTAGGATTCATTACCTATGCCTCCGACACATGGTGGAGCAGGTCCAGTGCCCCATAACATGCCACCGCATCACGCTATGCCTCATCCATCCCATAGTCAACAGGCACCTCCACCGGGACCACCACCACGAAATATTGGGCGGCCGTGGGGAGGTCCACCCGGACAAGCTCCTCCCTCCCAGTATGAAGAACCGAATGACAATTCATATGACAGCTGGAGACAGCAACCAGGGCCGCCCAGACAGCAAGGTGAGTTTTGAGCGATCCGAGTGGAAGTGTTGAAGATTAAATACGTTCAACTTAGACGATGGATATTACGGTAACAATGACCAAGATTTTGATCGAGGAAGAGAAAGTAGGAATGGCAGAGACAGAGATGGGAGGAACGGTGGAGGGCCTATCAGAGGCAGCTCACGAGGACGAGCAAGAGGACGAGGTCGTCCATACTAACCACCATTTAGCTACTGATCATTGACTGTTTCAAAATTCATCAGTGATTCTGAATTGTTTTGTTGTTTGATGTGCGGTTATTATTTGTTGTTTGTGAATTAATGAGCCCAGTGTAAATATATGAAAGGTTTAAGTAAATGAGTAATTCAATCATTCAACTAACCGATGTGCATTGCAACATTCCAGGTGTTTTTACTATCACTATAAAGTGCTAGTTCATTGCTGTTGAAAACATGTTGCGAAAAAGTAGGAAATTGCTGACGGGGTGGATAGAGAATACCGATCTATCGAGAAAGCATATCTTGTCACAAGTTCATAAAAGCTTTTCAAGCTAATTCTTAACAGGCTGAGCTGTCTGATTGGTTCGAGGTTCACAGTAACTTCAGGAATTCTTAACATTTTTCTGGTGATCAACAAAATTCTATAGTTGACCAAGACATTTCAGAAATCATTATCGTTGAATTGTAGTTAGTTTGATGCCCGAGGCTCGCTTTGCTTATCTTTTCCTTGCTGCTAATCTTGAGAACAGCCCTCACCCCTTTAGCACCCTCTGCTATAAATACCACTTAAACTCATGGGCGATCATGTGGTGAAAATCCAACTCGGACCCGATCAGGCTTGGAAATGGAGCTGAACGTCGCTCGTGCGACTATTTCCAGAGGGTTGCACACAATGGGAATAAAGCGAAAGCTAGAAACTGAGTCGCTCATCAGTTGTTCGAGAAACAACTCGAAGCACGCGTGGAGGCTTACAGGAAAACCTCGAGGACCACAAAAGGACACATTTATTAACCGGATTTTGACGAGGGCTGAAAGGCAGCGTGCATGTGGATCCAAGGTAACTAACGGTTTTACAGCAGAAGCGGAATTCCTTAGCCAAAAATTTATACTGTGTATTTGGTGGGATCGAAAGGGTGTTGTGTATTATGAGCTACTGAATGTAGAAGAAAGTATTACTGCTCACCACTACGTAAACAACTTGACAATTTGTGTGATGCCCTTAGCAAAAAGCTGTTGTAAATAGCAAGAAAACATTATGTACTGCTCGACCACGAAAACACCAGATCCCATGTTGTAGAGAATGTTCATGAAAAATTTGCAGCTCTTGGATAGGATCAGCTTGCTCAGCCGCATACTTCCCGTATCAGATCAGCATTTATACAGGGTGCGGCAAAAGTTCTGGCAACGGTAAATATGTCCGTAAAAACTGTCAAATCGATCGATACATGATGCAACTTCAACAGCATTTAGCAACAGCTATATAGATTACAAAAACAGACTAGATCTCAAAATAGCCTCTTTTGCGCGAATACAGGCTGAAAGTCTCCTAGGAAACGCGTCGACGGCGGCACGGAGGTAGTCTTCGTCCAAATCCTCCCATGCTTTAACAAGGGTTGCACATAGAGCATCCAAACTTATATGCTGGGTGGAGCAGGCTTTCCTCTTGAGAATTGACCACACGGGAGTAGTCCAATGGATTTAGGTCTGGACTGTTTGAGGGCGGTCTGGGAAGTGCGTTGTGCACCAGTCCTGTACCACCTTGGACCTGTGGGCTGGAGCTGAGTCCTGTTGATAAGTCCAAGTCCGGTGGCCGAAATGGGATTGTGCCCAGGGAAATACCTTCTTCTCCAACACGCTTTTTATGTAAGTCTTGCTATCCACTTTGACCCCTTTCTTCAAGAAAATCAGGGGCATCTTGCCGTCCGATGTGATTGCCCCAAAAACTATCAACGACTTGGGGTGTTTAGATCGCTGAGCAATCCCTCCATGTTGGCTGGCTTCTGCAGGGCTCCCCGCTATTACCTCATCGTTTTGGGTGTTCAGGAATTGATCTATTGAAAACAGACACTCATTAAAAAGGATGTTGGTGTGTCGTGCCTGCGAAGATCGCTTTAAAAGCTTCTTACATCATTCGAGCCTAGTTTTCTTCATACATAAGCTCAGTTAGCATGTGAGCTTTCCTGATCTTATAAGAGCGAAGTCGAAGGTTTCTGGTGATAATCCTTCCAACAGATCGAGCAGAAATACCCACCTCAAGAGCCATTTTTCTCTCGGACCTACGAGGGTGGCGGCGGATTTTCTCTCTAATAATTTTCACGATCTCCTTTGTTGTTGCACTCTTCGGTCTTCCACATCTAGGCTTGTCCTCCATAGTTGCTGTCGCCTTGTACCTGTTGATGTTGTTGCACACGGTTCCTAAGGGGATCTGGAGCTGCTTGGAGATGGTTTTTGCAGTGCATCCAGCCAGTTGGAGGTGCAGGATGGAGGCTCGTTGGTCTTTGCTTGTCACCATTCTGTTAAATAGCTTACTTAAAAACGTCCAATTTATGGAATGTAAAGAAGACTTGCAGAAAGTAGTGGCACAGATTCTGTTGAGATCGAGGGTTTCATTTCTTATGGAAGACCTAAATTGGGCATTTGCCAGAACTTTTGCCGCACCCTGTAATATTTCGATCCGCGCGAGTCAGCTCGCATATATACACTTCGAAATGCCACAAAAGTGTGGAAATGGGTTGGTGACTAGTATACCTCGAAAGATGAGGACCTTCACAGACGCGGAATCAACAGGCTACCAGAAAGATGGCAAGAAATTAACAATGGACTATACATTGGTTGATGCATATTTTGTTTTGCTCTTGTAATAAATGTTTTTGCACGCAAAGAACGGCGGGAATTGATGCCCACGCCTAAAAATGGATCTACCAGGTTTCTCAAGGGTGGCTCGAAGCAGTGGTAAGGTTGACGCTTCATGTACGAGAGACTATGCTTTGGGCATATTTCCTACCTGAATATGCAATATACCTTCATTTTTTGTGCATATTTGAACAATCTAAGTATTAACAGGGGGCAGAGGTGGTGTAGTGACAAGTAGCACACTGTCCTACACGGATGGCCCAAGGAACGAATTGCGCATCGACTACTGTTCAAGCCCGCCAAGGAACTCGTCTGGGTGTATATAAGCACTGACCTGTTTATTGGCTAGTCACCGCGACTTTTCGTATGAACCTTGTAAACCATTTGTATAACCATTCAAAACGTCACTCCAAATGGAAATTGATTGTGGATAGTATCCCAGAAAGGAACCGATCAAAGCCAGAAACTGCACGAGATTTCTGGGATATCTGAACGATCTACACACTCTGTTTCTGACCTTGAGAAGCTCGAAGGAAATAGATGAGGTAGTGCGGTTGGTCCATGCGCCCAACACCTCTCACTCTTACGTCTTGCCTTTTTGCTTTTCGAAAGCCAAGGTGAACTTCTGGTCTGATGGCCACCCAGACCAGATTTCAACTTGGTTTTTAAATGGGTACGGACGTGCGTAGCGCCTTCGGACTCTCCAAGATCGATGTTCTGACAGTGGACTTGTGTGCATCATTCAGAGATCATGAAGCTATTCAGTCAACTACTTTTCAACAAGGCAAGTGAAGGTAATGAATATTCCCACCCGTACCACTAGGCTAACAGCCGCAAGATGTTGTTACCAGGTATACATTCTGTACTGTCGTACATCTAGCCACTTCAAAAAGACGGTTATCAGGTGAAATTATCGTGCATGTCCAGGTTGGAATTGGCATATAACCATTTTTCTAACCCTAGAACCTCGGCTCTTACAGTACCTCTAGAACTGGTGCACTGATGACCTCTACGGATGCTCTCCGAGAAGAGAAATACGATTTTCTGGTGTAATTCCCACATCTTACGAACATGAGTAATTTTGTAGAGAAGTTACTTTCCGAAAGTTTTGAAGATTTACATCATCATTCTAACGAATTTAGTATGTGATTCCTACCATAACCACAATATTAATCAGTTCGAGGTTTCTTAATTATCAATCCTAGTCTTTTACTCGACATTCAACAAACACTATCTACTCCCATGATACTCAAACTTTACGATGCAATTTTGTCTGTAACAAACGTAACGCAGAAATGGTCTTGTTATTAACACATCCGTCGAGCAACGGACTTCACCTATCTATGGATGGCTAATGATAGGTGGGATCTGTAAGAATTCGATGTTCCAGTAAAGCTCATGACTAGTCATGTATTGAATGCGCTATCTTCTCGGTAAAGTCGTTAAACAAACGTCTGCCATCCTTTGCAAATATCAATATTCAACAAAAATGTCAAATTTGTCACTGAGAGAGTCATAACAATTCGTAAAATCAACAGCTACGACAAAAACAACTGATTAACAATAGTGGGAGTGGTGATAATGAAAAAGAATGAATTTTTGTAAACATTAAAACGTCTCAATATTCCTCCGGCTTCAACTTCCGTGGAGGGATTTTATGGTTTTCGGCGGGACCCTTCGGGTATAGGCGAGGTTTAGGGAATGGCTCACCAAAAAGTGAATCATCCAGGTGAACCTTGAATTAGAAACTTGAAGAAAAAAGTACGTCAAGAAACAAAAAAAATAAAGAAGGCTGAAACGAACCTCAAACTTGTACTCATCGTCAGGGATAACGTTCCGCCCATCCTTTATGGCCATCTCTTTTGCAAGAGCAACTAGACTCTTTAAAAGAAGTGATCATACTATGAAAATACATGAGAAATTCCACCACAATTTTCACCTACCTGGAATGTCCGTGGTTCGTAGATAGCCAACTGCGAAAGAACAACATTGTCCAATAAAATGTGAGCCTTCTCCAACATGTTGCGAAAGTGTTTATACTCGAAATGATGTTCAGCTAGTGCGGCAGTAAGACGCTCCTCTGCAACCTGAAAAATCGCCTTATCAGTAATGAGGCGAAGAGTAAAAGTCAGCGTTAATGAAAAGACAAGAGCTACAAGCAGAGTTTTCGGAGCTTTGAGAACATGTTTTCCCTCCATCCGCGACCTATCTCCCGTCTAAATATATTATACTCACACACTCGAAGGATCCCAATGCATAAGTAGTATAAAATTTAGTGAACATAAGTATTCGAAACTATTTTCGGGCGCTCTCCTGCTAGGCTCTTCGAGTTTGTATTCAGTGTAATCTGCAAATTTATGATGATAGTCGATTTAAAAAATTAACGCCTCCGTTTGCTTTTCTGGGATCAGTCGATAGAAAGGGTATCTCAGCATGATCATTTCATCAATAATGTCAACCCCAGTGATCATCAAAATTACTCAGACGCTAATTGTTATCGCATGATTTCAAGACCACACATTATCGTTGAGTTTTAAGTCATCACCCAGTGGTCCTTGATGTGGGAGGCAACACCGCATGTTGATGCTGATGGCATAGGATCAAAGCTTCGATTAAATTCACTCATGTGAAGGATCAGTTCTACTCTGTTGAAAACTGAAAGGCTTTAAGGATGTTTGAATTGCTTGTCGTACAGATTTTTATGGCAAAAGCGTTCTATTTGGTCGACGTTTCCAACAAACCTTCAATGCTTAGGATCTAAAAACAGTTCGAAGCATCTGATCTGTACTCACACCCACAAGAATACGACTCACTCACATCATCTTCGATTAGGGCGCTATTCACGCAGTATAGTAGTGTTTGAGGCATAGAACTAAGAAAGGAAAATATCACGAAGTCCAGTACAAGATACCACCAAAAGTTACCATCAGTTAATGACTTGCAAGCTAAAGCCAAACTGGGTATGAGTATGGCCTTGCGGATTACCTATTGGTACAAATTTTCGGGGTCCGGGAACTTCTCCCCTAACACGGCGTCGCACACACCGCACCCACCGCCTATCGCAGGATTGCGATGGAAGATTGGAGCGCGCAATTTGTGAGGTGAGGAGTCCTTTAAACATTTGAATTGGCCGGCCGCTCTCTTCAGTTCCAATGCGATCCTGATCGTCGTTTATATAGGAGGAGTTATTTTAATTAATCAAGTCTAATAAACACGAAAACGAAAAAGAAACAGATGAAAAAACGATAAAATCTAATAAAAAAGAAAGGCAATCAACGAAAAATTCCGTGTCCTATCGATTGGCGGGAGTACGGTAATTACAGTGACATTTGCCGCATGCCGCAAGGGAGAATGCCGCGATAGGGGAGAAGTTCCGTTACCCAAATTTTCGCTAAGAAGATGATGAGGCGAGATGTGGCGGACCGGCAGTGTTGCGAATGTACGGATTCCGTGAAAAAGTCGTCCACCCCTGTGCCGAAATTACAAGGTACAACACGAAATAGCACTAAACACCGAGTTAATTTTTGTTATACCAACACTGTTGTGTGCCACCCTCACCTCTTCCCCACCATCCACCTTTTCATTTCCTCTCCTATACATATACTGAACGGATGGATAGTCGCCTGGCCAATCAGGCCCTCCATCGGCGGTTGAGAATCGGTACCCTACTCGTGTGGGGGGATGAAAGCACTGGCTGTACCTGGTTGGCCATCGTAGCCACTATGTAGCTCACCACGCATTCACGCTGCCAGTGCAAACCTGAATTGAAGCCGAATGCGGGGACCAAACAAGGGACTTATTAACGAACAGGATGCGCAGGTTCTTAGGAAGGGCAGTATTCCAGCCTTCTTGCGCGTTTAGAGCTCCACCGTCATTGGCGTACTTCTCAGCGACAACGCTTTCGTTACTTGACTATTTAGTCAACCGTAGGGTATTCACGCACACAAGCCGACAGATATGATTACTCATCGCGATACTGAGTCCACAAAAAATTGAACATGCTACGTTTCGAACATTAGGGTAAACATAGGAGACTGATGTCGTCTATCATACAGGGTGTCCCAGAATTATTTGCGCCGATTTATAGCAATATATTTGAAACTTCTCAACTGCAAAAGACGATGGAATTTCTATGCACGCTAGCTAACACTATGTGCTACAACATGCTAAAGTCGCACTCCAAAATATCCCCCGTGAGCGCGAATAGGAGTCAAAGATTGCTTTCGACTTGATCGCATGTGGCACGCAGGTATCCTTCTCCATTTCTTCCTAGCCGTCCTCCGGCTTTTGCATTCTAGGACTCCAAACTGGGACTGCAAACTCGACAGGTCCTCTTCTAATCAGGGACCAATCGTGGGATTCAAGTGAGTCAAGTTCTGGAAAATAGGATGACCATTCCTCTACACCAATGAAGTCGGGCAGCTGTCGTCGGCACCACTCGCGGGCAAGATTGGCTTTACTGTTCTGATAGCAACCTTTTTGTGAGATATTACACGCTGGATGTTTCTTTCCGGAACGCGAACGTTTTGGTTGTTGAGGGATGGTTTAATCGTAAAAAATTTTTTGATCAGAGAAAACGACGAAGGGTTGCCGCTGTCATCACTCAAGTGGGTCTGCGACTTTCTACATTTTTTGGCCCTGCAGAGTGTGTTGAGACGGGATTGGAGCAAACGATAGGAATGGTAGTGAGGCTTCTGCATGACGTTCTTCCATCGCGATAACTCCTGTAAGCCGTGCCCACTGACTTCCTTTTGATGGGTCACCCAGGATCCCGACCGATGGGCATACGGACCATTTTTATAGTCCTATCTTCAGAAACATTCTACCCTTCTATCTTTCCAGGTTTTTCTCTGATTCAAGCTTTTTTCTGTATTGCTTAACAGCCTCCTATACGGTTATTACAAACATCCCAAGCAATTTCATAATGCCCTTCCACCTCTCGCGTGTCAATGGTTGCAAGTGGCATTGAATGAGCCTCCTCCATCTGAAAGATATTGGGAGTTCCACACAGTAACTATGCATATTGCAAGGAAACTTTCTAATGCAACTAATTAATAGCAGGTAATGTGAATTTGATAGATTATTTCTACCTTAAAAATTACTGAACTTTGGCGCAAATAATTTTGGGACACCCTGTATATGTAAATAGGCATAAAAATCAAGTACGGAAGAAAATTTCCAATTATTTGTGGGTGGAAACAATTACGTTTTCACCACATGTAAATCTTTTGTCTCAGAGTTGATAAAATTAACCCTGTGGCGTTTTCATGGATTACAAAGAAATATCTAGTCTCAAGCGAAAGAGAAAGGTTTAAACCAAAAAAAAAAACCTACAAATTTCTCCAGGTTCTTCTCGTCTCGTCGTTGCATGTCGAGATACAAAAATAGTTTATTTAACCGAATAGCTCCATGCTTATAGCAGGTCCGACCTCCTCCATACTGCCACTGAAATGATAATAATAACTCGCCCGAAGATGAAGTTCTGCTGTTGATTAGAGAATAACTTCGTCACAATCATGAAGGAAACCGAGAACAATGGTACATATTATACCATAAGGAACGGACCGTCAGTGTGTGTGCATATGCATATGTGTGTGAGAGAGGGAGTGGGGGGGGGGGGGGGGGGGGGGAGGACGATGGTTAGGGGATAATTTAGGGGGAAGGTGGGGTCAAGGAAGTGCGATTCTACCGCCGAATTATGAGGCTACATCTACACATGAGCAATGTATTGCGAGGCAAAAGTGAAACCGAATTCCAATATCACAAGTTCTAACAATTAAGCCCACTTCGCCCTAACCGCAGTTGCATAAAAACAAAGCGGAATTCTGAAAAAATAACAGGAAAGATGTCTAAAGAATGAGTTGCATACATACAAAAGAACTGAAAGAAACAAACCATAAAGACCTAGAACAAACCAAATCTCCCTCTTGAAGTGCACTGCGGTAGTTTCGTTACATGCTCACAACAGGTGTAAATCTCAATCGCAATTGATTGCAGGCCGCGAGTGGGACCTGACCTTACGCATCTCCCAAAGGCGGTGCTTTTTTGGCCAAACTTTTTCATTCCAAGTACTTGAGCGATGTAGCGTCTCGCCTACTTATGCTCCTCCTCCGTCTCGAGCTCAGGCAAAAAAACATCCTCTTGACAGAGAAACATTTCCTCTCACCATACATGCCTACATAGCCCTTACCTCCTGACCACGGAACCTGTACCAAAGCCGTATTCAGTCGAAAATCTAATGACGAATGGTACTCGATTTTACATTACAAATGTAGTAAACTCTTATTAATACTCCTGGGATAGAATGTCGAATTGTCCGAACACGGCATTAGATGAACTGTGCTTCCATGAGCTTTAGTTTTCTTATGAGTTAGAGTGAAATAAGACCCTGTTAAGAAGAATCAAACAATAAGAGGCGGAACTGCAGCTATCGTTCCGCCAGTAAGTCATTGTGCAGGCTCCTACCATAGCCAAGTACCTTTACAAAACAATTCTTTGTTGCTGTGCGTAGTTTGCGCTATAAAGAATCTCTGTAAAATAAGACTTTCCTATGCCTATATACCTATACACGCCTATATAGCCGGTCAGAAACGAATATCCAGGCACTCGATTCCTATAGTAATTCGGCTGTGGATCCTGACTTGTTCAAAAGATCGTGAAGCGAACGATCCCTTCCTGCCGACCATACATTCCCGTGTCCTTGTACAACCTCGAGTCATGATCCACTCCAGATTACTGTGTCAGAGCTCTTTCCGACTACGAAAGCCGTATTATTTAGTAAAGAACTCCATGGCATGAGAGGTTAGTTCAAAACGCCCACTACGAAGTGCCAGTGTAGGGGAGCACATAACTAAATGAGAATATGAAAAGGTATCAACTAAAATCAAAACGCCTACAGCTGTGAACCGGCTTTGGCGCTCACGGACGAGCCATCGGTCCGCCTTCGGAATTGTTTCGAACGGATGATACGCACTGTTGATAATTCTGCGTAAGCAAAGCACAGGGGATATTCGCATATCTGAATAAGATGAAGCAATGAATAAATGCGTTAGAGAACTATTAAAATGATGAATATCTTCCATATACACTCGGTTTTTGAGGCTCATATTCATAGCCTCAGCTTAATACCGTCTTGTTATAAAGAGCTTCCGTGGAGTATTTGAGTTCTTCATGGAGGATGCGGTAAAGATCAACCAGACATGTGATTTGCATTTGTATCAACGAAATAAATATATTTTTAGCCACTACAGGTAAATCTCGCCTTGATGTAGGAAGTGCAAGAAAACTTCTTCAAAAAGTAAAATATTAGAATCCTAAGAGCGAAAAGAGGAAATTCCTGCCATCATAATACTCTGCTCAGTGCAAGGAAAACCATTTAGCTCAGCCTGAAGTTTAAAACAGGAAAGCTAGATCTACCCTTTAAGATTCAGATGCCTATGTCAGAAGAATAGGAAGAGTCGCTGAATGAATAGAAACGGTTATTCGCTACCGAAAGCACGTTGAAGAACTTTTCTTCTCCATATTCTAGTCACAAGCGATATGTGAGGTCAGTCATTGCAAAGTATCATGGCTACTAGAATATACCGGGGGGGGGGGGGGCAAAAATGATTGAACTAAACTGTAGCAGTTCCCCTGTCACCCCTACCTTGTTTGAAGGAGTAAAGAGTCGAGGTAGTCTGGCCGTCGGTTAAAGTGAAGTTAAGACAAGGCCATCACAACAAGGAAAAAATAACGAGCAAAAATCAATCTTCAGCTTCAAAGCTCTTCCATTACATCTTCAGCTTCAAAGCTCTTCCATTACAGTTACCACAGCATCACTAACTCTCAAACTCGTTTTTCGGTCAGCTCAAAGACAGCAACAAAAGTGGTAAGATGGGTGAGCCTGTGGCAGGACTTTAGCAGCATGAATGGCTTCGGCGTATCGATTATACTCGGCTTACCAGTTAGTTACTCATGTTAGAACAGAGCATCTGCTTCTACACCTAAAAATGCACTGATTGAACGAGTTTGGGAGCCATTTAATAGGATGATCGCAGAGGAAGGTGTTTAAACGATTCGTCAATGTTTTTTCACCACTAACATAAGAATCAAAGTACTAGCTGGATTAGCAAAGCTGCCATAATCATCGAAGTACTTTGACTAGTATTACATACGTATAAACGTGGAAAGTGACTTCCCAAAACTCATTCCCAATCATGACCAGGGAGCACTAAAGCGTGCCAACTTAATTTCATTCGGAATAATTAAACAGGTGCTTCAAAAGTGTGCCCATCAAAAGGATAACCCGGTTGTTCGGCTTACTATCACAGTAACTCTTACCTCCTGACCACTGAACCTTTACTAAACAGCGCTCAGCGTATACAGTTGAAAACTTATTGATGAATGATACTCGATTTTACACTACAAATGTAGTAAATTTTTATTGGGATAGTACGCCGAATCGTCCGAACATGGCACTAATTGAACTGTGCTTCCACGAGCTTTGATTTTCTTTTGAGTTAGAGGGAATTAGGACCCTGGTAAGAAGAATTCAACAGTTAGAGGCGGAACTGCAGCTATCGTTTCACCAGTAAGTCATTGTACAGGCTCCTACCATAGCAAAATACCTTCACAAAATAATTCTTTATTGCTTTGCGTAGTTTGGACTATAAAGAATCTCTGTGAAATAAAGGTTTTCCTGAAGCTGTTTCCCCCAAGCCTTACTACCTACATAATATTTGCCTCAATGCATAGACGCCAGCCACCAGATCAGGAGCCCTGTTCTTTTCGAATGAGAGAAAGGCATAATGAGAAAAAATTCTTCAAATTTATCACTGAGAGAAAACACTGAGTTGATGAAACAGAACAATTGCAAAATCTCCACAAAAGCTATGGGCAGACAGAATTACTCACCTCAGGTTTCAAAAGCTCATGGAGCTCCCTAGAGCAAGTTATTAAGCGATAAAGTAGTCCGTAGACCGTCTACAGGAGCTATTCTCATTATTGGGATAAGTGTGCTCCAATCGAACAAATTGTTGGCAAGCAGCCAAGGCTGGTCTACCGTATGCTGTACTAGTTTTCCATGGAGGACGCTTTAATCCTGAGATGAGCATCGCAGCGAATCGATACTCATTTGGACGACCGCCAACGATAATAAAGTCGTTTTTTTTGTGCAATGTGCCCACACTATTCGGGCGTTGTGCTGTATGTTCGTTGTGAATTTCCATCTTCGGGATGATGATGAGTAGCGAGGCGTGTTCTGGCGATTTATTGATTTTTGCCGCGTTTTCATGTATTTCGGCTGGGCGTGGGATGCTCTTCAGCTGTTTAGTCCTGCTTCTTTTTAACATTCGTTATATCCTCGTCAGGACAGTACGTTCTGGTAATATGTTGATCAGCAGATTTGTTTTCTCTGAATTGTGTCATGAAATGATGTTTGCTCAAGTCATTTCTGGCATGGTAATAGAACCCCTCTCAAATTTATTGTTTCAATGAGTTATTGTTATGTTGGTCTTAGAAAGTGCTGCTTTTTTAGATTTCCAAGCAATGAGACTGAAAATTCTTTGAAGATAGCGGTTTTCTTTTTGCTCATGGCGTTTCTCTACAATGCTGTTACAAAGTACTTTTGTTTCATACGTTTCCAGCCCGTGCTCTAATTTGCCATGAATTTGGTACATCGTCAATAATCGAATGTTCACTCCACAAGCTGCTCGCAGGCCGCCTGGCAGTATGCAGCCTGGTGCTCCTGTTCAAAGTCAGAGCGACATTCATGCAAAAGAAAAGTGAATATTATAGCTTGTTATTACGTTCTTAATTTTCGCGTTTTTGATAGTGGGACTTAAAGGTGTGGAATAGATACCCATAAATTGAAGTTGTTAATTGGTTTTCATGTAGAGCTGGTTATTGAGTATTTTCATTTTAACCTAAACTTTTTGTTCGGGTGTGCCATGATGTCATGCGCCTGCGCACAAAACGCACAAATGCCTCCAAATAATAACGAGTGCCCTCTAACAGTGCTCTCTATATGTCTTAGCAGCAACCACGTGAAGTCGTTGCTGCTAAGATATATACCAATCTACAGTTGCAAGCAGGAAAATGGTCTGAATGTAGGCATACCAACCTTTCGGTGAACGCATCTATTCTACCTGGGCAAATGGGAGTTACCGTTATTTGTGATCTCTTTTGGGTATATCCATGTGATACCTACACACTTTAGACTCGCTGCCTATGTGTACGAATATTTAGTCATCTCTGGAGCGACAAAAACTGCAGAAGTATTCAAAGAGGAGGTTTTAAGTGTAAGAGCATACTTTTTCATTGTTCACTCTTGAAAGATCTCTCGAGTTCTATTCACTCTACTCTTCAGAATGTTCCTAATGGAGCCATCAAGCCCAGTGAAATCGGTCCGGGTTTCCTGCAAAATTGGTGGATGTAAGTCCTTTTAACATTATTTTTGAAACACATACGAGTAAATTGTCAGTAGCGGTGTTTTCTGATTCAACTCTCGAGGATACTTCGATTTTTTTAATCGAAAAAGTCCTTTTCTTACCTCCCCTTAGCAATTTCAAGTCATAGTTTTCAGGTTGTTTTGGGATCTTTATTGCGCAGCTCCAGAACGACGAGATGGGCCCGACGGCCAATCAACGCAGGAAGCCAAAGCTTTTCATGACTTTGTACGTGCATTGTATTCAAGCGAGCTTTAGAGGTGCTGATATGGCCACTATAGGATTGAACAATCAGTCACTCGTTTCAGGGGTTTGTTCCCGGTGGTTTTGGTCCACCTGGACCGATGATGAATGGAATGCACGGTCCTGGGGTAGGTTCATTGGATCGTAAAGCTCCACACGCTTTTTATTGCTTTTCATTAACATTGATATGCTTTATTCTCTTTTCGTGATTTTTCTGATTGTACTAGTGTAGTTCCATTTTTTCTCCATTGTTCTAATGGTTGTCATCACGCCGCGGATTTGAGTCGGCGATAGGTTGCATCTTGAGGTAATAGACGCGCAATGCGACAATGAGCATGGTGAACAGCAGTGAGAGTGCCAGACGGAGAGGGTGGCACAGCGCACGCAGTTGAGGGGTAAGTCAGACGTGGTAGTCAGAGATGTAGAGCACGGTCAGTTGTGGGGAGGACGTGAGCGTTCCGGGTTCGACGTTGACAACAAGTGAGACGGGTGTTCCGATAAAAATGCTAGCATTCTAAGGTTAACAACGTAGTGAAACTGCTTTTGGATCTTTTTCAAGGATGGACAAAAATTACAAAGGAGTTTAAGTTTTCTAATAATTAAAATGGCGTGAATTGTGAAGTGTATAGCGAATGTTTGACGAATTATTTTATATGTCTGTTCACTACAATGACCAACTGCTTCTTTCGTCCCTATTAACATGGTTATGTTTGAAGTCATTCGATTTCGTGGTAGAGGACGAGGAAGGGGTCGAACGACCTGCGCGTGTTTTTTATCGGCGCGTAATATAGGTCGCAATTTCAATACTGGCGAATAAGGTCGTGTCGGCGAGGACAACGAGGAGCCGCTAAGTGAACGTGAAAGATGCGGGACGCGCCAATAATGATGAATAAGAGCTTCACAGGCATTATTTTCTAGTGATATCTAGCGAATCTCTAAAGTTCGTGAAACTTTCAAGTTCGAATATGATATCACACAAATATCAATAGTGATCATTGTCGTTCACGTCTCAGTAGGGTTCACTCTCAGAAGGTCTTCATATTTGTTGGGATAACGATTTATGAATAGCCTTTGCACACCTTCTCAAGCAGGCGAAGAAAAAAGAAAAACGATGGACCTTTCCTTTGATGGGGAAAAGTCAAGACCAGTAAGTTGGTAAAATGCCGCAGAGTGGGAGTTTGAAGAGTTGAACATTCTTTTGTTAACAACAGTTCGTGGAACCTCACATTTTGGGCCATGGGCGGCATCTTAATTAGGTTGGAGGGAAGGCATATCTACTTTCCAACCTCTCTCTATTTCCTGCTTTTACTTGTGCTGGGCTAACTTTCGTGCATAGTTCGCTGAGCCATTGTTCTCTGATAGACCAGCAATATCATTTGGGTATATTCGACGCCCATCGTCGATATAACTGGGTACTTTAAAACAAATTTTCTCCCTCTTCCGGAAACTGTCCCAAAAATCCATCGTACGGTATTTAATAGGGCGAAGGAGCGGAATTCGGAACACGAGGCTTTGGATTACCCTTTGTAGCATAAAGGTATGGTTTGTTTTTGAGCAGGGAAGTGGTGGTGAGCATCCAATCTTACTAAACGGGATAATTTTCTTACCTTGAATTGGAAGTTCATCCCTGTGGGAGATTTTATAGTGAAGTCGCGCTTCGAGATATCAAGTGACGTAGCGAAAACAGCCCTTTTTCTCATTATTAAGGGAGAGCTCCTCTACAATTGAATGAGTATTTTTTCCCAAATCATGCAGGACAATGGGCCGCAAAATTAAAGCACATCGGTATTGAAGATGACTTCGGACTGTCTTATGATGTACCGCAATATTAGGCTCAAATCAGAGAGTTGGGAGTGCGATTGTGGCCATGCTTAGTAGCTTTTGTTTTTGCGCTGTTGAAGGGCGTAGGTGTTCCAAATGTTGTGATTAGTCGCTGATGAACTAAAAGTAGAAACGCATGATCTCCATGACAAATCATGCTCATCCTGTTTGATTTGCCTTTTCGCCTTTCTTAATAAGTATTTCTTTATTTTTGCTTGTTAATGCGCGCTTTGCTGCTTCTTTATGCCTAAGGCATATTGTGGCAATCTATGCAAAGATTACTAAGTGACGTATAGATGAGGGCGAGTCATCAGACGGTGTGAGCCGGGAGCGAGCGTATTGGGGCAACGGGAGAAATATAAGGAGAGATGAGGAGGGGATTGTAAGGGTCCGCCCTCAGAGAGGCACGGAACAAACACAGGCGTGTTTTCAAGACTTGCGCACTCTCAGTATGAAGCCGGATTCGGAGAAAACAGGAAGGCGCCTGCTGAATGAGGGCGTACGGGAGTCGAGTCAATGAGTGAAGGAAAGGCCTTAGTGACCGTTCATGGAATGTCAACGAAAACAATACGTAACTCTAATTACAGTTCGCTTTTAATCGAAATAATAACGTTAGAGTGCTTTAAGTTAGCATCGATAGGCAAATTGTGACGCAAAATGTAGTGGAAAAGGGAAACGTCAATATTCGAAGTTTTGGTTGAAAAAAAACCGACATCAGCACGACTCGTAAGCAGCCAGTTAAACCTAGAACACCCATGAATTGCACATTTTCTGGAATTATTCTGTTATATGATTTCCTAGAAAATCTGTCACACCTAAAACCTGTACCCGGGATAACGAGTACAGGTTTTAGGTGTGAAATAATGATAATGATTCTTGGAATAGATGCAAGGCTCATTCTTGGACAATTTTTTGGAAAATCGGTCATTTTCACTGACTGAATGCATTTTTTAATTAGGAGCTTTGGAATGAAAGTCAAGGTTCCATGAGTTTCGCCATCTTAAGTAAAATCGGAATGGAAAGGAAAGGGCGTATTGTTTTCTGAAATGTTGTCAATGATTTTTTTTTTGGATCAAAGTTTACATTCTTACCAAGGGTGCTCGTAGACATCTTTATCCGTTAATTTAACACGTCCGATCGCTCCTTCTGTAGAATCTATGCGAATGTCGACGTTCGTTATCGTTCTCGTTTCTCCCTAATGAAATTTCGAGGTCATATGTTTAAATAAGCCTTATGCTGTTTTTTAACCTTACAATAATGGAGCTATGAAAAAGATCATTGAAACATTTTTCAGTTTCCGGGTGGGCCAGGAATGGGAATGCCTGGGCCGGAAGGTATGATGCCAGGTCAGTGCAGGGATAGTAAAAATCATTCTTTTTTCAGTGTTGTATCCTTCACTCTTTACTGTAATTTCAAAAATTGTTTCAGGTCATCCAGGAGGACCTGGATTCCCAGGCCGCTTCCCAGGAAGGGCCGGCTGTCCACCAGGTGCCATGCCTCCAGGCGGTTTTGGAATGTTTCCTGGTGATCCCAGAGCAATGCCTGGTCAACGGATGCCACCGAATGCAGCAATGCGCATGCCCCCTGCTTCCTTTGCACCTGCTGGAATGCGACCGGGTGCGCCAGGCGGACCACCTCCTCCTCAGGGTATTGCTGACTTGATGCTCTGTCTATAATTGTTCACGCTGCGTTCCTAGATTTCTGTTTCAGAAACGAGGGTATTTCGGGTTGATGAAGATCTATTGCAGGAATGAGGTATGGTGCACCGCCGGGTGGAGCATTCATGGATTCTCCAGGACAAGCTTTTCCTCCGGGCGCCGGCATGATGCCGAATGGTGGCGGTGTGATGTGTTCACAAGCGCCCGTCGGCATGTCTATGTCATCTCCTGGAATGCCACCGGCTGGCGCAGCCGATCCACACGGATTTATGATGAGCGGTATGCCATCAAGCTCAACTGCTATGCCCGTAGGTTTTATGGATTGTATTGTTTGTATTATACAAAACATACTTCTTAAGTAGAGGTAGCGGTAGTAGTTCCGTTACGGTTTCAAAACTCGTGTAGCTTGCGGTAGAAACCATGCTGTGAATATTTGGTCATTTTTTATGCTATTCTCTTCCGCTACAACTACTTTTGTCTTGCAACAGATTTCACGAGAAAAGTGCATACTTGATTTTACAGTTTGGCATGGGAGATACGTCAGTAACCATGGGTAATGGTATGGGACCAGGAGGAATGGGCGGTCCAGGTCCTGGTGGTCCTGAAGGCGGACCGTTAACTGGATTGCTGAATGGTGAAGAACTGAAGCAGTCGCCTGCCTCGACTCCACGAGGTGGTGTGAATGGTGGAACGCCGGCTCCTCCAGGATCAGCTCATAGCATGCAACCCGCATCTGTACCTGGTGGAGCTGAGCTAATGGATCAACAGAGCACTAAAGTACGTCTCTGTTTTCTTTTCTTTTTTTTCTTTTTTTGCTCTCGAGCCTTTTTTTTTAATTCGGTCCAATAGTAGCCGATGATATCGAGCACAGATGACAGAATCTGAGTGATAGGCGCTTCATCACTCACATCAATCAAAATCACGGCCTATGATGAGTGGGAATTGCATTCATTTATTAATTATAAATGTTCTTACAATAATGCGTATGACGTTTCTGAAACTTTAATATAAGAGAGCTCAAGACTAGTTTATGGTAGCCTGGCTCCTTCGTTTTGCAAAAAAAATCGCTACAGGAGGTTCCGCTCCTATGTCATACAACTTTTGGGAACAGCTATGGGTGTGTCTAGTTTTTTGGTATTGGTAACTTGGGGTTGCTTCTCCAAATATTATAGCTAGTTGTGAACATAAATTATTAGTAGCCTCAAACCCAGAACCAGTTTGTTATTAGATCAATTAAACTTTGGAATCTTGCATTTTCCTGTGGATGATGATATGATAGAATTCTTTTGCCCTAAATTTCTTTTATACGGAATATTTGATACCAGTCTGGCCACACTCTCCACATGAGTGTTGGCCGGCCCTCTTTGTCTGCCTACTTTTTTGAATTCTTTTACGAAATTCTCATACTCTCATCTAAATAATGCAGTTAAAAATTTATCTCTTTTCATTTCTGTTCGAAAGAGGTAGTGCACAACATTTGTTGGTCAGTTGAGCTTACCTTCAAAACGAAAGACGAGCAGCTTAGTAGACACATATTTCAGGACGACATCGAGGTGAGCAAAATCAAGCAGGGCTTGTTAGATGATTTTGCGCCGAAGGAGGAAATATCATCTGGTGATCAGCCATATTTCTAAGTCCGTGCATTCCTGTCTTTTTCATCACACCCCATGCACAATATAACATTTGTGAGTTACGTAATCTCGCGGTTTTCCACTAATGTACAATCGCGTCTACTTTTATTGCGAAAGTCCTTTTGTCTTCCCAATTTCATTTTTTTTGTGCTAAAAACATTTGATATATTTTTCATTGTGATACTCCTGAACCTTGCACCACGCAAGCACAATTTTGGTTCTCCTGGAAAATTTTTACTTTAGGTCCATACTGTATAGCACACCCGTATAGTTTTAACCAATCTCATCTTCACTACCATTTTTCACTATCATGCACTGAAAATACCTTCCTAGGTTTTTTCATATCACTTTTTAGAGTGGAACGGTAATGGTTCTTCCTATATACTTTGTGTTCTCTTACTTACAACAATGTCGAGGCTGATCAAGTGCGACGCAGCGCGTTTCATTTTTGGGTTTTGCTGCACATGTAGTTAATTCGACAGCGTTAAGCAGGCAATGGCGACCTTACGCTCAAGTAACGGTTTTTCCATACATCAGTTTACGAAATCAACATTATTTGATTGCCATTTGCATCTGGTGCAAACGTACCATTTATTGTCGCAAAGCTGGTTGTGATACGCGCAATAATTCATTTCTTTATTCGTGAAGAGTTGGGACGGATCAAATTTGGAGGTTTTAATTCTTATACCGAATCCTATAATGTTCGCATGAGCATTTGCTGCGAACCAAAGCCTTCAGTTCGCAAGCAATAAGATGCTTTAGCCAAGTTTTGCATGTAGTGGCTAGAACGCGTTGCTGCGCTCTTGACGTAGGTCTTTCGACGGAACCGCTTGTAGCGTATTGCCAACGATTTTCCTTAATTATTTCCTTGTAAGTTATAATGCAGGACTCTGTGTTTCAATTGGTCAACATATTTTCTAACTTTCTCACTTTTTACAAGAGAACTCAATTTAGTGGACGTTCTCTTGTAAGAGATTAAATCCTAAAATGACAGCTCTGCAACCGCGTTACTTCGCTAATTTTTACGACCGTATTCCATTTCCTTCCCACAAAAAGCGTCTGGCCACGTTTGGAAAACTGTGGTCTTCCAAACTCGATGACTCAGTCGCTTGTACTGCGGTGGCACCACTAATAGGATTGTTGTTCGATGACTTTATTTAACCATTTAACGCTTTCCCTTCCAAGTTTCTATTCATTCATTGTCAATCGCAGTGACTTCCTATTACCAACTGCGTTTCAAGGCCTTCAAGAAATCGAATAACGTTAATCGTATAAAGAATTTGGTGCATTTAATTCTCTTAGATTTCACCCTGATAGCATCTAAAGTCCCATCTCGTCTACTTTCGAAAGCATATTTCTTATAAGTTTCAAACATTGTGTTTTGTATCTTTTTATCCACATTTTCGAACACAAGTTCCCTTATAACTTAGCATTATTGTAAGACACAGTTATCATCTTAATATTGCCCATCATGTGTCGAATTTTTCTTTTTCTCTTTTCCTTCTGTAGTTTGTCGGCGATCTACTATGAGACTGACTGTAAAGTTCGTTCGATTCGAGCTGTGCTAAACATGGTTGTTTTTGTGGTCCTCACTAGTTGCCGCTGATCTATGTGAAAATCGATGTCTGATGATGTTCAAGGTATAATGATGATACGTTAAATATTATTGATTGGTTACAAACATATAGATCACGTCACATCGTCTTTTGTACGACTCCATTCTCGTCGTAATGTTTTGCATTGTTCTTGTAAGGAAAATAAATATTATTTACCTCTTCTCTTGCATTATTGACCGGCTACACGTTGTTTCGTGAGTTTCTTGGTTTTCTCCTGTTATTTCATATTTCATTTCTCTTTTTAAAGAATGAACTCTTTTTTTATCATATGACTTTTACAGCAGTTTTTAATGAAAGATGAAAAGTAAACAAAGTGATGGGTTCGTTAGTGATCCGCAGTTGCTTCCAAGAATTAAAGAGGTATGAACTGGTAAATGTGTATGTATCTACGCTAACGTGTTCTCTTTTTTGTAGCACTGCCTCAATTTCCCTGATCAAAAGTTTTTTCGTCCTGAAGACGTCGCCTTTGATTTGCAAAGGAAGTATCAGTGAGTTTATCAGTTCACCTCACAAAGCTAGGGGGCAGAAACAGTATGGCTAATTTTACGAGGATAGGAGGGTTGTGGAAGCAGGCATTTCCATAGAAATGTAGTCATCGCAGATATTCCTTAGTAGTGTTCCTTAGCGAGATGCTTGTAGTCAATTTATTATCTGGTTGACAGATATTGTTTTACTCATATATTTTAGTACTAGAAAGCAGTTCGAAAATGTTGCGGGGCTCACCTGTTACAAACATAGATCTTTACTCTGTTATATCAGTATTTTGAACCCATTATTATGCTCTTGGTATTCAAAACCTCAACGTCTGCTGTAGGGGAGGATGTGAATCTGAAAACTGTTTTTCCATCTCTAGTGTTTTATTGGCATGATGTGGTGGGAGAGGTGGATTCCATCGCATACGACGGTCTGGTCCTGAGCAGTTTCCAAATTCTTTTCAACTCCCGTTCTCGAAACCAATTTCCATTTAATAATTTATTTTTTAGTGAATATAGTCGGAAGAAATATAAGCCATTTGTTGCAATAGTACGTGAAGGGCTCAATCGACTCAAAATAAAGGATAGGCCCGAGGATATGCAAGCAACACGTACTGATAACAATGAAGATGTCGCCGTGATACTTGAGAGGAAATCTGAGAGCACTCTAACGAGTGCAATAAAACCGTCAAAGAGCAATAGAAAGAGAAAGGCTCAAAGGTTGAATCTATGACCCTTCCTCCACTTTTTCTATTGGATCAAATTTGTTTTCAGCTTGAATTCATCAACAGCGAAAGTTGAAGACATCTGCATTTCTAGCGATGAAGACAATGACAAAATATTCGAAACCTTTAAGGTCAGAACTGGTAGATAAAACTTACTTTGCTCATTTACGTCCGATTGAGCTGCCTTTTTTAAGGGAACGAATAGCTCTAATAAATCGTTATTGAATTTGTACAGCAACAACAGGAAATGCGACAATTCGTCTGTTCCGGGCACTCAGTCAGCCTCAATGAAAAAGATGCGAAGTGGAGCTGTAAAGTCTGCTGTGAGTAATGTCGTCATACACTTCGATTGGGCTCTACTTCACTCATTTGTTCCGTTTTCCTTCATGTGACTTTTATACTCAGGCTACTTCCTCTTTTGCCCATACTGCTCCCAGAGGGATAGGCAATGTGCCAACTTTTGCTGTGCAGCCGCGATCCTCAACCGTCACATTTGAGCAGTTAGGTGGATGCGACCGCCAGTTTCTGGTTAGAACATTTTTATTATTTTGACCCATTACTTAATCTCATTATTCTCATGTATCATATTAAGTTCTTTTTGAGGAAGTTTGCCGTCTCGCTATGCACATGAAACGTCCACACACCTACAATATGCTTGGTCTCGAACCACCGAAAGGATTTCTTGTTCACGGGCCGCCTGGATGTGGGAAAACACTTTTTGCCCAGGTTAATTAAAAACCTAATCTTTTTTTCTTTTGATTATTCCTGGTCGTTTTGCCCATTTTGCATACCTTTCTCAACAGGCCCTCACCATTAATCCTTCAATTTGAGTACCTTTATCAAATACTAGTTTGTTTAAGGCAGTGGCAGGGCAATTCGATCTACCAATGATACAACTTGCCGCGACGGAACTGGTCTCGGGTGTGTCTGGCGATACTGAGGAGAAGATTCGTCAGTTGTTCGTCATTGCGAAGCAGAGCGCACCATGTGTTTTGGTGCGTCGGTAAATAACGACTAGGCCTTTTAATGTATTTATTTACTGAGTCAAAGGCTTTTTTCATTGCCACAGCTTTTTGAAGTTTTTCCATTGTTAATCTCATTATAATACGCGAATTCGATTCTCGCTGATATAGATCCTTGACGATATCGATGCAATTGCACCGAGACGTGAAACGGCTACTCGAGAAATGGAACGCAGGATAGTTAGCCAGTTGAGCTGTTCATTAGACGGTACTTTTAATACAGTATTTGCCGCCTTCGTATTGAATAAATTCAATTTGCACATTACTTGTTCAGAGTTATTTGGCCCAAAACGAGAACTGTCGATTAGCGAGAAAATTTCTGTAACAGGCGATGGCGAAGTGGTTTTGAATGATGACGAAACCAAAGGTAAGTCTTGTCTATAATCATCTGGAGTCTTGTAGTACAAATTCATTGATTGCTTGGTGTTTTCAACAACGTAGTAGAAGTTTGGTGCGCTTGGCACCACTGCTCTCTGCGTACGCTTAATTAGCCTTACAGTTAAACTTAGCCTTTTTTGAAAATTCTACACAATTTTTCTCATTTGCGTCGTTTTCCAATTTCCGTCAAATAGTTGAGGAAAGGCAACCTCCGTCTTTACCGTCTTTATGAATTCATAGATCTCTTTTATTCGATTTCTCTATTGAAATCGACCCGAACAACCTAGAGCTATTATTGTTCGCTATTTCGAGTATCTCTCAAAGTCGGTCTTTAACCACGGTTTCCAGTATGCGGCCATGTTCTTGTGATTGGAACAACAAGTCGTCCCGATGCTGTGGATGGAGGTCTGCGCAGGGCTGGTCGATTTGATTGTGAAATTTCGCTAGGCATTCCAGATGAGCAGGCACGACAAAAAATTCTACACACAGTTTGCAAGTTGGTTTTTGCAGTTATTTTGTTCTATTTGTACCTATTATGCTTATTTGTTACTTTGAAGTTGCCCTGTTCGGGAGTTCAGGTCAGTAATTAGTCCATTTAATGCCGCTTTTTAGACTTCCTCTTGATGACGACGTTGACATGAAAATGGTAGCCAGAATAACGCCCGGCTATGTCGGTGCTGACTTAAATGCTTTAGTCAGGGAAGCAGCGAAGTGTGCGATCAACAGGTGATCTTTGTGGTCTTACTATACTGGCTGTAGGCATGATTTTTAGTGAGTGTTCTTTTGTCCAGGATATTTGACACTATTGTGAACCACACTTCTTCGAAGCGCCGAATGACCAATGAGGAGATCAAGGAGGAATTGGATAAAGGTAGCGACATGTGCAAAGTGAAGTCTGATGGCTATTATAATACCACAATTTCAGTATTGATGTGGTTACAAGCAGATGATGATCCGAGTGTACTGGAGAAATTGGGAGGATTCCGCGTAAAAATGTCGGACTTCGAACGGGCTCTGGAAAATGTTCAACCTTCTGCAAAGAGAGAAGGTTTTGCTACTGTACCTGACGTCTCTTGGCAGGATATAGGAGCTCTAAACGATATTCGACAGGAACTTGAATGGAACATTTTGGTAAGTTTCTTTTAAGAGCTGAAATATATAAGATTAAGAATTCGGTGTAGGCTATCGGTTTTGTCAGCACTGCAACGCTATTATGTTCTCTTTAACTGCTTAGTTGGTGACTTATGGGGACTTTGCACATCTGTCGCTAGTCGTTAATGCTATGCGCTCATGACCTTATTGGATTACCCTCGTTGTCTGCCCACTGTGGAAGACTGAACGAGCGTAGTGCAAGTGAAGGTCCAGGTTCGTCGGCAGCCTCGCCCACACTCTGCGTGTCTAGCCACTGAGGCCTGCATGTCTAGTCTTGTTGTTTGGTACAAGTGCGGAAGCGTTGGCTAGCCTGGTAAAGGACAGATGCACTAGGGTCAAACGGCTGCCTTCCCGAATATGCTGCGACGCGTTCGTGTGCGTGCGTATATTCGCTTCAAAACAATGAGGGATCACCACGAAGGCTCTCCATGGAGTGAAAACTTCGCAAGTGGAACTGCGAGTTTGGCGGAAGTTATGGAAAGTGGTAAATAGTCTGAATCATGTAGTCAGCGACTCAGGAGTCTGAAAGAATAAGCGGCTCATTAGACTTTTTGGTTTTCCCACATAAATAGTGGCACGTAGGAGGTTGTGGATTCTTGCACCCTACACTATTGATGACATTCAATCTCAAAGAATCATTAACCCTTTTTTACAGTTATGTGAAATCATTCTGTTGAGCGGCAAGTTGGATATTCGACAAGCTACTATAATCGTAACTTAGTGCGGTGCGAAAATCGTTTCCTTAACAACCAGTGAAGTGCAATTTTATATGAGTAAGACAGCGGCATAGTACAGAGAGATAGGCGATAAAATATGTGCTCCTATAAGTACGCTAGTAAATTGTACGTCTTAAGTTGGGCAGGTTATAAAACGTCCCTGAAACTCCGCACCCCGCAGGCAATGCATATGAAGATACTGCGTATCGCTCGCGCAGTAACTTCATATGCATTGCCGTATCTGCGAAATTCTTCCTAATAAAAATTAATGGGCATGCAATAATGGTAAAATTTCGCTTTCCCACTCTTTTCTGGAAGTTGGAGGTTTGGGCTATCTGTGATGAGAAACCATTGTGGGATATGAGGATTTGGATGATTTCATTGGGTCTCGAATCGTTACGTAATCAATGACTTTGGGACAGGAAAACTTTAGGTGTTCAAGTTTTTATACAATTATGACATTGACTTTGCAAAGGGCGTGGAGTTAGTGGGTGAGAACCAAGGTAAATAGAAATCTTTTTGTAGTGTGTACCATTCATTTCTAATGGGTTTTGCTTTTACATGTGTTGCGTTGCAATATGCTCTCTGTATGCTAAATTGACGCATTGATGTAATTTGCGTATTTTATTGGAACCATGAAGCTACGGATCCAAAAATCAGATGCATTTCGTAATTCCTCTAATCATAAGGTTGAAGCGTTCTATATTCAAGGTATCTGATTTGAGTGGTTTTGGGAGCTCTCAGTGCTGAGGCTAAGCTTGAACTCAAGACTAACTCCATAACGTGTACAAGGATTTGCAGTTGCCTTTTTTTCAACCCAAATACGTTGACGGCAGTCAAACGTTCACGTAACTGTTCCATGGTTATGGGTTAGTTCCTGCCTTTTCTCCCACTCTATACTGGAAATCTAATGAGAGCTCTGGTCGCATTAGTAATATAAGGAGCATTTCCACCCTGAATTCGAGCTGTTCAAAGCAGAACTGCCAAAAACTCTGGTTCAGTGGTCTCAGAAGACCAATAAAACCGTGTATATCCAGGTGTTTTATTTGCAGGAATGCCCATATCGAACAGGTGGTACTTAATGGGATTCGATATAAATGAAATTTCAATGGGAGCTTATCCATTAATGGCTATATAGACCTGTCGGAAAACTCATTACTTTTTAGTTCCCAGTGAAACGGCCTGAGGACTTTGCGCTACTCGGCATCACTGCCAAACCTCAAGGCATTCTGCTGTGTGGTCCACCTGGCTGCGGAAAGACACTATTAGCGAAGGCTGTGGCAAACGAGACTGGCATGAACTTCATTAGTGTAAAAGGACCTGAACTTCTCAATATGGTAAGTGCTTCCAATAATTAGTTGCATATGATGAGTGCTCTTCTACAAATTATGTCCGCTATGAATGCATTTCTCTCTGCACATATTTTGTTGAGGGTGGAAAGCATTCTCTGTTCGTTCTGAGGAGGTCATTTTGAGAGGAATTCGAGGGAGAGGGCGGGTGCTGGTGGCCATAATAGGAGAGAAGACAAGACTCGTAAACGCCAAGATATTGCGCATAAAAGGAATCGATATCAGCTGGCTGGCGTTTGGATTTGTTATTGGGAAGATGTGTAAGGGATAGGTTGAAAGACAGGAAATTGAAAATGATTTCTTCTAGATTAATTTGCTGCGAATGTTGATATTAAGTCCCTACAATTAGATTAGAGTAGTAAGTACTGTAGCTTGAAGCTTGCCTAAAAAAAGCCGTACTTAGAGCTCTATATGAGGAGTGAATGCCAGGTGGAGAAAACACTTTTCCTAAAACTAGTGGTTCGCTCGCTCGCTCAAGTTATCGAAAGAGCTGGCTTCCTCATAAAGGAAAGGGACTACTTTCCAGTGTATGAAATGGAGTAAGACGAATTCTGTGCCAGAACTTACCCTTCAAACCCATTTTTAATAGCCCATGTTTTGTGGCATAAATTTTTGTACGTCGGAATGTATATTTCTTTGAAATTCACTGCACGAAATCCTCTTACCTCGTGTCAGTGTCACTATAACGCGAAGTTGTTCTTCACTGGTATCGAATGAGGGAGCGTCTAGTTGGAGTAGTGGTGGAGATAATTGAAAATCACCTTTTTTAGCTGATGTTGCCCACATAAGCGAACCATAATCAGGACACAATCGCAACTATGATTTTCCTTAAATCATGAGTAAGAGATAAAAGGCATGAAGATGCTTTCTGGGTATTTTGGGAAATGCTTTTGTTTGTCCTCTGATACTAAACATCGGCGGGGATCGATATGGGGTGGTAAGACTAATATTGGAAGAAATAGTAGCCGTTTAAAGTATAGCAAATTAAGGCTGCTACAGCTCCATAACAAGGGTCAAAAGGTTGTGTAGCAAGTGAACATAAAGGCATGTAACCAGTTTTACTATTTGAACTGAGGCGATTAATTCGGAATGATCCACCACCAATCTTTTCGTGAAGATTAATTATAGAACTTCTTTCAGTGATACTCTGAACACTTCACAACAGAGCTTTTCTTTCCATTTATCCAGAGTAAATTAAAAAGTATTTTACAAGATGGTTTAGCAAATAGCATCACATTTCACTGATCTGTCTAAATGCGAGCTTTGCATGAGGGCTCGGCTTGATAAGTGAGAGGAAGTGGCATAGGCTTTATTAGCTTGAGAACTTTTTCCGTAATCTCATCGTATGCCGAAATGGTCATGCACTCTCGTAGAATCTTCATCTATGTATGCCTGATGCAGACAAGTTCCTCATGTGGCAGAGCTGTTTCGTAACCACAGATTTTATGCTCCTCAAATGCTCCTCTCATTATGGCCCCTTGTGATTTGTGAATTACTGCTTCAAACATCTTATGTTAATAGATGTAGTGCGGACGAAACATGATAAATTATCATGGAGGCATGCAGCTCCTTATTCCTCAAACAGCCGTACGTTTCGAGTTCGGTGAACTGAACCTGGATCCTAAGGAGGAATCCTAACTACGGAATGACGGAGCTGCGACCTAGCTGGAAGCCCTGTTTCTTCCCTTCCTTCCTTCCTTCATACTTCCTTTCTTCATACTTCTCCCACACTCTACCTTCATAATATGATAAAATTCAAAAATTACTTGAAATCGACTCGCACACTCGGTACAGTAATTCCTCAATAGCTGGAGGGTGGGCTTCAATGCTGAACTGCTTTGAAAAATCAGTTCAACGGGAAGTAAGGGAGCGGTTTTCTGACAATTGCGCAAGGCATTAGTCACCCTCGAGGAGCGACGATTGACCATAAATAACGCACTGCAGCATGGTGGATGCCAACCTTGCTGGTTTTTCGTTTTTCACGTCATCCGAAGATCTATGAATCGACCTTTAGGCCGATAATGACTTTTCAAGAACTCAAAGAAGGTGCTGTTGCAGTTGATTCTATCTTTCTATATGGAAAATCTGAAGATTCGAGGTGTTGAGGAAAACAGAGATAGCGTTTAGCAGTGTCTTTTGAAGGTCTATTTTTTCAGTGTTTTTAAAGGGCAATCCTTTTTCTAAAGGTAATCCGAAGGTCTGCGAACTGGGTGTGTTCAAGATTACCGAGTGAGAAATCGCAAAAAATGAAAAATACCCGGCTCCGGCTCTTCTCTTTTTTTAGACTCTGCCGTCCTTCTTGCTTTGACTCACTTTCTAGAGACATAGGATCTTCGAAGTAGAATGAAAATGCAGCCAAGCTCGCAGTATACAGGCAGATACACGACCCGGTCCCTCAGATCCCGAAGATCAGGTGTCCTATCGTACCTGTCTATAAATCGAATATTATGAGGGTTGGTAATTCTATAGTGGCCGCTGGGCTGTGGCGATTGTCTCTCAAACGAGTGTAAGACGAGAGTAGTCAGTTCTCTCCATGGAAGCTTAGAATGTATGGGTCGATGTCAAATCCATATACAGTGGGTGACATAGGCGACTTAGTTAATAACTATCAGGACCAAGGTAAAGTTTATGAGCCAATTACGATTGACTGCTTTAGTTGAAGTGGGTGTGATTTTTTTGTCTAATTTGAAGCTTTATATGACCACCTGTGGTGATGCCGGTTTGCCAAAAACATGAATCATGTGGTAAAATGAAAATGTCGTGAATTTGCCTATTGGGAATGGAGAGGAGAATGTCTGTCTCTGTCAAGAATTTTTGTTTTTCTAAAAATCCTATTCTTGAGGTGAAATTCGTTTTCATTGGGCTTTGCGAACCCCAACCTTTATGTTTAATTTGCATATGACGTGTATTGATTTCCTTTTTTTTTCTACGGAGCAGGATGCCGATAGTATGTAATGAGCAAGGTGAAGGCCCCGCTTTGTACTGTACTCGCTCTGTTGTCTTGGGTTAATATGCTACTTCCTATCGAGGGAAAAGAGTTAACAAAAATGACTGAATATAGCGAGCTGATTTTCTCGTAGTCTTTGGCGCTTTCTTACCCATTTAATCCATGATTTCTCTATATTTAAACGAACCTTCAAATGTTCACATTATCATTTGCGTCTAGGAAATGGCTGACCATAAATCAACGAACAAGAGCTCGTCTACCTATTTGATGACTATTTTTTGTTTTTGTGCTATGCGTGTTTTGTGAAGTTTCCGGAAAAAGTGGCTTTGTTCCATTTGCTTGGAACAACGCATGGAAGTAAGAGTGTGTCCTGTCATCAAACTTTCTTTATCATTCGTTCGATACCATAGTTGGTCACGACTTCCAACAGGTTTTTCTTCGCAATAACATCGCATTGACGCTATTACTAGTTATTGGGAAGAAAATAGGGGTTTACTCAAGGTGGTTCAATATGATGTCTTATTTGTTGGCAACGTTTTGGCGACCCCTTTTGAGGAACTTTTTTGAAGATTTCAAATAGTTCCGTGAATAGGTTCCGTGTGACCGCCGAACCTGATCTTCCATCCATGGATAGTGTTGTTTGGCTGACATATTGGGTGCTGAAAAGATCACTCTTCGTGATAGGTTAAAGTGGCAAAGTGCTCCAAACAAACTGGGTTCTATATTTTTTAAAAGTAGGGCATGGGTGTGCTTTTGCCTTTACCTGCAATGAATGTTGTTCCTTTAACTTTTTGCGCTGTTTGCAGTATGTTGGAGAAAGCGAACGTGCTGTCAGGACAGTGTTTCAACGGGCCCGAGATTCGTCACCCTGCGTTATATTTTTCGACGAAATTGATGCTCTATGTCCGAAGAGGTCACAGAACGAGGTAAGTTTGTGAATTTTGCTGCAGTTTTCTTCTGCAGTCGAAGCTATTCCTGCCAATGATTGGTCAAGAATAGAGGTATGTGAGTAGTGACACTACAAAGAGAGCGAAATAATGAGAGAAGAGGGTGGAAGAGTTATGTAGGGGTCAAGTGGAATGGAAAAGAGAAAACGCTGTATTGGTGTTTTCCTCTTCCTTAGTCTCTCTCGAATGACGTTTCGATCACGGTCAAACTCTTGGAACATTTTCAAGTGCTCGTTTGCAATCGAGTATTCAGGGAGATATTATAAACTTGTTTAAGACTTCTGGTGGTTCGCGTCTGGTCAATCAGTTATTAACAGAGATGGACGGTGTCGAGGTTCGAAAACAGGTTTTCCTTATTGGCGCAACTAATAGACCTGGTAAGTGACTTCCAACTCTGTTTGTATTCGCTTCCGTTATAACTACCTCTTTTTGAACTAGTGCAGCACCTGACACTTTGTTTGTTTTTTAGATATTGTTGATCCTGCTATTTTACGTCCGGGTCGTCTTGACAAGATCCTTTTTGTGGATTTCCCGTCTCCCAGTGATCGTGCTGATATTCTGAAGAAAACTACGAAGGTATTACTGCATTTTGGCTGCATTTCACGATCTTGAGGAAGGATTGGACAATCTGTGTTCCCTATGGTTGCTAAGCGGCGATGGGCCACGAAACTTCGCGTAACTAAAAGTGCTATTAACGAATTGCGGCTAGTTTTCATGCGTTCTTCATCAGCTGGAGTTGAATGTATCTACTTCTTAGATGGATACAAACACTCAATCAAAGTTGGGTTGTGCTAGGTCCATGAAAAGGTCACAGGATGGCTAAGAAGAATCCAGAGTATCTGATGTATGCAGCGTCAATTTGCCTGAAGTAATCGTACATTTTAGGCAGTGGAGCGGAAAATAGTCCACTGTCTTTTGCAAAGTGTTGAAAAGGGTCGTGAGCAGGTTTATATATAAGAAATATGAATTGGGCGCATCCAGTTTCACATTTTTCATGAGTTTGTTTCGAAAACATGAACCAGTCTGAATGAACCAGTTATGGTCGTCGTAAGTTAGCTATGGTAGAGTGTTACACTATACATACAACTGTGGGCATGGAGATCTGTGACATGTGAAGTTGTAATAATGCACGGTTTTCTGAAACATTCTCGCCGTGTTTTTCTCACTAGACGACCTTCTCTCAAACTATAGAAGCGAAACTATAATTTACGATTGATTATCATACGCCGATCAGTTTCGGCGCCGCTACGACGTATAAATCTCGTATAAATGCATTCAGTGGTCAATGGACTAATAAGCTAGCGTCACATTATAATCATATCCGCTTTTCACTCCATGTAATAAAAATAATAAAACCTATCACAAATGGTGTTGAATTCAGAACGGCACTCATCCAAAGTTGAGCCCTGATGTAGATTTCGATAAATTATCACAACTACCAGACTTGGACGGATTCACGTGAGTTTTCTCGCATTTAAAAGAATTGGATGGACTTTGTGGTGAAGTCATGAGCTGGATTTCCTATATTGTCTCACGGAATCTTTTAGCGGTGCGGATTTGGCTGCACTTGTTCATGAAGCGTCCATTGTTGCGTTGAAGGCTCGGCTTTTCGGAAACGACCACCATGTAGATGCAGTAGCCATGGAGCATTTTCTCAAAGCACTGACGAACATTCGGCCCTCCGTTACGGAAGCTGATCGGAAGAAATACATGAGGATGAAAGAAATTTATGGTGTCAAAAGACGTGTTGATCAAGCTGAGGAGAACAGTGGCTAGTTATGTATAGGTTTGAGAAGACATCTCGTTAAGATCCACTTGGCGGCTATCTTCGTTATAGATTGTGCTAATTCTATCATTTGTCTTTGGTATAGATGACTATGTTGATGAGCGGTGGTTTTACCGGTTTGGTTTGTTTACGAGACTCTTCCTTATTTCGATGTAGGAGGTCGTTTTAGAGTCTTGATTCTTCGTACTTCTTTCGCTAGACTGTGTCTGAGACTGAGAGTCATCATGAGACTTAACCTGATTTGTTGCCGGTTAGTGTAACACATTGTTGTAATCAGATTTTTTGTTACCGGTACTGATTTTCGGAGGATTATAGAATGCAGATTCTTTTCCTGTGTTCAAGTTAATAATTCTTCGATTCACTTATGTGAATTCAGTTTTGTTAGCGTTGTTATGACAATTTGTTGATTTGCCTGTTGAATGCAAAGTAAAGTGATAATTGATGTCTAAATGGGTCCTGATCTCCTGTGGTGCGATATACCGTCTCAATGTATCTCTGGATTGTTTGTGACGCTTCAAGTGGGGTCTACTTGTGGTGAATGCTAGTTTATGCTAGTCGTGATGCACTGCTTCGTGTCTCATTTTTGATTCCCATGGTTGGATGTTTCTGCTTTTGTTTCAGGACATCTTCGTCCACCATATGCATAGTAAGCCATGACATCATGGCAACCGAATCAAGAAGAACTTACGCAGGTAGTGTATGATGCATTGGTGGTAGGGAACTTTTTCAAGTCTTTCTTCGCATATGTGCAGGACCAGGGTCTGCTGTGGAGTGTGACATGAAATTGTGCTCGTCGATGTAACTGTATGTAGTGCGTGACCGGTCCCCATTTGAGTCGGAATGAGCTGTTCAGTCGAAAAGAGCGCTTCCGCTTGTAAATGCAATGCATTGCGCCTGAAACACCCGTGCGTTCGAAGATGCGCGCGGCCGGTTGCGCAACGAAATTCGTGGCGATTTGAACGGCTTTACTAGCTATCATTGGGGCCCGATTTTGTAGAGTAGATAGTAGAACCAGCCTATTATACTCATCTACTCCACTTCAAGTTTGTGCCCCAAGGATAGGTGCTTAGTCAAAATCGCCCTAAACTTCGCTGCGCAATTGGCCGCGCGCATCCCTAGACGCACGAATGTACCCATACCCTTAACAAAGTAGTCTCCCAAGATTAATTGTTGTATTTCTTTCCCTGCTTTTTTGGACGAACTGTTCGGGGATAGCCTGAATGACTGGTAATTCGCTGCTCCGATTCGTTTGCTTTATATCAATTTTAATTTTGATTTCGGGGCTGTAACTGAGGATCGGCTACATCGGAGCATTTAGCTGTTCATATGACAATGAAGGGATGCTACAGAATAAATAATAGAAAGGTTAGAAGAAAATTATTTATAAAGGAGAGGTGTAATAAGCTGTCATGGATATGCACACACCCCAACTGCGAAAAAACACTTGGCTCATTATTACTACTGGATCATGGCTGATCAGGAAACCCTTACAGAAGTTCTAACGTAAATTTGGAAGTTCCTGGCACAATTTTACGTTATGAAAATTTGCAACCGAATTCGACGGCCTATCCCTTCAAGTTCTCGCAAAACCAACCAAATATTTCACTAAAGCAGCGTGGGGTCACTTTTCACAGAGGCGAAGTTTAAAAGAGTGATGAATATTATTTACTTTTCCTGAGAACTGCATTCAAAAGCTGACTCTGCAAAGCTACTCTCTAATAACGAAAATCAACAAGATTGCAAACCCTAAATTATCGTGACCTGGTCCTTTACCCATGCTTATTGAAATTAGGAGCTCGATGTCTTGAACAAGGGGTCACCTGCGAAAATAGTCGCGTTAAACTAAATACTTCGATTTTCAAAGTGTGCAGTTCAACACCTTTTGCTTTTATGGGTGTAAACGATAAGGAAGTCTACAATTTTTCGGAAGACCTGAAAGCTGAATGTTCTTTGTCCAAGGCACGGCATATAATACTTCCTTGATGTTTAAGATAGCTCCAGAGGGTTTTTTTCAAGTTTTTTTTTTCTGCAACTTGTCAATATGTTATTAGAGACCACTTGCTGTCATCAATTGTCTAGAGATCTTGCCATCTTGATCGACGGAGCAGAAACTTTAGAAAGTAAAGTGCAGTAGACGGCTGTGTTTTGGACACTAGAAGTTAGGGTTGACGTTCTAGTGCGGCGTAGTTTGAAAGTAGATTGAAAGCTAACTCTAATTTCTGCTAGTTCTATGATAGGAGATTTTCCTAGACCTATCCTTGCATTTGAATTTGCACTTCCTCAGGTTCTGCATTTGTTGCATCATTCTCAGTCGACAGACACAGTGGTGCAACGAAATGTGCAGCAACAACTCGACATGCTCAATGGTCATCAGTCATTTTGCTGCTATCTTGTACACATTCTTAGTGGTATGAAAGAAGAGCAAGTAAGCTTTGCTTTCTGTGAATTTTTTTCTCAACCAACTATGTTTCTGTGCAGGAGTTTGCTTTGAATTAAGAGTACATTTTTATTGACACCCGACCCTTGGTTTAGGAGGCTAGTAGATCTCTTGCTGGATTGATATTGAAAAATAATGTTCGATCGCAATGGTCGAAATATCCAGATGAGGTGCGAGAGTTCGTGAAGACAAATACGTTAGCTAGTATAGCTGATCCAAGTCCGTTAATTCGAGCTACAGTCGGTATAGTAGGTAAGTTAACAGGGAATATTGAACAAGTAGTTTTGTTTTGACCAGACTAAGCTTTTCTGTTTCTGGGCGTGTTTCAAAATTTTTCTGTTCAGTCACCACGATAGTCGTGGAAGAGAATGGTGTTGGTCACTGGCCGACATTATTGCCATATTTGGGACATCTTCTCGATCAACCGGATCCTAACATGCAAGAGGTGAGTTTGTTTTGATGGCGACCGCTCTTCCTACATGCCTCTTTTTCCCTCTTTTTCCCCATAATACCTTGATAGGAAGAAGTTGAGCATATATTTTTTTGCGAGTCCATCTCGCAGAGCAGCTAATTTCAATTACCTGCTTTTGTACTATGTGAAAGTCGTGTATCGTAATGTTTTAGGGATCGATGGGGGCGATTCAAAAGATTTTTGAAGATTCTGGAGACCGGCTGGATACTGAACAACATGTGCATCCATTAATGCCGAAGATTTTATCATTCTTCAGCTCGGAGAGTCCAAAGATGAGGTAATCTCGAAGCTCTTTGCACATATGTTATCCTTACTATATGACAGATTGAGAGGTGGTACTGCCAGTTTTGTGCTTTTTAAAACCTTCATTTATTTTTATTTATTTACAGAGGGTTGGCAATGAATTCGGTAAACAGCATCCTGATGATAAATAACGATCCAATCAATGCAGTGATTGATGATTTCTTACAACAGCTCTTCGGTCGGGCGCATGATCAGGACCCGGTACACATAGTTCCTCAAACATAATAGCCGTAAATTACTTATTCATGATTGAATGTTGAACTGTCTTTCAGGAAGTCCAAAAGCAACTTTGCCGATCGTTAACTCTTTTGTTGGATAGTCATTTTGAGAAGTTAGCACCCCATCTCCCAAATGTTATTGATTACATCATCATGAAAACTCAGGTGAGCGCTCCTAGTGCCGGTTGACTATGGCTCCTTTGAGTTGATGCAGGGTTTGATTTTGAAGCAAATGAGGATGGATTTCTTCAATTGCATAGCAAAACATAGTCCACTGATGGGGCGCACGTTTTATCCGACAGTGACAATTACAATATGATTTGTCGATGAAAAGAAACTCGCTATCTGATTCCTTCGAATTAATGTTTACATATGGGCATTTGCTGTTATTCTTTTATGCTTTGCTCTTTTCCTTTTTTGAACTAGTGCCTTTCCTCCCTCAGATTTGAGAAATTATTCTAAACGTTCTTCTGACGTATTTCGTTATCAAGGTAGGAAGCACTTTTTTCAATTTCGACTAGTTCAGGATGCAAACGAGAATATCGCTGTTGAAGCATGCGAGTTCTGGTTATCTTTGGCTGAAAACTCCGACGTCTGCAAAGAGTTGCTTTCACCTTTCCTTGGAAAACTCGTTCCGGTGCTTATTAAGTGTATGCGTTATTCGGAAAGTGACATTATTGCTCTAAAGGTGAGATAGCCCACTTAATAATCAGCCTATGGATTTGTTACAACAGTAAGAGTGGACGTAATCGGTTTCTATTTTTAAATTTCGAAAGCTCACACAAAACCATTGTTGTGTCTTGAAGGGAAATTGCGACGAGGAAGACGCAATGATACCGGATCGAGACGAAGACATCAAACCTCGCTTCCACAAGTCCAAACTTGCTGCAGGGCAACTGAACGGTGAAGTGAGTTTCGGAGAAACATGTCTATGCTCTCTATTTAATTGATTGTGATCGTTTCTTTTCTGACTTTGATTTTCAACGTTCGCTTGAAGATAGCTTAGTCCATTCCTGTAGAAATTCTGCATTGTTTTGTAGAGACTATTGCCACAGTTTATTCATTTTGTTTTATCCCCATCGTAGTAGTACATACTTCTGGTAGCAGTTTGCGACACAATCCTCCTTCTTCGTTGAACGTCTTCATAAAACTGTCCAAAATCTGGTCTTTGATATCGTAATCTTCTTATTCTGTGCGAATGGTCTCCTTCGCGACTACATCTATTCAGCTTCTTCTAGCCCATCGTCGTTTTAGTGAGCGCTCACACTGCCGCTCGCGCGTTTTCTGACTTCCGTCCACGGCTCCTACTTATTTTAGTTTCTCAATTTATCGATATCTCAGTAATTCTTTTTGAATTCGTGATACTTTCTATAAAAGCAGTACATCTTTGAGGATAACGATGACGACGGCAGTGACGAGACCTATGCTGAATGGAACATCCGTGAGTTTGACGGAACCACTTCTAAGCCTTTGTATGAACATTTAATGGCGTTGTTACAGGACGTTGCTCTGCAGCTTCTTTGGATGTGTTGGCCTCGATATTCAAACAGGAGTTATTACCAATACTTCTCCCGATTCTTAAAGAAGCACTCTGCCATCAAGAGTGGGAAGTAGGTCTTCTACGTCCAAGGGACTAATTTTATTTCGGTGGCAATGATTTTTTCTTTGTTCACGTTTTTTTGCTTCTTGTTGAGAGAAGATAGTATTCACTTTACGAGCAATTCTCGCAGGGGCCAGTAGGACTGAAAGTAACCCTTACAGACCGCAGCTGCGTTTATTTTATAACCTTAGTAAATGTATATTCAAGAGAGTAGTGCGGTATTTTCAACTTGTTTATCCGGTTATGACCAAACTATTCGCCCGATGACTTTCCCGAGATAATATACCAGTTTCCAGGTGAAGGAATCAGGAATACTCGCACTCGGTGCAGTTGCTGAGGGCTGTATGAATGGCATCACTCCTCATCTACACGAACTTGTACCTTTTCTCCTCAATATGCTGGATGACAAGAAACCTCTTGTCCGGTGTGCCTATTGACTATTGCAGTACTCGAGCGATTTTGTTTGTGATTGTTATATTTCAGATCGATAACTTGTTGGACTCTGTCCCGGTATTGTTCGTGGGTTGTAGATGAGGCGCGTCAGCAGTATTTCGAACTCACTCTGAAAGGTGTAAGTGCACTGCTTTGCACATCGTTTCGTTCCAAAATGGCATGAGAGTCATTAAAGCTTTAAGCTATTATAATCATTTAAGCTTCTTGTGCGAGTCCTCGATGGCAACAAACGTGTGCAGGAAGCGGCTTGCAGTGCATTCGCAACTGTGGAGGAGGAGGGTGGAGATTTCATTGCACCGTACCTTTCGGATATCTTGCAGACATTAGTGCAGGCTTTTGGGATTTATCAAGTGGGCATTTCTTTTTTCATATTTTTCTTCTTCTTTTCAATGCAGAACCAGCATTCACTTAGAAAATTTGAGCAGTTGTGTATGTGTAATGTTTTCGCTAACAAACTTTATAGCAAAAGTTAAAGTAGCATGTTTAGGCGAAGAACCTGCTGATCTTGTACGATGCCGTTGGGACTTTGGCAAATTCGGTCGGTAGTGCTTTGAGTGAGCCCATGTATGTGCAAGTGCTTATGCCCCCACTCATGGAAAAATGGCAAAGGCTTGGAAATGACGATAAGGTAATTGACTGCGAGTAGATGTTTTCATATCTGAACTTTCGTAGCAGAAGTACACAATCTAATTTTGCTTTTCTTTATCCTATTTCTTCACGCAGTAGGTTTGGTATACGTTATCTTTCGCCTTTCTGGGTATCCTCCTTCCTGCTTCTCTTCTGACCACTTTCCTCGAGGTATCTGATAACTCTTAACGTCGCAACTCATTGGGGCATACCTTTGAGCACTATCCATCTACCCTTTCAACTTGTGGTGCTTGTTCTGCTGATGCTGCAGTATTTTTCTGCTTAGCCGTTACATATGCGCCAGATAGCACGAACATAGTTTCTGTAAATAATTACTATCGTATTACCATCAGTAATAAACGCTGTTTTGATTCGATTTTTGTTTTAGGAGCTGTTTCCTCTTCTCGAGTGCGTTTCATCGGTTGCATCAGCCATGGGTATTGCCTTTTTGCCATACTGCGAACCTGTGTACACGAGGTAATATCTGACGCTCCTTTGTGAATATGCTATGGGGAAATTATAACGAACTAGTAAAAGTGCTATATCCTCAGGCATAATTAGTTTTCTGAAAGCTTTGTTTCAAGATGCATCACTCTAATAACACAATCTTTACGGCAGTCTGTTGAGGCACAGCAAAGACCAAATGAAGTGGAAATGCCGGATAAGGTAGAAGTTCTTTGTGTTCTTCTAGCAGATGTAGGATAATGTTTTGCCATCAGGATTATCTCATCGTTGCCTTGGATTTGTTGTCTGGTCTAGCAGAAAGTTTGGGTTCTCACATCGAGCCTTTGGTTGGTCGTAATGAAGTTCTGCAACTGTTGTCATTGTGTGCTGTGGTAAGCCAATAGCATACTTTATACTTTGCTCGTTTTTCTCAATTGGACCTCTTCTTTTCGCAGTTTGTATGCTCATATGTTTTCTCGCTATTTTCAAGTATCCTAGGACCCAACACCAGAAGTTCGGCAGAGCAGCTTTGCATTGCTTGGAGATCTCACGAAAGCCTGCTGGCATCACATCAAACCTTATACTCGTAAGTCCTTCTGTGAAAAATATTTAAAGTAAAATGTTGTACACTGAGAAATTGAAGTTGCCCAGCGTCCTTCTCATAAAGTTGTTCTACAGAATTGTAGCTTTTAATTGGCAAGGGGTGATTGCAACAATTTCAGAAACGTTCATTCCTATTTTGGCGATGAACTTCGACCCATCACATATTTCTGTTTGCAACAATGCCATTTGGGCTTTCGGTGAGGTACGTGATCGAGAAACTTTTTCAAAAATACCAGCTGGGGATGTCTTAGTGTTTTCTCACCCGGAGAAGTGCCACTCTCCAACACCTTGGTTTTGCCAATTGCCAATTTCGGTGCTATTTATACTATTTATATTTTATAATATTATTTATATTTGACTCCCTTGCCTGTGTTCTTTTTTCTAACGCCAGAAACCATGAAGAAACGAATACGTATCATGTGCATCCTGAAGCTAGAACAAAATTACTAGTTATTTATACAACGGAAAACTTTTTTAGATGTCCCTCAAAATGGGCGCTGAAATGAAACAATATGTTTTATCAATACTACCTCATCTTATACGGGTAATGAATCAGAAGGATGGTCAGCGAACCTTGTTGGAAAACACTGGTGAGTAGTTCCTAAGCTTGTGAGAAACATTTTTTTGTAATATTGGAGTTTTATAGAGTGTTGAGTAGAAAATAAAATGATTCTGCATAATTTCCCACATCTTTTGCGATAGGCCTCTTGAGAAGTTTTCTAAGTTAGCTCAGTCAAGAAAGCAGTTCAGCCTTTTTCTTCGAAGTATTCCAATCTTTTGCCTTCTCGTGTTCCCTAGTGGCGCACCGCTCAGTTCTCGCGAGTGTTTCAATATGTAGGATGATTTATCTAGTGAGGCTTGATCAAAAAATCGGATGATTTAACTAGAAAAAATTGTTTCTGGTCCCGTTATCTCACCCAGACTTAGACTTGAATAATTATTTCTTGTTGTTGCAGCGATTACGATTGGTCGTCTGGGAACGTACTGTGCGGAAGAAGTTGCTCCCCATCTGGTAACTTTTATCAGGCCTGCATGCTTCAGCCTACGGAATATTCGAGACAACGCGGAAAAAGAGAGTGCTTTCCGAGGCATTTGTTACATGATCAACCTAAACCCTTCCGGAGTAGTGAATGTGAGTTAATTTTTTATCAATACGTGTGCAAGATGTATTATCGTTCAAATGTAAATACCCTCTTGCAACCGACAGACAAATCACAGAATGGTACCATTTTGCGAATTAGACAAAGAATTCTAGGACTTCGTTTTTCTGTGTGATGCGATCGCCTCATGGACATCACCGAAACCTGAACTGAAAGAGATGTTTTCACGGGTGCGTGAGTTACTAATATTGGAGATTCACTGTTAAGGTTCACATTATTTCTTGTTCTTTTGAAATTCTGTTCTTTTTCTAATCCATCACGAGTGGTAAACTCTGGCAGCACTCGCGAACAAACCGTGGAAATTAAATCTAAGAAACTGTTGGTGCTTCAAGCTGTACGTGCTTTACGGGGGTACCTTCACTGTGATTTCGACAATGTTCACTTCTTATCAAAACGCGCGTATAGAGCGCGAATAACATTCCCGATTAGTTAAATCATGCCGTCGAACGAAGGATTTGGGGAGGCCCTCCCCTCGTGGCATTGCTTGGCATTTGATGAGGCAAGGAAAGATCAAAGTAGGTTTACTTAAGAATTGTTGTTGCATGCATCGATGATGTTCCTGACAACGACAACGAATCCGAAACGGGTAGCGGAAGTGAGAGTATGAAGTCATGTTCACGAAAGCTTGGAATATACTAGGAACGATGAGGCCTCCTAACACGTCCTTGTACGCAGCGGCCTTTAACTTCTGCACTTTTTCTGTGATGGAGGCATTGATGAATCTGAGAAGCTAAGTAAGCATTAGTGAAACTAGGGATGACATGTAGAGATTTGTGAGCAGAATATTTTTCTAAAGAGCGGTCTTTGGGGATAAACAAGTTAGAAGTTTTCTGAGGTCTATCGAGAACATCAGTGTGGAGCTGACACATTGAACACATAATCGTTGGAAGAGAATTCAAAGAATTCAATTATGTCAATTATGAAGAATCTAAAGGAGGCTGGTTGGCGAAGTTTGGGGTTTCTAGTTAAGTTGACAATTATCTGTGCTTTATGCTCCCTTCAACAGAAGCTGCATGGATAATCGGTGATTTCTTGTCATTGAGGAGGAATCTTAAGTATTGGAGCCGCCACCATGTCGAACTAGATGCTCTCTTGAAGTAATAAGTAGTATAAGATGATGATGTTCGAAACTTCTCAGTAACGATTATTCGCTAGTCCAGCTATCGTGAAACTCGGGAAGTTTTCACGTAACTGTGAACTTTTTAAGCTGATGGAGGCAATATCTGCTTCAAAGGATGAGAACCTAGTGTTCTTTTCATGAAACAGAACGGCAGGGGAGCTTGTTAGGTATATCCTGATTTCGAACAAAATTCGACTATAAGTGGGAAGCCCATAGTCATTGAGGACTACAATGAATTTAATGCCTCATTGTCAATTTCGATCTAGTTGCTGCATACTTTTTTTGCGGAATTGGTTCACTGGTGGGTCGGGATCGTCCCTCCTTCTATCTAGACCGTAGATTCGGTAGATTTGCGCTCCTTTTGCCTCTGTTGCCGTTACTTCCAGCATTTCACTCGAATTAGGTAGGTAAATTATCGTGAGCATCATTATTTTTCGATTTACCTCACTACTTTCCTCATGATAAGAATTATCTAGAAATCCGAAGCTTGTCGCGGTTCAATCGCCTTTGATTCGGTAGTTCTGTCACCCAATCATTATAGAAACCATAATTTAAGATCCTCAATGGTTTTCGAACACAAGTCGGCATCGAGAATTGGACGGCGTTCACATCGCAATTTCCACCGCCACTACGAGAACGCCTTGCTGCACAATACAATGTTTAACTACAGCGTCGTCGCTCCATCGAGTTCACACTACATCGTATAATCAGCTTTTTGTTTCTCATAATGTTTACAAGTAGTGTGCCTTATTAGTGTCTATGTGGTAGCTTTCTTACCCGCATGTGCCCATTCGTGTATTACTTACATTGCATGTTTTTTAGTTATTATAATGGGGTCCTGGCATGCTGCCATGCTTATTCTATGGGGTTCTCAGAGCCAGTAATTACTTTGACCTTGAATTGAACGTGAAATGCAGCGACGTTTGATCTGTGCTTTTTATGTGGGTAATTTTCGTATTCAAACTGGGTATGGGTTTTTATGTGGCTTGAAACGGATCAAACGTCGGCATTCTGAATGCGTGGTATCCGGTACTCTAAACAAGTTTTATGTTCGTTTCTGTACATCGGTGTTCATTGTTGCCAGTCCCTCGTTCAGTGTGTGGATACGTGCAAGGTGACTGGTATGTACTAACTGTACTTTCAATTTTCTATGACTTTTGCGATTTCCAACACCCCCTTTCACTTTCAAAGCCCCAAAAATTTCTCGCTCAGCCTAGTCATACCCGATCCTCGCGTATCCATCGTGTGTTGTTATTGTCGTCCTTGTTGCATGTTTTTAGTTTATACGATTTAACATATGTGTATACAAATTGGCACATTTCTGTTTATATGATTCATCTGGGTATGAATCGTAGTCTCTGGTTGTTGTCCGTCTCTCTCTCTTTTATGTAGTTATTTGTAGGGTTGTGATCCTGTTGGCTCCTCGTACGAGTTACTGGTCGCTAACGCGCATGTCAGCAACGGGTGTGTGTGAAGGATGCGAGCATGGTGGGAGCGACAAAGTTTCGTTAAGTATGACTGACGTAATTCTTCGATTCTTGGCTAGTGATAACGGTGTGCGTTCTGGGTGAAGGAGAACAGTTCTGAAGAATAGTCTAGGTTCGAAGAAGAAGGAAAAATAACTAAATTCAGGAAACGGAACTGAATTTAGTTATCGTTCCCACCATATCGGATCCCCTTGCGCGTGGTAGAAGTCTGATATCCCTAATTCCCGCTTTTATAGTGCATAGATGTGCCGTAGTGTCATTATGTTGTCAGCGTCATATAAATGTTTACGTCCATGTTTGGTCCTTAGTCCCTTGTCCGTGATATGTGTTATGGCTTTCCCGAAATAGTTCCCCTATCCCCGTGCTCTGTCCTTGTTTCCGTCCTCCAAAGCCCGTGGTCACAGTGTCTGATGTTTCCAAGTGCGTCCGTCCGTCCGTTCATCTGTTCGTCCGCTCGTCCGCCTGTACGTCTGTCCGATCTCTGGTGCTCTCTCCCTCTGATCCATCTTTCACTTGTTCTCGTCTCTATATACATATGTTTGTTTTATTATAGTTTTTAATATATTAATATTTCGCTCTTGTTTAGTTTTACGTCTTTGGCATTACAAATCTTTACATATACCTACATAGATATCGGCGTATATACACTACTTTTGTAATCATTTTCCATAGAGAACATGATGATCTAGTTGCCGATTTTGTGCGACGTGAACTCGCTTCTATTTCGGGTAGAGTACCTGTGTTTGTTGTCCTCGAGGAATCTGTGATTAGTGTTGTGTACGACCCGAGATGACCGTGTCGAGTTCTACAGTTGATTTGTATGCATGTGTGAATGTCTGTCCATGTGTGCCTGTCTATACGTCTATCTGTGTGTGCGTGTAGTAGTCTCGTGGTCATTGAGGGAGAATTCTCCTCATGAATGACTTGTTTATAATACGTCTGGGTTTCGCGAGGCCATTGCTGCCTGTGGGTCGATTTGTTGCTCTGATAAAATTTATAGTATTCGATTTACGTATGTTTTCCATTGTTGATGTCACTATTAATGTTGATATACTACAGAAATGTCAGAGTTTTGGGATCACATGCATCCATGAAATGATAAGAACGAATAAACTCCTCGATATCGATTATTCTAAGTCTCACTCTCTCACTTTGGTCAATTGTTTCGTCGAACTGTCTGAATATGAGCTAGACATATTTATCACGATCAAGAGGAGCCAAAATCACACCCCCTTTATAAAAGTTAGTGAAGGTACGAGCAGTCAAACCAAGAATGGCTACAAGTGCAGACATGGTATTACACAGGAACGACTGGTACTAGCGATTGAACGCTGAACTTTTTCCAGTGGAGCGACTTTACATCGTTTTTAGAACAACTGCACTTGCATGTAAATCACCTTTTGTTCTTGGATTATTCAGAACAGCCGACAAGTAGGAGCCCATGCCTTTTATTAGAATTTGTTCGGGAAAGGCATATGCTCTCACTCCTTGGCTATTTCTAAAAATTGCTCTAGTGAATAGATTGGGCAGCGTCTGTGATGAAATGTAAAAGGAAGTCGCTCTGGTTCTGTGGATGAAACAGTTCGGGGATCTCCTCACTTGTCAATGACACATATGGGATGCATTATGGGGGTTACTGTATCACACAGTCACAGGACTTTAAAATCCATCTTTTTATTTTTTATACCTTTTTATTGTTTACATATTTTTTTTTGTTTTAATGACATCTGCGTGATATTACTAACTTTTCTTTTATACGCTTTAATGGTCGAATCACGAAATTAGCACACCATCATGACATAAAGCTGGGTTACTACTCTATAAGGAGAGAACTGGGAGTTTTGGGCGCTACTTTCTTTGTTGAACTGCCTTTAATGCCTAGAGGAAGGATAAGTTATCGTGTTGCGAGATTGAATCGTTGAGCCTCCGTTAGTACTAATATCTGGTGCTCTTTACCTTTGATACAGCACTGAAATTCGTAACAGCACAAGCTGCAGTCCTGATCGAATAGCTTAGCCCATTTTTGCGATAAATTAACAAAGGAAACCCGAACAGTGAAGTGTTATGGTGTACATGTCGTGAATAATAACAGCAATATAGAAACGAATTGTTTTATCATGCTGTGAGCTGAATGACGGCATGAATTGTATGAATTTCGGAAGATTTTCTTTCAATACGTGCAATGGCGCTGGAATCTGGCAGTTGGAGACACATCAGTAGCAGAACTTGTCGTTATTGCATTCATCGATAGGCAACAACAGGAGTGCTGTTCTAAGCTGCTACTATATGTACAGATGACGTATTGATTGCCGTCAAGCCCAGGGCAGGACAATTGTTTCGAACTTGAAATCAGCTCTCCTTTATATCGCACTGGCTGTCGAGGATCCTGAACAAATGATGTTCGGTCAGTCATCAGTGGAAAATTTCAAGGTTTCAGAAGTATTGTTCCTTCAACATGTGAAATATGGAAAAAATGAAATGTCTTGGCGACTACTCCTTTTATATTGTCCTTATATTAACTTTTAATTTCTCTTATAACTGTAGTTGGAAATGAATGATTCCTGGACCACGATGCCTCAAGATTCTCTAGAAGGCTGTGAGCTCAGCTGATACTTGAAAACATGAAAAAAATTGTAAGAGTACTTAATAAATAATAGTGATACTACAGGAGCACGATATGGTGTGGTCCGCCGGTAGGCAATGCGGTCGTCAATGGGTTAATTCATTCAACGTACTGTAATACTCGTTTGTCGCAAAGTGGAGTATTGTTTCAGAAAACATACAATTATTAGGAGGGGTCATAGAAGAAAGTTTTTGCTTGTGTTCGTATAAGGAGTTTTGAGGTCCCAAGTCAGTAATACCTCACGAAATGCTTTGCTGAAAATACCAAATAAGGGCTAATTGAAATGGTGCACAACCTACGCATTGAGACTAGGTACTGCGGTGCGGTTCACTCGTAACCCCATCAGAGATCTTCGCATCAGATGGTAGGCATGATATTCTAAGGGGGGACGGAACATTCACCGAGAACCGGATGGACGCGGCAAACCGCGCGGAGCACAAATTGTCATTCATTGGGAGGCAAATATGAAGTGGGATAGGTAAATAGCATCACATGGCCCCACTCATCCAACCTACTTCAAACCCAATGATAGCTCAAAAGCCGTTTTAATCACCACGAATTTCGCTGCGCGGTCCGCCGCATCCATCCAGTTCTGGCTGACTGTACTCATACCCATATTCTAACGCGTCGCTTCCGGGTAACGGAACTTCTACCCTATCGCGGCATTCTCCCTTGCGGCATGCGGCAAATGCCACTGCCATTACCGTACTCCCGCCAATCGATAGGACGCGGAATTTTTCGTTGATTGCCTTGCTTTTTTATTAGATTTATTCGTTTTTTCTTCTGTTCCTTTTTCGTTTTCGTGTTTATTAGACTTGATTAATTAGAATGACCCCTCCTATATAAACGACGATCAATACCGCACTGGAATTGAAAAGAGCGGCCAGCCAATTCAAGTAATTAAAGGACTCCCTACCTCACAAATTGCGCGCTCCAATCTTCCATCGCAATCCCGCGATAGGCGGCTGGTGCGGCGTCTGCGACGCCGTGTTAGGGGAGAAGTTCCCGGACCCGTCGCTTCCACATTACAGTGCCACTACGAGCCCCGCTCTTCAAGTGAACTGACCCACTGGGGACCATACTCTTTGGTGGCCCCACCATCGTATCGTCCCTAGACCCTTGGAACGCCGTATCAAACTGTTACAACGACGAGGGATGGGGATTGCCGACTCAGACGACGATACCACTGATCTAACAAAGTGAGAAATGACGGAATGGAAAGAGTGTAGACTCATGTCTGCATTTAGAAGGAGTGCGAGTTCAATTTTTACCGAGATGTAATCCATACCTCGCAAAAATTGCAAAAATGGTGTCAGTACTAGAGACATGCCCAGGTTACCAGGATGGCTGATAGAGAAATGCAGTCACACCAATCATGTCTAAATCATTACTAAAACTAGGACTTCACCCGTAAGTGGCGAACAGAACCCTCGCCCGAAACCTGTGAGCACTATGCAAAGGCTACTGACGTGAAATGTAACAGTCGAGCGCTTTTGCTCCCGCTAGAGGAGCTTCATTGCCAAGGCTGTTCGACATCCGAGGCACCCAGTGTCTCGTTGGTTCGGACTTCATTTTTTTTTTGGTCAATAGCAGGCCGATAAGTATACTAAGTTGATGCATAGTTATTGCGGATTTTTTTCAACAAATTTTATTTGAAATAACGATAAGAATATTTAACAAAAACATGTTCAAATATTTACTCCGCGGGGCGTCCCACCTACGTCAAGCACTACTTCCCATTTGCTAGGCAGTCGGTTTCCTAAGGGAGAGAGTTTTAGATTCTTGGAGGCGATCCACGGCCATTAGGTCACCCATTTCGTCGTGAATTGTGTTCGCTAGCCAATCTTCCACCGAACGATAGACGTGATAATTCACAGGAGTTTCTGTCGGTGAATCAGGCGGATTCAAGAGCAAATCCCCTTCCTTACTTAGCATTTTGGCAGATTGTCTCATCACCGAAAAGTTCGTTGAGATGGCAAAAGACTTCCACGTTCCAACGTTCCTCGAAGTAATAAGGTATAAATGTGGCGTATATGAAGATACATTTCTAGACATATTTCTGTAAGGGGAAGCGAGAATTCCTATCAAACTCCCAATTCAATTTTAAATTGTATCAATAGGGAAAATGCCCCAAAAAACTGCATTAATTACGCATCAACCTAATACTTACGTTGATGGCTCCACTGAATTGTTACATCTTTGTTCTGGCCAATTTGAACACCTTTTCACTACAATTATGATCAACCCATAATTTAGGAGTGTCAACCAGTCAGCCATTAGAATTGGAACCCCCGTAATTAGAAATGCGTATGTGTCTTGGTAAACGGGAAAGTAAAAGAAGACTCGAAAGTACTGTAACGCTTGCTAAAAATCCAAAGCTTGGGAGGTTGTCGGGCAGTGTTTGCAAGGTAGTTTCGAAGGTTGACGGGATTCAATTGATCATCAGCCCGCTAGGCGTTGATGTTTCCTCTGGCCCCAATTGTTGGAATTCTTTTTTTTCGGATTCTAGCATTTTAGACTGTGGGGACAGAGGACTAGCCACATTACCAGTGAATCTTTTTTACTTCGTTCAATAGCAGCCACTTGATTCACGTATTTTGTTTTGACTTCTTGGGTCAATTTCTTCTGAGCGTATAATGGTATACACTTAGATTGGTTTGGATGGTTATCCCTTTCGGTAATTTGAAGCTGCGAACGGGAGGGAACGGGGCAGTGGGGCTGTGTGTGACTTCAAAAGGTTGGCTCCGTCGTGACAGATCAGCCTATTCCCGTCCTCCGAAATTGTTGTTTTGGATACTTTTTGGATTGAAACAATCAAAAAGCGAAAGTGGGAATTTCGAAAAAAAGGACAGCGAACGGACCACTAATATTCGTCCTGTCTACCCTTTTTGTTAGATATTACCACGTTGGCGACCATGCATCCCTATGCCAGGACGCACGTTTTTGGCTCGCTTAGGTATTTGTATTATTTATCAGGTGTTCCTATATTTTTTCATGTTTTCATGTATCAGCTAAGCTCACAGCCTTCCAGATAATCTTGAAGCATTGCGGTCCAGGAATCATTCATTTCTAACGACAGATATAAGAGAAAATAAAGGTTAATGTAAGAACAATATAAATGCGCGGTCGCCAATGGGTTAAAGATGAGTTTTCAGAAAACAAGGTACACTAGATTTTAAAATAGCTTTTATCACAATCGATATCCAACATTTTTACATGTATTATACAGTGTTCCATAATTGAATCATGTGTGTTTGTGTTTATTACCACATCACCTGAATACTGCAAACGAAGATGATAGGTAAACTGTGAGTAGCAACGTAATTTGTCATCGAATGGCAATAAGTTAGCAGTTATCACCGAGTTACATGCAAAAATGCATTCTTACGCATGCCAGAATTCACAAACATTTCACTAAAACCGGAAAGAACTTAACAGTATAGACGATATCAACAAGCGAACATAAACCCAAATCACTTCTATTCAATCACATACACATACATTCGTTGACAAGTAAAATCATCGCCCACAACATTCAGGATTTTTTTACCCAGAAACCCGCTTGGACTGATTTTTTAAATCTCTGTTGTCATTCCTTCTAATTAGCTCAGAAACTGCCATTAGTCTCATGTAAGCTTCCCTTATGCTTTTTGAAATATTTAACAGTTAAAAGACACAGCCTTTTAGCGTTGAACAACACCTTTTTTTCGGGATGCGGTCGACGCCCCGCAGTCGACTTCCATTCAGAATCGTAGTGACAGTTTGAATGCCTATGTGACCTTTACAACGACATGCGGTGGTCATAATGTACAAGTCAGCGCTTCTATACTCTAGACTGATACCAGTTAACCCAATTCGAAGGAGTGGGGAGTTCTCTGACCTGGGAGAAAGACAATCTGGAATCCGCTTCCCTATGCATATTAAGAGCGTCTCATTACACCACCTTCCTCCACTAAGAATGTTTAATGGCGAATGCTGTACCATTAACAAATTTTAAAAATTCGTTCCGCTACTGGAAAGCGACGCTGAGGACCCGCCTGCTAGTTTAAAGTTTACTCGATATAACTTTGAAGGTCGCCATTAGAAACATCCCTAGTGATGGTACTTAATCAACAAAGAGAATCGGCCGCTTCGACACCTTTGAACCATCTACGCTCCAAAGATCAAAAAAATTTTTTCCTGGCACCAAATTTACAGCGAACCGATGGGCTTATTGCTTACTGACGGGATTCACGAGTTGAGACAGAAATATCCGGTAATATATTGGGTTGAGTAGTAAGCCCTTGGACAAAGTGATAGTGATGACTTCTAGAGATAATAACTCGGGAAAGAGGAGACGAATATGAACGCGCGTGGTATTGTTAGATAGAATATGAAAAGTTCTTCAAAACACCTACTAACTAACACAACTAACTGTTTCCTTTCCTGCAACCGTGCCCCATGTTTTCAAGCCGTCGCAACTCCACCTCCGCAACACCATCCTATTTCTTTTTTATCTGGCCAAGAACCCGCGGAGATCGATAGACGTATCAAGGAAGTTTACAAGAAGGGTGCTCCTGCTAGATGCACAATTTACAAGGGGCACACGAAGTTCACGTCTTACGACCATTCCATCGAAAATGAAGACCGTCCGGGACGCTTTATGGAGTTGGATTTGGACATGCTGCGGAGCCAGGTGGAAGCCGATCCGTATCGAACTACTCGTGAACTGGCAGTCACTCTTAGGGAGTCGGTCCACAGTTATTTGTTGATCGAAGTCAATCGGCAAGGTGCGAAAGCTCGGCGGTCGATGGGTGCCTCATGCTTCCAAGCAGTATGATATGGACTGCCGCGCCGACATGGTATATTCTCTCCTCACGCTCAAGCGCAGGAAACGGTCAGGTGTCTTCGTTAGTATATATTTGGAAGAGCTTTTTATACTATATCTAACGATGCCTCGCTCGTCCATTTTCGTCACCTCTTTCCCGAGTTATGATCTCTAGAAGTCATCACTATCACATTGTCCGAGGACTTATGACTCAACCTAATATTAGAAGGGCCTTATAAGACTGTGAATAAATTGAAATGCAAAATATTCGCCTAGTGTGGAAAGATTACATCAGCCTCTTACCTCTTTTTGAATTATTCCAAAAAGAGATAAACAGCATTTTGGAATCATTGATCCTGAACATTATGGGCGATCGACACCTATACTACGAAGCCTTGTTCACATCATTATTGGATGGACTTTTTCGTAGGTTCTTGCATGGATTCGGACACACCAAAAGTGGTGTGGCCGCGAAAGTTCCTGAAAATAAACGTAAAAACGTGCGGTTAGAGAAAAAAAAAATACAAACAGAGCAGATGTTAGTAACAGGATCGAGTAAGTTTTGGTGTGCTCTTAAGCATAGCTCGGCCGTCGTGAGGATCTGCCGTTTCCTGAACTTTAAAACTGTTAAACGTTACCATGATGGAATCAGATTTACCGCTTAAGAAAAACCAAAGGATAAATTTGTCATCGAGGTTCAGGATACTCACTACACTATGGCGCCAGGTCACGGTAATAGATGTGGCCAAATTGGATGTGATGGAGATCTTATTGACTTTAATAGCCGAGCTGATTATCTTTTTAAGTCAACTGTTCCAACTAATTTACAACTAAGTCACAACACAAAGTGGTCTTATCCTGTGCTTTTTTCGGCTAAGCATAATCACTGGAAATCAGGGAGGTCTTTAGTACTTCTAAACTCTAAATTTCAGTTGAGCTAATGAGGTACAAAGCTTAATTCCTTAACAAAGCTGCGCTACTGCATCGAAATTCCAATCACATTCTACGGAAACATACCAATCCCGTCGCTGATATTCGTCACACCAGGAGGTTTCGGGCCGAGAGAATTCAGCAGAACTGCTGTCGTTGACCTTCCAACGATGGGTTTGATTTCATGCGGTTGCAATACACGTCGTCGCTTTTTGGGCAGTTTGGATCTAAATAACCGGGTCTTGGAAACTCTTTTCCTTCAATAAGAGCTGAAATAACAAACAGGGCATAAAAACGTACCTGGCTTGTGCATGCGAATAGAACATAGCGAAATTCGATACAATAACAGGTACTGGTAAAGCAATAGTCAATACGCCCATGAGAGCGCAAATTGATCCAACCAACATACCCAAATAAGTTTTTGGTACCTGAAACAATGACTGTCTCCTAATAGGGTTGAATACTTTATAGAAAGGATAAACATAAAGACTTTGGACGTTGATCAACCCCGTCTAACGTATGCGCCACCACATTCGAGCACCCTCAGATCGTATCGACGTCTTGAATGCGTATGTATGTGGCCTATACAAAAAATTCGATCCGGAATCCGGGTTGACCACTTCATGTTATTTTTCGTGTTATAGTTCAGTCGTGTTGTTGTCCATAACGACGATCCTCATGTAGTCTTTCGTCGCCTCACTATCTGAGATGACCTCCTTACTGAATGCAACCACTTTGAATGATACGGGAGTCACGATAAGTGAATCGGCGCTTTACCTCGAACAGCGGCAAGGGCCACAAGAGGTCTTCCCATTCATTTATATTACTTTCGGATTGCTCTTGGTGCTTTTCTGACTTTGTTTCCTCATAGTTGGTCCTCTTCCACCTAAACCTACATCCTGAAGGACTGCAGGACGATTTTTTCGACAAGCTTCTTACTGTTTATATCTATTTCGCCGTCTTCCATTTACTGTAACTTCATTTTGGCGCTTCGTTTAAACTAGGCGTTGCAAAGACGTGTTGATGCCTATTTTTTCACCTTTTCTAGTTCTTCATTGCTGTTTTCATACGCTCCCCTTTTCCAACTAGTTTTATTTCAGGTTTGTATTCGTGTATGCGTGTCCTTGTCTAAGTTATTCGTCGTTATTTATCGTCACGCGCCGTCACTATCATCACATGTTGCTTGCCTTCTGGTTAACGTAAGTTTTCCATTATAGCTCAATTTTTTGGATTTATGCCGTTTTCAGTTGTAACCAGAGGCATGGGTGGGTAAATAGTGGAGCCCGTGCTGATGCAAGTCCTCATCCCACTCAGCACCGCTTCATTTACGCGTGAATACTCCCTATTTAAATGGTGCTTTTGATGTGCTACCCTCCTTTTCACCTTTTCTTGTTCATCGTTACTGTTTTCATATGTCTGCCTTCCGGAGAAAAAATGAAGAGCAAAACTCAAACACTGGAGGAAATACGCTTCGATCCCAACGACATTTTATTTTTGTCCTATTTGTTTCCAAGAAGACCCTGCCCTCCTTCCCGACATGGATCCAGAAAGATCCAGACGCCGGGGAAACTCAATGGATAAGGTGCACAGAATGTCACATTGGGCCCATGGAGTATGTGCTCGTGGTGTCCAATTCCGAAGCTGCAGAGCTTGTAAGAGAGGAAAGTACATTATTTACGCTTACGGATGATTTCTTTAGTAAGTTGACATGATACAATGGTTTTACCAGACTATGTTAAGGCATGTTCTCATTATTTTGAAGGTACTGAATTTGTAAAAGTAATTGCAATGTTAATGTTGTCCCACTGATTACCTGAGTGTGTGATTACTGAATTACGAAGAAAGCCAAAGTTATATTGCTGCAACCGATTAAAGGCACAGTTCACGATAATGTTGAGGTAGCCGTTTTTATTCGACAAGCGGAAGTATTGATTGAGAATATTTCATCGGTAGTGAGGAAAGCGAGAAAATTCGCAGATTTCGGCAAAAATATGGCTCCTCGAAAGTAGGAAAAATATAGTAGGACGAGATTGCCATGACGGAAATAACATGGAAGTGATTGGACGAGATTTCATTCACTGCAATTGCACAGAGAGCTGACTACATCAAGCCGTGACTGAACAGAACGGTCTTCCACAGTCGCTATGGGTCATGACAAGTTGTTGAACTTTCTACATGCATTCCCTAGCGATCGGCAGCCTCTACTACCGGTGAAACTCGTCCGAGGATAACACGGGCCAATCTTTCAGCCTTTACAGCTCCCTAACTAGGCCGTTTCCCGACCTAGTAGTGAAAGATATGGTTTACGCGGGAGCCTCAAATTCATCCCGTGGGGCAATCTCGGAAACCATTTTTGTCGTGAACTGTGCCTTTAATGAATGCACATGAAAATATACGAAGTCACTCCTACCATTCTGTTAATAAAAGCAATGCTAGTAAAAACTAGCAGCTATAGTTTCTGCAAGTTGTACCGATAATGAATATAGCGAGAAATGAAATGACAGCGAGTTAAGCGCACCAAGAGGAGATGGCAAAATGAGCTGAGTGTAACATAGAGACAAAAAATTTTGATTCATTTATTTATTAGAGTATGGTTCCGGGCAGCTGATTGACCAGAAATTCCGAAATTTTTAATGTTTCGTAGGAGTAGTGGGTCGTGCTCCAGCAACAGGCACAACAAGAATTGAGTTTTGTTCCTAATTGTCACATTATGGGAATTATGTGCTATCACACTTCGAACTGAATCTATGCCAAATCGAAAAAGTACTAAGATGCATGTTGGTTTTGGTCAATAAAGCAGAAAAGTCTGTTCAGGCTATTGAACTCCTCTCCGACTGATTCAGATTGAGTAGACCACTGCAATATGTAACAGACCATTTCTTCGTTCTAGAAACTTGAATATCTTTTAGTCAATCTCCTATGTACAGTCCTTACACGCTGCGGCTACATATGAGTACTCTGAAGAGTTGTCGTAGTGCTTAAAATATAACAATGACTCGAATTATTAGTTGTGTACAACTATCCTTTTTGGTAACGCCCTTTGCAGCACACACATAACACACGAGTGATTTAATACGCACAGTGGCAAGGTTGTACACTTTCCCTGAGTTGATGCCCTATTACTAATCCTCCGAACACTACCAAGTTAATTGTAAAGCAACAAGTGTTCACTGACACGTCTTCGTCAATTTTCCTTGAATTACTTCGTGAAACATTAAAATGAAACGATAGTAAGGGGTCGATGGCGTGGGTCTAGCAACGAACTGAATTCAAACAGTGGGCAGTTTGCCAATTACTCGCCCAGCATTTTTCCAAGGTGTAGGTTTAGATGACAGTACGTGGTTCTGTCTTGCATTCACTCTTTAGAAATTGTATTCATAGTGTAGTGCGTAGTCTCTATTGATGAATCAGCGTCACTCACCTGTGTATCTCTCTTCAGGAATAAGTTGAAATGTGCACCCTAGTTGGAAGCAAGTTGCATAGTTCGCGACAGACACAGCACACTTACCAGATCACCAAATCCGATTGTACATATGGTGATCACGGCCCACCACAGTCCAACTGGGATCGAATCGAATTGGTTTTCAGGGTTGTCCTCGACCCGTTCAGCATAGTAGACAAGCGCAGCGAATATGACTATACCGAGTAAAACAAAGAACACCAACAGAAAGAGCTCCTGAAATAGCAGTAATAGTGACAACAATAATGACGACGATCGGTACTAGAAAAACAGAATATTTATTTTTGGATATCACGCCTTTCGTTATACTGTACTAAATATTTGTTAGGAACATTTCAATTTAGTATTCGCGATGTTCGTCTCTGTAGGGAGTACACACTGCGTATCACAACAATGTAAATCTCGTAAGTGATTCTCCATATTTTATTTGTTCACAGTCGCTGTGCATTTGTGGCAAATTTGAAAAGATTGCTTGCTAAGGGAGAATTTGGTAGTATTTTTTTTATATAAAGTCATTTATCTCTGCCAGTGGTTTTTCCTGGGGCTTTGCTGTGCCAATCACCAGTAAAATCAAAATCAGGATGTGAGTCCTATCGAGTCTTACTCGATATCGAATGTCGAGCTTATCGAATCTCCTCCAGTTTCGCGCTATCAAAATTAAGCTCAGGTCAGTGCACTCTGAAGCCGGATGGTTGAAGATGGGATTTGCCGTTCATTTTCTCAGTTGCATAGGTAACTATATTCCCTAATGCTGTAGATACGGAGGAAGTAGCAGTCCTGGTTGCATTTACCTAAGATGGGAACTTGGGCATCTCTTCTAATTCTGTGAGGAGTCCCATCAACTTCCGCACCGAAGTGCCACTTTTCGTGAGCAAAAGCGCGAAAGCGGAGGGTAACTTAGCAGGGCGAAAACATCAGATAGGGTTTGCATAAAGGCACAGTTCACAGAAGAAAACTGCCTCTGAGATTCTAGCATAGGTTGAATACGAAGCTCCTGTTATATGTACCGATGTCAGGTCGAAAAACGTTCTTGATAGTACAAAATCAGGGCCAGAAATTGTATCGCGTGAAGGCCACACACACAGCGGACGAGTTTTAACGGAAAGTGGAGGCTGCACTATCTCAAAGGACTCCCATATCGGAAGCCCAAACAACTGGTCACGATCCATGGCAACAGTTGCAGGCGGTTTTAAACAATTTTGACTTGATATAATCAGTTCTTTGCGTAATTGCAACAACTGGGATCTCGTCCGAATACCTTTTCCATGCCGCTTCTATCATTACAAACCCGTACAACCTCTGTTTCCACAACTCCGAAAAGCCTTTTTTTCACGAAGTGGGGCTTCGCCGCTGATGAACTACTCTTCATCAACATCTCCTCTTATCAGCTCGGAATGAGTACCTCAAAATTATTGTGAGCTGCGCCTTCGAGAGCGTTGCAAAATTGTCGGAGCACTGCAAAATCGCACTATTCCAATTCTCTAGAGAAAACGCTCGAACTGGTTAGGCGGAGGCATGACTACGACACTTTGCAATTGTCAAACATTTCCTTATTTCATTTTCTAGGTGACTTGAAACGACGGAAAGAGGTTCAGCCTGTACGGATCTTATTGGAGAAAGGCATCAGATCAAATTGCCGTTGCTTTGAGTCAAAGCTACTGCGACGGAAATCTGCCATGATTTGCAGCTCGTATTGTGCTGATGGACACCTTGCGCTTAAGTAGCGACGTACACCATTTTCCACAATTGCGATTACACGGCAGCCATTCCGCGTCGATGTGGATTTCTGGGAAAATATCACAGTTCTCAGGTAGCCAGCTTGTTCTTCTGATATTGAGCCTTTTATGCCATATCATTGAATCATACCTTCAGGAAAGAGAGAAACGGGGTGAGTTAACTAAGGAAAATTCTACACCTGCATCAGGCATGATCAAACACCTTGCAGACTGTTTTCCACTACATTTCATCTCTTATAATTGATTTCGAGCGGAATTCGAATGTACATATTTATACGCGCTTGAGAGAACTCGTTCTTCCTAGAAACTCTTGTGCGTGATTTCCAGAATAGACCTAAGCGGAATTTTTGTTAAAGCAGCACCGATACACGGTGCATGAGTATGTCTAGGTAGCCTCGTTGCGATCATGCCAAAACGCATTGATATGTTCGATGTATAAATAAATATTGGAGTACCATCTTATTACCGCGAAGTTGAAGCGTTATTTTCATTGTCAACATATTTCTCAACAGTGTTGCGTAATCACATTTGTAAAACGGAAAAAAACCCGAATAATATATTCAATTCATTCCCGATGTTCCGAACGAACTGCGAAAAAGGATTCTGGATGCGTCGGGAAATCGGATGAAGTTTTTAGGGTGGTGGAAGTGCATCTAAAAGATATCATTGGGACAGAAATAACCTTGCAAATGCATGTGCCAGTGCAGAAAGGACATATGTTGGTTCTGGGCACGAATGCATTGCAAGCACTGAACTATACGTTAGTCAGACGATCAGGCGAAGATTGCTGAAAGGGCGAAGTGGCAGAGGAAGCGTTGGTGAAGCTTCGCAAGAACCACAAGGTGCAAGTAAAGCCACAATATGTAAGAGTTTACGTAGCCCCTGGTGAGTTCAAGTGGGTAGCGATGAAGGGAAAAACACGTGCTGGTGAGCGAGTGCTCAAGTCTAGCTCTGAGTGGATACTCTCGGGTTTATGTAAAGCCAGTGAGACCGGCATAGCCGAAGTGCAGGTATGGAATACATCATCAGAGCCTCTGGTGCTGAAAATGGACTAGGAGGTGGGTGACTGGGAGTCGAAGGAGTTCGTGCAGCTCAATCCGTCAAGGTTCCGAAAGCTTTGAGAAAGAGAGGTAATCCGTCGGTGGTGGACCACACGCAGTCGTCAGGAGGGCCGTCGAAGAAGGATGGACGAATTTACAAGCGCCATTTCTAGCTGTGGGAAAAGGGAGAATCCAAAGTCTTTAGCGTGCCACAGAGAAAAAGCGCGACGAACTAAGTATGGAATAGCGTACAGGGATGAGCGGGAAGCTAGTTAGATTTAGGAACAGATCTCTTTCCTGATGGGGAGCATGTGCGGGCCGAGGTAGTTACCAAACTAGGCATTATCAAACTAGGCATTATATTGTATCGCTTACCTTAAAGGCAGTGTTTAGAAAAAAGTTAGGGTACCCTTTTTTGACGGGAATTGATAGGACTACTCTAGAATAAAGCGATAACAACGAAACAGGCGCAAAAAACGATGAACAAAAATAATTACAAAGGGTCAAAAAAAGAGCTGGAAAGGGGGGTTGGACGTATTTCACATTGAAAAAACGACGGTTAGGGAGTGTTCGCGCGAAAATGCACGAACGCGACGCAATGTCCGCAATACAGACAACACATCGAAATTAACGGAGTTTCTGAAATAAAAAAAAACATTTGCATGCAATAATCTACACAAAATATGTTAAAATCTTCAATAAACTTACGAGAAAAGTTAAAGAATGATACCGTAAAAAATTAATAACAAAAAAAAAACAAACGTTACGCGAATAATAGAAATAACAGCCGAATACTAGCCCCTGTGCGAGGCGGTCGACCAGCTGATCATTCCTGGCAATTTGCCAACCTGCGTATCGAATTTTCGCCAACTTCGCTCCAATGCGAAAGTGGTGAAGGAAAATTCGAGCCCGTAGCCAGCCTAGCGAGGGGCGGAGGCATCCCGTCCCCCAAAGTTCCTGGCCTTATCGTGCCCTATCCACCGGTTTTCCGACCTAATTCCTGCACAAATGGTATCAGAGGGGGCTTCGAATTCAAACCATGTGCAAATCTCCGAAACAATTTTTTCGTGAACACTGCCTTTAACTAAAATGTAAACTTACCTTAACCCTGCATCAATTGTGTACTGCTCAGTTATGTACTGATTTTTATGTGTGCGGTAGATCGTACACAATCGCGAAAATTGATACACAGGGGAGCGCGGCAAGTTCGTGCGGGAAAAGAGTCACAGTAGAGGGATCACTTTTGTGTCCGCCACTGCCGCCGTGCGTCCGTCTGGAGTCGCCTCGGTTGCTGCTATCCCGGAGCCGTCCGTCACGAATTCGTATCCCCTGCCGCTGTTGTCGCCAGGAAGCCGCTGCATCACTCCCCTGAGTGTCCCAGGCGGTTGTAAGCTGTTTTATTGTGTGAGCGTCTTTGATAAGGAATTTTATCAGTTTCATCGCATTGCTTTGTTTCTTTTGTGTGTAAACAATAAGTGAATTGACAACAAGACAATTTTTGGTGGCACCACCTCTGAACTGCAGCCGTTTTCATGCCTGCTCTTGTCCAAATTAACGCAAAAGTCGTTCATGATGCACCTTGAGGATCTTTATAAATTCTCATGACCTCCAGGTACTTTTTCACATCTCTCGTCTGTCTTACATTGTTTCACTCTTCTTGAGAACGATAGAGTCCTGACAGAAACAAGCACAGCAACGTGACTAGCACACGTAGGCAACGGCAAAAAAGAGTGTGATTTTGCTATTCCTGTCATTTTTTTTTCTTCTTCGGCCCTGCGGATCTTTTGACATCGCTTACACCGTATTGTCATGCTCGTTGCCCTTCAATACAGGAGTTTTTTTAAGACTACTTCTTTATCACATCTCAATAATAGCATAGCACCGAATGGACTATAAAAGCTACGTAGGATTCTCCTTGACAAATTTTTCGAGTTGTGCAAAACAACTATTACGGTGTAGTCGTGACTTCCGCTCGACTTCTCAAAGAGCCACGCCTGGTAGGGCACGGGGGTCCCACCGCAGACAGCCTATCAGCGTCTGCACGTTGGCAAGAGTTGACGTGTGCTCTGGACCAAACCATCGGTCAGTGTGTCTTCGATGTCGTCGTCGAACCTGCCACTGCCACGCCGTCCTGCCGTTGGAGCTCGAGGTCGACAGTTGACGCAATGAAATCAACAACACAGATATCGGCACGGCATGGAAGTTTGAAGGCGCCGAGCGGTTCCACGTCACGTCAGCCTCCGTAAGCTATAACGCCCTGGGCTGTAACCCCCCCCCCCCCCCGACAGTAGATTTGTGGTTAATGTCGTAACATTTAATTACTGGAGCATTTTATTGTTTCTTTTTCATGGTTCGCATCGTTATTATTTTTTTCCTTACTCATTGCTATCGTAGACATGAAGGACTTTTAAAATGTTGCGTTGCGTAATATCTTAGGCGGTACACACGCCGTGGAATACGATATTCGGATGATTGATGGAGCTGGGCTGTGCGTAGATTTAGCTGTATTGGAGGACGTCGATCGCTACCGTGATAGTTGGGTGTAGGAACAGCGTAGGGACTAAGGTCAATATCATCGTGGAAGGGGGCGAAAGCGAGCGCCGCGTAGGTCTACAAACAAACCCTCACGCCAACATCGACGCCGCTCCTAAGCGCGACAAACCCCGATGCGCATCTACAGGAAGGAACAAGGCGTCACCGCTTGCACAACAGGTGCCATACGCCACACTTTTATTATAATACACTGCTTTCTATACACGAACAACTGCTTAAAGACAGCATCGGGCAAGTATAGACATCAGTACGCGAAGGGTTATGAAAGCTATTTGTGAGCGAATTTTAAGTTTGAAAGGCTGATGAAAGGAAACGATGATCAGCCATTGTCCACCTAGGCTTACGAATATTAATTATGACCCAGACTTCAAAGACTTGGCACTCAATCAGCTGTATTAGTGACTATAAACTGCTCTCATGCCCACATCATGGGGAATAGAGAGATTGTTTTGTCAATGCTACTCGTGGTGTACTAACTGAAAAATCGAGTTGAGAGAATCAAAGAATTGCTCACCTGTGCCGATGCCTTAAACGTTTGTATAAGTATTTTCAAGCCTACTGAATGTTGCGTCAATTTGAATAATCGAAGAATTCGAATAATCGAGAAGAATTCGACGGAATCTCTGCAATTGTGAGTTAGTTGAAGGTGTTACGAACTCAGGTGGACTGGAAGAACAATACCTATTCGCTCCTGACAGTGCACTGTCAAGAGCCCAATCGATATAAAAAGATATCGTTGCAATGAAATCAATAATATTAACAGGAGTTTTTAGGAATGGGCCAACTTTAGGGCAGAATAGCATACGTAAGAGAAATTCACCCGAAAACCACATATTGCATACCAGTTCCACATAGAAAAATGACGGATGAGGCCTGAGAAAAAATAGAAATTACGAAATATGGCCTGTAAAAGAATGCAGAAAAAATAGAAAATTAGAAAAAACTTTGGTAATCACTCGTGAATCTTTCCTTGCAGGTGAATGCGAAAATATTCGTTGCGTAGTCACTTCTTACAAAAAAATGAAGTGAAGTTTTATAAAAGATTGAAGACTCAGTCCGCAGTAGTTTTGAGGTGTTTGTTTTTATTGATTAATGGGTGTGATAGTCCAGATAGTGCAAGTGTAGTGAAAAAAGACGAAAATTGGCGTATTCAAAGACGTATAAAGCTTCAAAGAAGAATTATCGGTTGGAAGAGAATGTGACCACAAACGTGAAAACTTTTCCACGAAATTGTGTTGGGCTGGCCCACCCGATCGCCAACCACTGCTTTAGTTTATCCGCCAAAGCCTATGACCATGGCTTCAGTTCAGAAAAGAAATTCACAAAGCCATGCAAGCGCATGATCGCCCAATAAGAAATCAAATATATTTACTATCATGTTGGCAACATTAATGTGTAAACACTAAACATTCGCTAAACAATAAAACCCATAATCAACAGGATACATATCTTTGTTTCAAAGATTATTTCATAGTTTACATCATCTTTGGGATTTCTACCTTTCTTCTTGTGACCCCCGAGGATAGCCCAAGGGACGCTGTCGGCTCGAAAATGGGCAAAATAGGGTGTAATAGAGGCCCAAGAATCGGCGCAGTCGACGTACACGCCCAAAGCGTAGGAGTTCCTAAGCTATGCGAAATCTGTAGACAGAAACGAAAATTCTGTACGGCACTCGGCTCTTACAGTAATCCAACTACATGTTAATAAGCAAATTTTCGCCCGTAACATATACGACGCGTTGAAAAGGGGCTTGGCCAAGGAACTACTTGAACCTACATGATGGGGGTTACACAGCTACTTGCACTTTCTCTGCGTCTCTGACAGCGAGAGGCCAGAGCACAGAGAAAAACACCCGGGTGAAGCCTACGGAGGTGGTGGTGGGGGTCTCATGGGACAGACAAGCACAACGCACAAAGACCACATCAAGCAGGAGTGCGACAGACGAGAGAGAAGAATGACGCATCCGGTCCGGCAAATTTAAAGGAATCAAGTTAAAGTAGTCCGTAGATCCACAGTAGGTGGTGAGGGGGGGGGGGTAGGTGGTTATGCCAGGGGGTCACTGTAAGAGCCGAGTGCCCGTACTGAATTTTCGTTTCTGTAATCTGTAGAGGTTGCACCATTCGCATCGAGACGCAGCTCACTGCAGCCAGCCGTATGCAATGGCGTGCGCTTTCGGACAGCTCGTCCAAATAGCCCTTCCATGCAACTTCTGCCGTCACACTCTCGTTTGACACCTAATTTTACTTTTTTGACGACCGATATCTCTTTGAACACGCCGATTTTCGCGTTTTCTTCGCCGTTTTTGCGCTATTCCGTTCTGACTCTTCTATTACTCTTCTAAAACTAGATACCCCGAAGTCATGCCTGCGAACCGTGCCTTTGAACTCCCTAACTGAGCGGTCAAGATATTCATTGAGAAATTTTCTCCTCATTTACTCCTTACTATAGTTCCTTTTTGATCTCAAGGATGCAGGTACTAGTAGATTAGCTATACAAATTGAATGTCAGTGGAGTAAGTACAACATTATCACCTGGTTGCCGTTTTGCCGACGTATACGGTCCTTGGATGTGTAACATTCAATGAGCCGACATCGATGTCCGGTATCCGTAAATAGGGATGTGTCTTCAAACAAAAACATACGATTGATAGCACCACGAAGCAGATGTTGATCAATGAAATGGTCTGAAAGTTGATTTGTTGGTAATTCTATAAAAAAATTATTACCGTAATATAGGATCATTTAGTAGATATTGCAATGGAGAATCGTTCATTCCAAATTAATAAACCATTTCGATGACATAAAAAAGAAACGAGAATTTCCTCCCAAAAGTTGCGTGAATATGGATAAGATGAAAATTTTTAGTGCGAAAGGTACGCCCCTCAGATTGCATATGACCGATCTGATTTCGGTTTTTTCTCAGGCTACAACTTTTTTCTTACGATCATGAATGTTTGAAATTTCTGTTCCTCATGAACTATTGTAAATACTCGTAAGGTTGATAGGCAAATAATTTTGTAACGGTTTCACAGTAGGTTTCAGACTGCAATGGGGAAGAGAATGGATAGGGTAGAAGAGAGACGTTTCAAGTAGAAATTAGGGGATGGAGACGCGGCACGTCAACCCAACAAAGGAAAAGCAGAAAACAACGATCACCGACAGACATATACACGGTCAGAGACATCAGACTTCTTCACGGTTTTGGCAATAAACCGACAAGACGTTCGCGAAGAAATCTAGTGTGAGAAATGTTAGCGTCAACGCCACCGGGTGTCAAAGAAAACTGTTCGTTGCCATTCAATTTCATGCAACTCACCACTCCTCATTGTCGAGATCGGCTCTGAAAATCGATTATCGATTGAGGCAACTTAATTTCCACATTTATTAATTTATTAATTTGTTTGTTGACATAGTGAATGATGACCGTAATTTAGAACGTCTCGTGATCATCAGGAATAATCGAGTCTATACATTTATCTCTTAGGCTGCTTTCATAGTCCACGATTTGGCCCGCGAGCGAGCGAGCGATCGAGCGATTGGGGCGGCGCTTACCCGCGGTATCCATCAAGATTCAGTTGTAAACAAGAGGCGAGCGCCGCCCCAATCGTTCGATCGCTCGCTCGCTCGCGGGCCAAATCGTGGACTATGAAGGCAGCCTTACGCAACTACACGGTCACAACAACCTGAATACCTATCACGATCCGCACATTTTGTTAGAAAATCGATTGGCACTGTACACTATTCAATCTGTTGGTAAACAATGTGTATAATATATTTATAAAAAACAATGAAAAAGCTCTTGCTCAAAGGAATCATCGCATACATGAGTAATCAATATCGATCGATATGAAAACAGTGCGAAGAGACGTGGAGATAAGGTATGTGTGTCACATTAAACACCCGTTCTTAACAAACATTAAATTTTAGACCCGATTAGTATTTTAGCTAGCCACATTTTATGTGACGTTTAGCACCGATGTGGTCAAGGACATCACCGCCCTACAACTGCTCTAGGAAATTGTAAAAAAAAAAGAACAAAGGACTTTGCTATTCTATTGAAATTTTGCCCTAAAACAATTGTGGACTAATTAGGATGCGATCAAGAGATTGATCGCAGCTCCGTATGCTACGTAATCAGCTTGTGATGCGACTCGTACGGAGGTCCACCATTTCTTCCTAGATTGTTCATTGGAGTCATGTTTCCCGTATATGACGATGAGGATTTTTTCCGATGCTTATTTGCATGAGAATGCTTCGCGTTCAACATCGACGGCTTCACTTCATGAGCCTGAAACAACTGAATTAGATTGAATATAAATGACCGACTACACATCCTTTATGCTACAACTTTGCCATTAGTGGCAGGTCATTAGTAACACCTACAAGGGCTCCTAAAAGCCTCAAAGGAAGTTTATCAATAAGGCTATTGCTTTGCTGTTGTTCTCTGTTTCATTACACACTTTATCTAAAATCCATAGCATCAGTCAGTCCCAATTTATTCAGGCCGACAATACCTGCAGTACTCGTCTACGCTTCTTCGGTAACTTGGCACGAGCTTGAGAATGTGAGTAGAGGTTGGAAAAATTGGAAACGATGACGGGCACAGGCAATGCGATCGTCAACACTCCCATAAGAGCGCATAAAGAGCCGACGACCATGCCAAGATAAGTTCGAGGCACCTGAAATTTGTATTCGGGTGACTGACCGCTGACTTCTGCTGGAATCTCAGCTTGCACTGATAATCAAATCTATTTCTGCACCCAAAGATTTCAGTTTTTAGTGAAGAATGTTTTAGGCATGACATATCCATAGATTTCTCTCCTTGTCCCTTGTCTCGAAGTTTCATGAAAGTGATTCAAAAAGGTAGCAAGTCGTTTTCATACTTATTCAAATAGCTTCATTAGCTCTATAAAACATTTCGACATTGGAAGCATGGACTACTGTAACAACAGCCCCAAGTAACTCGCTTTTATCACCGAAAGAAACTTGAGATCCAAAAAGACCACAAGAGGACAAGAAAGGTTCTTGGACTAGTAGTGACGAAATCAAGGCTCCAACGTTAGTAGTTAAACAATAAATGATCTCATTGTGAAAAGTGCTTCTAAAGCAATCGGCTGGAAACTGCTACTCACCATATCACCAAAACCAACAGTTGATATTGTGATGAGACTCCTGCAATAAGGAATGTTAGCCATATGCTGTGCTGCGCACATGCAAAACAATCCGCTGCTTACCACCACAGTCCGGATGGTATACTGGTAAATTGGTTTTCTGGATTTGGTTGACTCCTTTCGGCATAGTAAACAAGGGCTGCGAATATCACAATAGCGAGCAATACAAAGAACACCAACAAGGCTAGCTCTTCTGCTGATGCCTATAAATGATAGAAGAATGAGTCAGATTTCATCCTTCGCTTTCACTGCTACGATCTGGCCTGCTTTATCCTAATTGAAACCTTTACTGGAATCATGGGCAACTGCCTATTGAGAGGATACGTAAATACAAAAGCTGTTCTGACGAAGTTTCCCTTACACAAGAAAAATCCTACTTGAAAGTCAAGTGAAAGTCAGTTCTTGAGGGCAATTGATATGTTTGAACACTTCAACGCTCCGAAGATACTAAATTATCGAAAAGGTCCTCCTACGCTGGAAAATAGCTTTGTTCGAGTCCATTCAACTAGGTAAGGCGCACGACCGACTAAAGAGGCAGCTTCCGCGATACCGTGGCAAGCTGCCAAGGAGTACGCAACTGGTGAATTCCTTGTGCAGGAAAGTGGTAAAGGAATTACAGTCGAACAACGACTCGACGTCATTTCAAAGCTAGTCACACGTGTGACTACCCGTTTCTTGAATCGGTGGAATACAATTCGAAAAAGGACACAATCAAAGGGCTGAAATCCGATCAGGACTGAATTACAGATGGAGAGAAATGGTTCAGATGATAATGCAAAGTTCTCCTTTAACCAGATGCAAAACATCTAGACAATTGAGATTACATAGAGAGATGACTATCACTAAGTTTCACATCTAACCATTAGAGGTTCCCATGTCGAAGTGGCCATTTGAAATGAGACCCTGCTGGATGTTTTTGGATGCTGAGTTCAAATCTGCTTTTCAAATTTGCCGAGCGTTTCTCTCAATGGAATTATGAGGGTGGTTTCAGGGAACTTAACATAAGAAAACTCAAATTAAGTAGATGCGCCTAGCTTCTCAACGGCGGCCTGGTGTGGTGGTATGCGTGATAGGTTTTAAGCAGTAGGTTTTATTTCAAATGGTCACTTTGACTTGGGATCCTTCTCTGGTAAGTATATGCTCGTGTTGTAATCCTTTCCAGATATCTTATGGTTAGATCTAGTTTTTAAACAGTTTAGTACCTGAGATAGTAAAACCTGTTGGAACTACTTTTCCGTTTGTGCAGGTACAAGCTTGTAGAGGTTAAGCAATTACCTTGAAAGTCTGTATGAGAATCTTCAAACCAGAGAAGTGCTGTGTGAGTTTGAACAAACGCAGTACACATATCATCGAGAGAAAATCAATGGTGACTAGGGACCCTGAAATTGGATTTTTGAGGTAGGTTTCCAATGTATGTCTGATCCACAACATGTTTGATATCGTTTTTGTTCCTTGGTAATTCCCACAAATAAATATGCTGTCCTATTAAGAGCACGCTGTTGTGGTGTGAGGGGTTGGAACCGAACCAACCCACCCAGAACGAGTCTCGCAGTAATCTTTAGATTCATCTTATGCTGACAGAATGGCTCCGAACATGCGTGGGATAAAGGAATCCTGTCATATACGCAGCCTTCGTCAGCAAGTATTTGTGATGGCCGCCACACTTTCAAGCGTTGCGATGATTTCAAATGGGAGTCAGGTGGAGGGCGCATCCCAAACCGGAAAAGAACAACTGTGACAATTTTGTACTTAATCTTCGACCGACTGTTACAAGAACAAGTTATGCAGCATGGACAAGCGATCTTGCTTAATTCCGAATGCATAATAAAACGATGGTGGAAAATTAGAAGCAGTCATCAAGCTTACCAGTTTGTATAAGAATAGCGTGTAGCAACCATTCAAAATAAAATGCCGACGTTGATATGACGTCTATCACTGTAAGAGGTGAACGCAGGAAACGTCGCATTGATGGACAAAATAGCAGACGAATTAACTGGAAAGGTAGTGTCAAGATTTGTAGAGGACACTGAACTGAATAGCTCTGAAACAACGCTTTGTCCTGATTCTAATGATCCCGTTTATCTGGGCTGTTTTCATAGTAATGTCGAGTGCGATTATAATAAAATCTACAAAAAAATTCCAGATTCGCCATAAGAATCTAAAATTCGAGTGGAACAATCCATCAGCGCTTTTTGATGTTTTGCTGTTGCGGACCTATTATTTCCATAATTGCAACTGCCATACATGCAAACAGATGGCTTGCAAAAGTGCAGAAGATACAAAATTCTAAAAAGTAACTTGCCACTAATTTATTTTATTTTTTTAGTGATAACCATTACATTTGAAGTCAGATATGAAAGTTAAAGATCGTTACACGGGGTGACCCACATGAAGTGTGACGCAGAAAACTAGCATCAAAATCATACGGATCGAACCAAATAGGAAACTATTACTACTACACAATCATCACAAAATTGTAAACAACATATCACATCTCACATTGAGAATGACCATCTTTCGCTTCAATGCAAACATCCAACGTCATTCGGATGTTTTTAAGAATGCGCGCAATCACTTTCATCCCCCGCTTCTACAAGAGAATCTTCTTTTGAGGTTCCTAAGACATGTGTTTGAAAGCGCAGGCTTTTTGCTCCAAAATCGACCATACACCAAAATCCAAAGAATTGAGATCGGGGAAGTTGAAGGTCAAAGCTGCTTCGCCCCGAAAACCCGGAAGCGTGGTTTCACAACATTACAGCGCCTCCTTTGCGCTGTGGGCTGGTGCCCAATCCTGTGGAAGGTTCAGCTGACGTTCATCGCATTCCTTTCCACCCAAGCGATCACCGCTTCCTCCAGCCCAGAAGCCCATAAATTGATTTTTCTATTGCCCGTCACAATTCATGTGGGTCACCCTGCATAAGACATCATGAGCATTTTTGTTTCCGGTTCAGATATTTTTGTAATTTTCTTGTCCTAAGGGCGAGTGGCGACTATGTACGGGTGCGGGTTTTGCACCTGAACAGCAGGCAGCATTCATCGCAGCCGCCGTGTGTTGGAGTTGAGAAAAGGATTCATTTTTCCAGCGTTTGGTCACGGTATTGAGCGTGCAGAATTTTGGGTGCAAAGTAAGCCGCCCACCGACTACTCGAGGCTCTCTCGTGTCCATTATGTCTAAGGTGAGTCCCACCCGGTGCAAGAATATGAATCGACAGTAGCATTACTCAAATTGCATTACACGGCTCTCGATTATTTTTGGCTTTTGGCAGCAACACACAACTCATCTCTTTTTTGGGTATCAGATGATTTTGGCATCACTATACTAGCTAGACGATTTTTGACTGGAATAGGAGCAGGCATATCATGATTATCCTTTACTCCAAAAGTCAATCGGTCAAGTGATTCAACCCACCTTTTGAGGGGTGTGAAACTGTCACGAGTTTTAAATCTATTGATGAATTCTTTTTGAATACTAGATAAAGGTCTTTAACACAGAACGCCTAATTTGCATGATAGAAGCTTTGAGCCGCGACAAGAAGAAGGGCTTCTAGCCTCACTCTTGACCGTATCATACCGTTTAAGGCTTAGCAACATTGTGACCCAAAATTCCATATATCAACTTCCTTTTTTGATTCTTCCTCAGATATTTTTCGGGTACAGAACTCGAAAGGCTCTTACTGCTACCTACTGATTTTATTTCCTTAGGTTCCTCTGCTAGAAATTTTTTAGACAGATAGAGTTAGAAAACAGACAGCCTCATGAATGTTTACGAGTGAGCACAGCCTTGATTCAAGTTTGCTAGAAAGCGACAATGTGTGAAAACTCCTGAAACTCACCAATTCTAGTGTAAACCAAGAGTTGCAGATGAGATCCACATAGAAGAAATAAGGGTGAGGAGCTGTGTATGGTTTATGAGTTCCGATCGCTTTGGCGAAGTTAGCAATACCATCACTTTCGAAAATTCGCATGCCGTAGGTTACTGTAAAAAATCTAGGTGAGCTTGTTCACCTGTGCGACTGTCCCTACTGCGGTCCTTGCTATTCCACCAGCACGGGGACCATGTGATAGTGTTATACATTTATTCGTTTACATTTGAATTGATGAACTGAGGGTGAGCGTGTCACAGTCTACGGACTTGACTTCTCCTCCTAAATATGGCTATCTCGCCGTAACCAGAATTGGCTGGGAAGAAATGGAGGAGGAATTCGTGCGTGCAACATGCGAGAAGATCAAGAATAGACTCTGGCCCTCTATCGTGCCAATCGGGAGTTATTTCAAATGTAATTTTAGCTTTTCGTTGCCCATTATGTACGCACACGTGCCCATCGATTCCACAGTCATTCTCATCTTGGAAGCCTCAAAGGCATTGCAATGAGTAGGCGCCCATAATTTTGGGGCACTCACTATGCCTGAAAAGTACTTTTTAAGATTTTATTCCACAACTAACCATTGTTTTCGTCCTACTTCTCTCTAGTTCGTAACTCAGCCACGTCTTGTCTTTCTTTCTTGCCTTTTGGCGATAATCAATCGCGACTGAGGGATGCGCCCAGCACTCGGCTTTCATTCAGAAGCGTAGTGGCATAATGAGTATGTATGCGGCCTATACGATGACTTGCAGTGGCCAGCCAATGTACAAGTCAGTGTTTTTATCCTCCCAGACGAGTCTGGTACCAATTAACCGAACCTGGAGGGACCGAAGGCTTGGTTGGCTTAGGCAGGTATGCGCCACTTGCCACTACACCACCCTCGCCCACACAGCCACGCACTTTGGAATATTGTACACAAGTGGTGCAATGTAACCCAAAAATCTGTCCTGATCTCGGAATCACCCAGTTCCTAAAATTTGGTAAGAAAAAATGGTAAACTTGAAGCTAGCGGGGCGTTACCCTTCCAACATGTGTTCCCGTAGTCATTTTGACCTACCCCTTTGGGCAACTACCGTCTTCATGTACTATAACCTCCAATGCATACTCACCTGTGATTTGAGGAATTTGAAATGATGGATGTGTCTTGAGCATAAATGATATCGTCGAGGCAAGAATGAAGAATACCGAACAGCATGAGATAATCTGCAAATAGAAATCGCAAATGAACGAGAGTTCGATCATAGAAGTGACACACCGAGAGACAATAACTCGCTGTAAACTCAGAATATTCAAAGAAACGAGTGCAAATCAGGGATGAGCTGTACTCGGTATACAGTGATCCAGTTACGGGAAGGTCAACATAGAGGTTGTCTCCAAACAATAAAATTGAGAACAGATTTCAAACTTCCTGAACCGACCCCACTCATCCCTGATCTGCCAACAATTGTGTGAAAAGTGACTTGCGAAGCGAGTGCCTTTGTGACAGAACTGGAAGAGCTGCTAGGCTCTACCTTGAACTTGGACTTGACATAGACTTTTACCCAAAGGTTTAATAAACATAAAACATAAACATCTCTACACATAAAGCTTACAATTAAGGCGCATGCACATGCGACCGAGGTCATAGACTGACAAATGCAACAAAAAAAAGTAAACGGTGAGGAGCCATTAGCGTGATCGAGAGATAGAGGAGAAGTGAGCTGTTGGAGTATTATAAATAACGGTGATGAAAAAAAATGAAATTCCGAATATAAATGGCATCATTTTATTGATTATTACTGTAAAATGGTGAAGAATGTTTTACCCTAGCATACTGTGAACTCCATGGCTCATCGAATAATGCCCATATCCTTGGTTTGATTTGTTGCCATTTCGATAGCGTACCGGAATAATAATCATCTTCCCAGCCAAACTTTTTTGCAATCTGAAATGAGAAGAGAAGTTCGTGCAAAGGAGAGTGACGATGAAAAAGAAAACCAAAATTTCCCTTCGGACACAGGACGGGAGGCTGTAGGGTTGCGAGATGAAGAGGGTTTCAGTGGGACCAGCGAAGGAGGGGGTCCATGGGTTCAGGTCGCTTAGCGTCTTTATCGGTTCATAAGGCTTAGATGGATCAGTAGGAGCGACTAACTCGGCTGACTCAGTCACAAATTCATTCCATGGTAGCGCTTCCCTCGTTGCAATTCTTTTGAATATCGAACGTAGGGTAAGGGAAGATTTCTGAAGTTGCTTGTGTCCCTCATATTTTCCTAGCCTTCAGGGCAGTTCAGCCTATTGCTGATTTGATCAGTTACCTCAATCCGATCGGATTACTCAGGACTCATTTCTTGGTAAGGTAGGAGGTCACCTTTTTATATGTCGTTTTGAAATATCAGCTCGTCCAAAGAAAATCAAAGAAAGAATCATAAAGAAAGTGCAAGCACAAACAAATAGAATAATAGCGATTATTACTCATAATATTATAGTTCCGAAGAGGCATTCAGGGGGTAGTCCAGAAGTGGGCTTAAATAAAGGGAAATGTCGCAAAGTACAGCGTACCTCTTCTTGAGTGGGAGGATCACCGTCGAGATCTAACGATTCTATGACAGCCAAGGTGTCCTGGGTGTCTCTAAAGAAGAATTATTCAGATGAACACTCTACTATATTTGTATTAGTTTATTTAAGTATTAATTAGTATTTGTATTTCTTTATTTAAGTATTTATTTATTTATTTCGGTATTTGGGTAATGAATAACACAATAAATGGCTAATGAATAACACAATAAATGGCAATCATATCGACAACATAGCAACAATGCAATACCTGTGTTGAGTGTAGGTCATCCAACAGCATGGCTCAACCTGAATAAGTGTAGAATTAGCTCGAAGGGAGAAAAAGCTATGAGAATCGCCCACTGGAGAAGTACTTTTTCAAAGAAATGAATTCTTAACAGGGCAGAACAACTCGAAAACTGGGTAAAAAGAAGAATTTTTGAGAAACATCCCCATTGGCGTGGGCTTTCTTTGAATAACGGAAAGTTCGAAGGGTCCGACTTTATCCCATTCTTTTGTAAGGCAATATTTTGAAATTGCACTGCCCCTTTGGTAATTCACTTTGTTGTATTCATATCGGTCCAAACTGTTGTTTGTTTACTGATGCTATTTATGATAAATAATCACAAAAGAGTATTTGAAAAAACAAGTAAGGAAGGCATAGTACCTGATTAGCGTCTAATCCCCAGAATTCCAATTCTTCCTCGAACAATGGTCCACATACATTAGTTGGATAATGCAGCTTACCTTAAAGTCAATCTGAATAGATTAGCCTACAAATTCCACGACTTCTTACAAATGTGGCACCATTAGGGAAGTCAATGTGCCAGTTTTGGTAGATTCGAAAGAGATAAAATGATTATTTCAAGCTGCACTAAGGGCGGTATTTCATTCAGATCTCAAGAGGATGTTGTGAGTGTTTTGAAAAATGGCAAAAAAGTTCCTGTGTAATTTGATCTTATTTGTTGTGCAACTGCTCGTTTCAATGGCATGTTCCTGTACTTTTCAGAATATCTTAAGAAGCTTTTAAGCAAAAATTCCATCTCATATGGAATTTTATATGGAAACTGAATTCTATGCTTGCGACAGCTTTTCCTTAATAACGATTTGCCTATCAATTTTTTCGTCCAAATCTGTCGACAATTCGAAGGCGAGTACGGATTTGTTGTCAAGGGAGTAACGCCTTTGCGGAGTGGGTTACTCCTGGCTGTGGTAGGAGTTGGAAAACAATGAGTAGGCTTAAAAGTGAAATGCGCTGGAGAAGGGCGGATTTCGATGGAGCCGTTTTTCAAGGAAATTTTACGTGCGCCGCCATTATGTACAGCGCTTTTCGACCGAAATGACTATGACTAAAAGAATGGCCTAACTGTAGTCAACCTTACTGTCTCATCCTTCAAAGGTGCCATTGAAAGATGTTCAAGAGCAGCATAAATAGACTTTGTGGTTCGGGAGTACTCCTTGTAGAGAAACTCGAGATTGAGTCATTTTCACTTTGTGAGCTGCACAAAAGTGCGGAGGTGGTGAAGTGGCAAGTGGCGCACTATGACGCAGTCATAGTTACTGGTTCGAATCCTGGATCGATATCCGCCAAGGCCAACCGAGTCTCGCGTCCCTCCGTGTTCGGCTGATTGATACGTGGCTCGTTTGGGAGGATAAAAGCACTGTATTGTACATCGGCTGGCCACCGCAAGTCATTGTATGTAAGTATTCAACCCGACACTACGATTCCGAATGGAAGTCGAAGGAGGAGACGCATTCCTCAGGCGGGATTGATTGCCCAAAAAGCAATATCATTTATCCTTTAATCTGCCCAAAACATTTCAGGGCATAGTGCGAAGACCCAGCTCACGGAATTAATAATTGGAAAAGTGACAAAACGATGACAAGGCTGTAGGCTTTGTCTCCGTTAGTTCCTACCTGTTCTGTAATAATTCAAAATCATAGAAAATACGCCGGGATGTCGATCAAAGAAGTACTCATTTAATACTGGATCATAATTGGCAAGATTTGGCGTTAACCTGAAAATGGAATTTTTTATAGAGATGCCTGAATTAGCTGGAGAAGATATTGATGTCATCATGACATGCACTGCTAATGTGATTCTAATTTTAGGCTGTGTAACTGAATCGTGAGAAAGCCGTAAGCCGGCAAGCCACTGAGGCAATCTCTATGACAGCATTAGGCGGATTTGGGAGCAATGATCATTAGTAGATAACTATGACCGAGTTCTCAAACGATATAGGAACGTTGCTTACCTAGATAGTCTTGTGGCTGGTATCTTTTTCAGTACGTGTGTATAGGTCTCGTGTCGTATGCCGCCGACGTTCAAGATGACCCGATGCTCGGTATCCATCCAAGACTGAAATGAAATCAAAATAAGATGGTCCAATCGACTTCTTGGAAATTTTTAGGCTTTCCAATCAAATTTCAGAATCGCAGAATTGAAAATGATGTGAAGTGTAAAGAAAATGTATCATTAATGCTAAACTGTTTCGATACAATCATCTAACTGAGAGCAGACCAAATAGCAGTAACCTTGTTATGAATCGGTTCCCCGTCAATGCTGTGGCAGGACAATACCAAGAAACACAGGCCTCAGTGGCTCTGGGGATTGATCCTAGCCCTTGGTCAACTCTGTCACTCGACGGATTTGGGCAACCTATATTTCCTATGCACAATCGCTAATGAGATTGTAATTCTTGACAAGAGCTTTGATCAAACTTTGAGGATAACAAGAGCTTTGATCAAACTTTGAAGAACGAAAGTGATACTTACATCACTATAAAGGAAAATTCACCATGGCATAGAACTCACTTTGAGTGGCTCGCTGAAGTTTGAGGATGCGCTGAACCAACGTCTTTTTCCAAAATCGAAAGTGGGTTAGTGAATAGGTTAATCAAGTCCGAGATTTGCAAAAATCTCTAGTATTTTCGCTAGAACTCAGGGGCTCTATTGATGAAAGTTCATAAAATGCTTCCTCGGGACTTCTAACATTTTCTAGTTCAGCAGCTTTAGTTGGTCATCAGTTCCTTCAATCACGTCCACTAGAGAGATTTTTTTGCTCAATGACTGAAGACGATTGAGATTGATTGAAGAGCATTCCATGAAAAAGGTTCAAGTGATAGTGGTAAACGCCAAAGATTTCTCCCGGTTAGGACCTATGAAATGACGAAAGAGTTGGAAAATACTGGAAGGGACTGTTGGCTTGACTCTGAAGCATCACTATTCAGACAAAGAAAGGTATTTGACTGAATATTCATCGAACTGCGTGTTGTTTACAGGACAGACGCTGTGCTCGGAAAGGAGAAAGCGTTGGAGGAGACGAAACTTGAAAACTACGCTGAAGGGGGCCCATGGAAGCACTCGTGGGCTACTTCCAAACAATAGTCAAAACGACGAGATTTGTCCTCAATTATCGGCACATGAACAATAGCTGAAAGCAGCAGTAGAGAGGTCTTCAAAAAATCAATCTCCTGGGAAAACTTCATCGAAACCGTGTGCTAGCTGGGAGGTAGAATTTCCCTCGGTGGTGGGGAGGCGTGGTGCCAATTCCAATTCCTATCTACTTCAATAAATAACTGGTGAAAGGATCATCCCATGTGGTCATCATCGTACTTTTCGGAATTGCAATCGATAGTCATCTATTAATTTATTTAACGTCGTCCGCTACGTTCTGAAGAAGTGGCCCATAATATGAAACAGAAGAAAAACGAGTTCAAGTCAATTTAATGAGAAAATCAGAAAAAGGGTAGAGCAGATGTCATGGAGTTATTGGTGATGAATTCAGGGATCGACAGCGTCCTGCCTACGAATTCACTAGACCAAAACGAGCCTACTTGGCAAGTCCTGCATTCTCTGGGGTCGTTGGACACAATCCGTCCAGAACGGTTTTTTCTTACACCCATGGGAACAAATTCCATCATGCCTTACAGAATGACCATTTTCAATTACATTTCCCTCGATAAAACTTCGTTTTGAGCAAACGGAACTTCAAATATGATTTATATATTATGATTTCACTTTTTTGGCAAGTTTTCCATTTCGTTTTCATTATGCTATATGTCGTGTTCGTGCAGGTGTACTTATGATTTGTATCTAATTAAGGAAAAAAGGATAAATTGGTTTATGGGGCAGGTGGTACAAGTACAATGCAAAAAGTCTCGAGCCTGTCATGTAGGCAGTGCAGGAAATGTTATCAGTAAATGGACAAAATCTAGGAAGAAACGTCATGGTTCAGTAAGTATATGTACCTTGTTCATATTTATCAAAAATGGATTGTTTGAATTTAAAATTTTCTGTCGTGATCATAAAGTAATTATGGGATGACAAGCAACTGGCTTCTGCTCCGTTGGAGATTTTTGATTTTTCAAAATAATTGAGTAGAGGTTCAAATGATTTATGTTTGGTTTGGGTCAAATTTGCCCTCTAGGGTCCTACGTGCACGAATTCAATGGCAATATTCGTTCGGACCAAGGAAAGAAGAGATGAAGGGGAAGCTACCTGCGCAATTTAGCGTGGAAAAAAGGAGTGAAAGGTTGCGAATATAAAAAATAGAATAATATATAAAATAAATGGAACATGAACTAAAATATACAAAAAAATAGGAAATTATTAGTCGTATGAGATCAATTCCAGTGAATAGTAGTAGGCGGAATGAACGAGGAACAATATCAGAACTAAAGTTAGTCATTGTTTCCTTGGAATACTCTTCAGACGAGGGATTACGCAAAAACCTCAATAGCCTTCCCTCTTATGGAAGTCCGTTACCATACTCAGTGATATTCGATACACTAGCGAATTGAGCAAAGCAGAGGTTGCTGTCTATTAGCAGCGCATTTTGGAGAACTGAGGATTCGAAATGACTACATTTAGAAAATGGAACGCGGTAGTTCATCCCTTAATGGAAATGCATCGGAATGGCTTCCGAGCTTTGGCGCTACCCTGGCTCAGCTTCGCGTCATTCAAGCCAAAAATAAAAATAATCCGCATTTTGTTTGATTCGCATTCGAATTGGTCTGTTCAGCTGTACTTTCTATTGTTTGCTCCGTAGTTAACGCATAAAGTCAAGCCAATCGCATTTTTCCAAAGATGCTCCCTCGCATCCGACTTCCGTTCAAAATTATAGGCGTTTGAATGGACCAGAATCAGTCGTTTCACCTCCACCCCCCAGACTAATCTTGTAGCGGTTGACCAACCCAAAAATATTGGGAGATTTCGATGTCCTAGGCAGGTATCCACTCAGAATTCAATCTACTTCGATGCTTGTGTGCGCGCCACTTGCCATTAGACCACCTCCGATCGGCTCAGCAAGTTTTGAGGTTTGTGGTCACTGGTACTATGTCGTGGCATATCTCACCGTCCCTGTGAGGCCCTCTATCTACCTATGGATTCAAATAATCTATTTCGTATTCTATCCGATGGAATTGTTCACATAAAAATTCTCAAGAAGCCTTCATGATTTGGGTGGTATTTGATCCTTGAATTGGTGGACTAGTCGACAAAGATCAACCAAACCGGCGCCTCACTCACTATATTACATGCTCGAAATCAAACGGACATGTGTGTATCATTCAATTAGTGGGAACATCTCATTAATGAATGGACCATCAGGCCTTTCTTTTCGGAACGAGTTTTTCATTTAAAAGTTGAAAATCGATAGCTGAGCCGCAAATAGGAAGCTCTCAATTGTGGAGTCAACAGAACGTTGTAGAAGGTAGGAAAGAGGTCCGGAATAAAGAATACATCGCTGATTAATTTCGCAAGTTGCAAAAGGAATGTAGGTTGTGAAGTACAGTACAGTATGTCTCCGCTTCTGATGAGATCTTATAAGGTGGATCTGGATTTCGACCTAATCACATTTGAGATAGAAACGGTACTAGCAGGTCAATAGTTATGTCTAAAATGGTGAAGAAATACAGAAGTTAGGAAGAAAAATGATTTGCAAAAGTGCCTACGACCTTAATCCTGGTGAGGAATCGATTCTAAAAGTAAATGACAGGGCCTGTTGAGTAACCTAAAAGTTAAATGATTAGATACCATTCTTTGGGTGCAGGCATACCTTCGGAATAAGTTATTATTTCCCTTCAGAAAAAAAAGACATTTCCAGTGTAACATCAAAGTAGATCATTATTTACTGCTGCGTTGATCAACTACAGTTTCTCGTTTCTTAGTGCTTGAACAACTTTAAAAATAACAAATAAAATATTTACCATGTCGAACAGCAGGGCTTTTCCGTTCTAACTGTTTTATTCAGAGATATAATGAGTACTGGAAGATTCAGTACATGAAGCTGTAATTGGAGATCGAGAAGTGCAGGGCTCCAAGTCTCGGCTATAAATCCAGGAACAGTCTAGTACTGCTATGCCTCCGCAGCTCTTTATATGTAGCAGGTGATAAGTGCATGGTTTCTGTGATAAATGGGCAAAAAGTATACCTTACTGGGAACTAATTTCAATGAGAAGCTGAGATATTGAGCTAGCAATTTTAAGGGAATCCCTTTCTGATACTCCTGAGCTTAAGCAACGTTCGAGTCACTGGAATCATTTCTTGCCTGGATAGACAACGAAGTAGGCGTTTTTCCGTCTACACCAAGCCTATGATCCAACCTGGTGGGAGGGGATCGGTCGATAGAAGAGGAGAACGCTGCTTTTTACTGCTATTACATCTGCTGGAGCGAAGGCAACCTTGGGTTTTCCTACAGTGTTTTTCGTTCTCGAAAAGATTTTGCATGTCCTACGGTGGATGAATGCCAACAGAAAGAGCAAGAGACTCCATTTTATTATTGAAACAACTGTTTACGTTTGGAAAACGCCTTATGTTTATGCTTAAATTTTTTACAAACAGGCTACGTCGCCCCCTTTCTGGTGAACACCTCATCCACTTTGGTCATTACTTTGAGTGCAGTAAAAGAGATCAGGAAGGACATCTGGATGAGTTTCTCGTCACGCTAAACCTGCCTTCGGTACTTCCTCATACTGGCAGAAAAGGATTGTCGAAGCTTTAACGCCTTTCAAAGGAGTTAGAGTCCAAAGAAGACTAAGTAAGTAGAGAAAATCATGTTTTTGCCATAGAAAGTTCAAGTGGAAGGATTTGTAAGATTAGGAAGAATAGGCTCAGTAGAAAGTCGAAATGCTAAGTGACTTAGTTGGAGCGCTTCAAACTTTGAGAAAATAGATGGTTATAAGGTAATGTCTGTGATTCATTTCGGCTTTCGAATTTCGCTCCCTCAGAAACCATAGTATCATCAAAACGGATGCAAATGACCAGTATCTTAACAAGAAGGCTTCATACCTAATGCACCACGACGAAATGAACAACATTGGCAATGAAGGAATGGCTAAAGTGTCATTAATCTGGATAGAACTGCAGTGCGGGAGGACGAGAAAAATGAGAAGCCCAGGAGAAGATACATCAAAACGACATAGCAATCCCTTGCCGCAGGTCCTGAGTAGTGGTAGTGATGGCGTGAGGGTATAAACATGTTCCTTTCTAGGGTTTAGCAGCAATTGAAATTTTCTCCCAAAACCCTGCTGAGGAGGACAAGTCAGCAACCAAGTACAGAAATATCACATCTGTCACATCGGAGGGCGATTGATGTTGATAGTTTGGGTTCGACTGGAAGAGATCAGCCGACATCTAGCTATGAGAAGTCTTGGTAATATTTCGCCGTTAACTAATCCCTTTTTTTTGAATGCGCCCCACCCCCCCCCCCCCCCCCCGCATTCGACTTCTACTCAGATTTGTAGTGGCGATTTTAAGCCATTGTAGCTTCAAGATATACAATGACTCAATGGGACTACCTGACGATAAAACCAGTGCTTGGTCTTCTCAGGTTCAAAAGATAGACGATCTGGTTGGCGGGGGTAGTTAACATTCCGGGATCCGACTCCCGGACTATGCGCTTGGTAGTGCGCCGCTTGCACTACGCAAATTCTGCTGTCGTGTTAGCTACTATCGCGGAACGCGATTTCAAAACCGTTTCTAACTATCATTGTGTGTTAAATGCCATCTAGCAAGCGAACGCTTATATGCGAAAAATGTTCTCATGCGATTTTGTTGTGCCTTGAGAGAAGCCTAGAGACATGATCAGATAACGATTACAGAAGGTCTCGCGCCTATATAAACGGCTAGGAAAAACATAGGGGGAAGTTTGCGACTTCTTCACTTCACTTCCTTTTGCATTGCTCTTCTTTTGGTGCTGACTGTTTCCTTCATTCATTTCTTAAAGGTCGATTGAGGTTCTATTATCCGAGCTGAGGTCGATTGAGGTTTTGTTATCCAAGTTGAGGTCGATTGAGGTTTAATCACCCAAGATTGAGAAGGAGCAATAAACGCTTCGAAGCACAGTCTTGTTGTCACCGCGTGGCTATCTTAGCTACTTTACTTCAAACCTGTGATACTGTGAGCCACCCAAAACTACTCCGCATGTAGGTGTAAGGGGTAACCTCTGAAGTTGGATAAAATCTTTCCTCAGTGACAGAGTTTTTTGTGTCAAGGTTAGAAATTCAGTGTTTTGTATATGATCTTCCCAAGTGTTGTCGCACACACCCTTCGGTCCAAATATACACGTTTCCTGACGACGTGAAAATGTTTCTCCCTTTTTAGTGGATAGCAAGAGTGAAGCACATTCGATTTTACAGTAACTGAAATGGTTCACTATTTAGATCAGTGGCAGTTAAAATTGTCTTTGAGTAAAACATGTGTCATTCATTCGGGTAGGAACAACCCCCAGGCGCAATACTTTCTGTGGCCTCATACTCCCATATGCGCTGTTTCCAGAGCCAAAGATTTGGGAATCGTAATTGATCAGAACCTTTCCTTAATATCTCCAATACCATATCTCCAAAGTCACTGATACTGCTCGGGTTGCGATGTTTCGTATATTAAGAACGTTCCGCTTGAGAAATCCATTTCTTTTATCACGATTATTCAAGGTTTATGTGCGTCCCCTTCTAGAGTGGAATTCATCTGTGTGGAGCCCGTATAAGAAAAAGGACATCGATAGTCTCGAGTATGTCCAACGTTTGCTCACGAAGCTAGTTTATTTGCGTTGTTACCGGACAAGACCTGATGAAATGCCTTCGTATGATTCTCGACTGAAGAATCTAGGCTTGGAGCGCTTAAAAATGAGGAGAGTGGGGTCCGACTTAAACTTTTTGAGACAAATTTGGATGCTTGAGAGGAAAATCCGTCTTTCCAAGAATGGTATATTCAGAGTATGCCGAAGAAGAGTTTCTAGATTTGATTGTTAAATACCGGTCTCAAAAGATGCGAGCTTTTCCAATTCCTCTTTTCATCGCTGCGTTAAATTACTCAGAATGCTTCCAGGTAATTTCTTCGGAAAAAATACAAGTTTGAAATCGACATTAAAGGATCCAGCCTTGCAACAAATTTTGTCTCTATCATTCGAATTGCAGTATGAAGAACGAAGCGCAGTAATCGTCGATGATCTCATTCGGCACACTATGCTTCATACACAACTCATAGTTTTGGCACCGGGTGTTATGTGGTAATGAAGCTTCTGTCTGAGCAACTCAGCTTGTGGACACCGCCTCGCCACTACCCGATCGCTACAATGCGATTGCCATCTTTCTACAACTAACTTTAGTGGATTGAGGTGCGAGTGATTTCCTGAGTGTTACGTGTTCTGGCTCATGCTGGATGTCGGAGCCACCAATGACTCCCTTGCTAAAGTGAGATTTGATGATGTGTATGAATTCATGTAGTGTGTCTGAATTATATTTTCTATTTATTTTCTCGTGTCACATCCTTGTGATGTATTATCAAACAAATAAATAAATAAACCGCACTACTCTTCATAGAAGGTATCGATTTCGGGGCCATTGAGGTATCGTAGAATTACTTCAACACAAACTTCAACATAACAGTTGAGAGACGTGCTTTTTACGTATTGGTTTAGAGGAGCTCAATGTACAAGGGCTTCCTGAAGCGGATATGAAGTGTATAGAAGAAGTCATAAGACCAACAGAGCATGGGAATCAGCCGTCAACATTTGTTATGCTTGAATTCAACAGAAGATAAGTTTTGAGAAAAAGTTCGAGTTGAATAACTAGTCATTAATCATAGGGCTATCGGGTTGTCTCTCTAATTTGTTTTGTTCAGATACACCATGAAGTGAATGTCAATGCCATTAAAAATGTAAAAGGGAAGAACATGATAAGTTTCAAAAGTCACGGGAACTGTGCTGGCCTGCACTGCTTGTAGCATATACAAAGAAGTCTCAATAAAGAATTTCCAGCTGTGAAAACTACAGCTTTTTCTCAAAACATTTTGTATGCGTCCACAACCACAATTGGCTGGAGGGTGAGAGAACACGAAATTCACTCCAGTACGGAATTCTGTGTACCTTGAGCGTATCTCCAGTCCAGCTGTTTCGAGCCTTCTGGGTCTGGATATTACCAGTGATTATTTCGAACAAAATAGGGGTTCTTCCCAGATAAGTATTCGTCAATTATCACTAATCCGAACTACAATCGACTTGACGTTGGCCATCTGAAGACAACTTTGAGGCTTGACCCTTTAAAAGGAGCAATGGGAGGAATGGTCCGGCATTAACAGCTTAATGGAGGGAGGTAGAGAGAATGTGACAGTGTAAGAGTGGGGTCAAGTTTGTCACAATCCAGGAGAAAGTCTTACAGCCTACATCCTTTCGATCGGTACCAGGCTCATTAAAAAGTATAAAAGCGCTGAATTCTACGTTGGCGAGTAGAAGAAAACCACTCTTAGGACGACCTCTCAATGCCCCTGCAATTAGATCGGATGTTGGGTAAGCGGCCCATGGTGGAAGAGAGTTCGTCGACCTGGCTGAGCCTGAACTGAGCTTAGAATCTCTATGGTTTGTCAGTGGAAACCAAGTTCCTTCCCTTGGATATCACTGGGAAGCTGAGGTTATAAACTTGTTCACGCCAGTAACCTTTGAACGACTGATTGTCAATCAAACATATCTGCGTTAGCGAGAAGAAGTTAGATGGATGACGCCTCCTATATTATTCGCCCAGCTTATTCTTTGTCGTTCACAGATCCTTCGCCTAGATCATCCGAATTTTAGCTACCACTACTAGAACTGCGCTGGAACATACGGTCGAAAACGGTTTCTTCCCTACCAGTTGGTTTGGTATGTATATGTGAAGTTTGTTCTCACGGAAGAAGTACTACTCAGCCTTTTAAAAGGTAGGCTATGAGCCGTTTGAAATGGAGTGTGAAGGTAGAAGATAGAAGCTCTGTCTTAGGACCTTTCAACAAAATGAAGAGCCAACTCCTCGAGAATCATTTTTATGGGTACCGTCTCCAGGAACTCCTGAATTCTTCATGGGTTCCGAGTCATAACGCCTCAAAATAAGAACCAACCAATGGGACAAGGAAGTGCACCTTCCTCTTCTGCCCCTCGCAGTTTCAGAAGAACCAAGATTGATGAGACCGTGCATTTTTGAAGTAATAGCAGTGTTTCCCGAAAAATTATCCGGTGCCGACTTAGGCCTTAAAGAGACGAAAGTAAAACACTTGGCAGATTTCCAGAAATTTTGCCTACAAACCTTTCAAATGCGATTGGCATTGAGCCCGTGAGCCTTCCGACGTTGATTGAATTTTTTTTCGAGACGCACGTATATGAAGGGGCGACGTATTGACTGCTCTAATTACCCCAGTACGTTCAACATCCCAAAAGGAGGGTTCACTCAAGTTCCTCCAAATCACAATCTAGCCCCTCAGAATGAAGAGTGATTAAACTTTAGGAGGAGGTCTTGGACGACGTTATTTTTTTTGTTCACAAGTGCTTTATCACAGAACTATGTATGCAAATATAAAAAGTATAAATACAAATTCTAATACTGAATACTAACACGAAACATGTAGAAAAAAGTATAAAAATACAAAACTTGTTATAAATTCGATATTTTAAGTCTACTACGAAGGCTGCTAGGATTGTCTTACAATTACCAGAATAAAATTGGGAGGATCCGAAAATCTTGAGCCCAGTTGTGGATATTCAAAGCTCAAGGATAACCTGTAATTAAATTTTCTTGGGGCTTTACTTTATGATCCTCCACAAAACCGTAAGTCAAACTCATAAAGCCCTTAAAAGATGAAATGGTTGAAATTAACTAATACCACGCACATGACCCTATTGAGGCCTTCATACCGAGTGATCACAAATCAGTTCTCTAGCTTCATCATTTCGAGCCAAATTCGCCATCACATAGGTTACCCTTCGATATGATGCCAAGAGGGTGGATGAAAGCGGACCCCAATTCCACAATTCACCGGGTAATGAGCCGTCACCTCACGGGTATAATGCCCAATCAATTTGGAGTGAGAGGAAAAGAAGGCGTTGCACGGTTTAAAAGTGCTATGTAGGCTAGACAGTCAGGTAAAAAAGGAAAAAAGCTCTCAAGATGTTTCAATCACAAATGGTCCCATTGTAGGCCTATTTAAACTATCGACAAACTACTCGGTCGCTCTTGCAAAGTTTGCCGACGTCTTGGTGCAGCAATTCAAAATTTATTTCCTAGCTACTAGTTCGCATCATCCTTCACATAGAAATGTGAAGTATTGGATCGAACAATAGGAGGCCTAGAAACCCGGTGGGGTAGCCAGATGAGCTTTGAAAACATTAGAAATCTTTTATAAAACTTGACTTTGCGGTTTCACCCTATTTGAACACTATGTAATGTAAACTCGTACAAAACGCCCACTGTGCCAAATGGGGTGTGGTGCATTAGGAACGAAATGGTCTCGTCGTGGTGAGAGTCGCGTCGCGCGCGAAGGAATGTAGCAGGATGCAGCAGTAGGTAAGAAATACAAGAACAAAAGTACTAATAGTAAAATTATGCATAAAATAATGATCGCATATCGATTGAGCTGTATGAAGAACGCTAGAGCTGTAATAACGGCGAATGATTGGTCCGCGGCAGCCGCGTGCGGCGAATCGACTACCCAAAATCGTTCCTAACGCTCCCGTGCCAAATGCACAACTGAGAGAAAATAGGAATTTGTGGGCACGACTGAAAAACTCATAGGTGAGGATGAAATCATTAAAGGGTGACACAGCATAACATAAATTTAGTTCATTATCATTTTTGTTCTCTAGCAAGTAAGATTCCGTGATAACAAGCCCACAAGAAAAACACAGTGGTAATTTAAGTAATTCGAGTTGGGTAATTTGAGCAAGTTTTTCCTCTTGTTTCTATTTTACATCATATTTGAACAGTAATTACAATGCACCGATAAGTCAGCCATAGAGCTCGAAATCCCAGTGGAATGAGTTCGGAAATAAAACGGTCATTAACCTCATAGTACGAAATCATTTACGCAACTTCTACTTATGATTTACATTTGTGTTTTTGAAGGGTTTGCCCTTTCGCTCTAATAATTAACGAAAAACGGCTACTAGGAATAAAAAAGCCAAGGAAAGTTTAACGATCTAATTGTAACTGAAGTGTAGCAGAGAGGTGACAGCTCTGACTCGAATGGAGGAGCTCCGCCCTCGAAGGTTTTTGTGATAATTGTCTGTGGTGCCCCTCATCTAACCCACGTAGTAAATTGAAACGTCATTCAGGTTCCCTTAGAACATCCCTGTTAGAGTTGTACTTCACTTACTCGAACCATGGACCAGGAATGACTGAAAGACTGGCTGAGGGACTACTGTCGCTACCACTCAAGAGAAAATCATGGTCGCAAGTGAATTATGAAGTGAGTAGGAAAGATGAAAGTTTTTCTCGGAAATATGGGGTTTTCAAGAGAATGTTTTGGTGGTAAGAATCCGATTTTTCTATGCTCCATCAATCCCATAAAATTCTTGACGAAGTTGAATGGTCTGCGAAAATGGGATAGCCTTTTCTATGGAAGGGTCCTTTGGAGGAATGAAGATGAGCCAAATTTCTCTTTTCGCCTCAACTCGAGAGGAGAGTTAGAATTATCTTTCGGCAGATACTCAGACTTTACCACACTCCTTACCCGTACCTTCCCATAACCATGTGAGACAGGATGTGTATTTGTCTACACAATCAAATTGAATAAATAAGTAGTAAGAATAAATATGGCAAGAATAACACCCCCCCCCCCCTTGAAAGCTCCATGGTTTTTCAAATTCAGTCTTATTTAGGTCAATAGATCAACTGAAATCTAAGAAGCAGCTCGTCAAGAGGAAACATAATCCCGTCATTCAACCTTCGTCTCCCTTTGTTTATAAAGGGATTGTTCACAATAACATTCTGCATCCGTGCCTTATTCAGCAATATTTCCCTTCTTTGCTTCTGTTAAGAGGGAAAGTGAGAAGGGACAAGATCAATGAGATCGGAGGTACTGGAACTTGATGTGAAAATGATTGAAAACAATTTGGCAATGTAGATTTGAACTTATGAAACATTGAAAACACGGATCAGGTCTAGAAGCCGGATCAGCACGTGTAACAAATGAATGACTACAAAATGTGCCAGCTATTGTTGGGAGCTCGAAGAGTACCTTATGAGTTACTGAGCTGTGATTTTGGTAGAGAATCCCTCTCTTCATTTTATTGTTACACAAGGCGGCTAGGCACGCTATTGCGTGCGCTAGGGGCTCTAGCCATTAGGGACGGAACCATATGAGCTTCTGATTTTCATTACAGAACTTTATCATCTGAGCCTCTTCCCTGACACCTCTGTAGCGGCCATCGTTTTTTGGGAAGTGAGATGGTGCCGTGTGGCCATAAAGAGCACTTAATAATCTCAATGTGAACCCACTTTAGTGCCAATCCCGCCCACTTGTGGAATCTGACCACATTTGTTCTACTAAATTTTACCACTTTTCCCGCATCCCACAACGTTTCTGAATAGCTTTAAAACTTTGATCTAAGCCCCACCCACTTTAGTGCCAACTCCGCCCACTTTAGTGCCAGCCCCGCCCACTTCTGGGATTTGACCTTATTTGTTCTTTTACACCTTAATACCTTTTTGCCGCATCCCAGAACGTTTCTGAACAGAGTTATAAATTTTTGTCTTAGCCCCACCCACTTTAGTGCCAACTCCGCCCACTTTAGTGCCAGCCATGCCCACTTCTGGGATCTGACCTTATTTGTTCTTTTACACCTTATTACCTTTTTGCCGCATCCCAGAACGTTTCCAAATAGAGATATACATTTTTGATCAAAGCTCCGCCCACTTTGGTGTCAGCCCCGCCCACTTTTGGGATTTGACCACATTTGTTCTTTTGCACCTTAATACCTTTTTGCCGCATCCTAGAACGTTTCTGAACAGAGTTATACATTTTTGATCTAAGCTCCGCCCACTTTGGTGCCAGCCCCGCCCACTTCGAGGGTTTGGCCACATTTGTTCCATGACCACCAACCACTTTTTTCCCGCATTCTAGAACGTTTCCGAACGAAATTACACTCATTTTTGAAAAGTAGCTTTCACCTTAACGCACGCCCCGCTCACCATGAGCGGGGCTTCGCTAAACTTACCTATGCCCAGCACGCATAAGGCCCCGCTCACTCTTTTTGTTTTTTCTCCTGGCCTCTGCGCGTTAATTGAATCGAGTTATGAATACATCTGAAAAGTACCGCCCATTTTGCGAAAGCTCCGCCCACAACGTGTGAGTCTCCACCGTCTGATTTCTTGACCCAATCCCCACCTTTGAACATTTTTCCCCGGTGTCTGGACTTTTTCGAAGCAAAAATAAGATGTTTTACTGTTGGCACCGCCCACTCCGGCACATGCCCCGCCCCCGGTGGGCGGAGCTCCGCACAGCCCATATGTGCTCTGTTAATCTTGTCCCAGGCTCCACCAATCCCGAACTTGTCCCGACTTCTAAAGTTGTTTCTGTGGCAAAACCGGACTACGTGACACACAGACAAACATACATACATACATACATACATACATACATACAAACAGACACACCAAACTTGTGGATTATATATATTTTATTGTTACATATAGTTGGGTGGGGGAGGGGAAGTGGTATGGTGATAAGAGGCGCACTGTCTCGAACGCATAGTCACGGGTTCAAATCTCGGATCAATATCCGCTCAGGCCTACCAAGTTTTCCACTCTTCCAGGGACTGCTAATCTATACCAGATACGTGCGAGAGGATTAAAGCACTGGCTTGTAATCGGCTGGCCTCCCCGAGTCATTGTATAGCCACATTTGGATTCAATAAGTCCCTACGAACCTGAATGGTTGTCAAATGCGTGGGCGCATCCCTCAGACGAAAATGAGTAATGCCCCAAAACTTTATTCCATATCGTTTAAAATGGCACGGATTCTACCTGCTGTTTCATACCATACAACTGACTGAGAAGGTATTGCTGCCTATATTATTCCGATCTCCTCGAGCTTGTTTTTAATCCTAGCTTTGTGAGATCTGAGCTGCATCGCAGATGGGAGTTAACGTTTGCCACTGAAACGCCTCCCTCCAGTCCTACTTTTCACTACCGGCCATTAGCATAACTTCAATCTTTCCTCGGTTCTCTGAGAAGATACTGAAAAAGAGGGCTGATGCTCATCTTGAGGACCGTTCCATTATCTCCCTCTTTCAAAATGGCTCTCAAAAAAGAAAGTTAGCATTAACGACTATGCTTTTCGTTGAACGATTTGACCACGTTCTAATTATGGGATAAAAGCCAACGAGCAAACGTGAACCATCTTGGCTTTGTCCTTGATAGGATGTGAGTTATTAGATGGCTTGAGGTAGTGGGTATTCGCCCTTGAACAATATTTTGGTTACAAGCTTTGCTTTCCAACCGTTCGTTTATGGTGCAATGAAACTATACGTGGTTCGACTCCAAGCATTTGCTCAGGCCTACCCTATTCAATATTTATATCTACGAGCTGTCAAATCTTAACCCATCGTGTTGGCGCAATTGAGGGGCGTTCGCTGATGTCCTGAAAATCTTCATGAGAACCGCACCTAAAAATGATTCTAGGCTGTGCGACTATTCGAGCCGTTGACAGCGTGGCGGATTCGGATCATGATAACCCCAGCATTTTCTTCTGATGGCCACTGTGAGATAATCGATAGGAGAAACCCATCTCTTCCAACTTCAAACGTATAGGTCTCATGTTAGACAACTGGCCAATTGGTGCGCGCAGAAAATTACTCACGGGATTAGAAAAGTTCAAGAACAGCCAGAAGGGTGGATTCTACAACGACAGCATCCCCTAGGCCGCTGAACGGAGTGCCAACTTTGGCTATAGCATCTATTACGAGAGAAGACCCTTCGAAATGTGGTCCTCCGAATCCGGACTCAAATGCCGGTCACACTACTTCTCAGAGGGGGTTCACTGGCTCTATTTTCACTACTAGCTTAGAGAAGATTCCGTCTGATTGGTACATTTCAGGATGATTGTTGGGAATAGTTCATTTTTAGTGAACAAAGCAGAAAACTCGTCGATTTCGAGAATTACCATAACGGTAATACCTCAGAAGAGAGGTTTGGACGAGATCTCAGTTGTTGCTGATTGCGCCAAGGGCTGATTACACCAAGTACACCAAGCCAGATCTGCCTTTCACTGTCGCTATTGATCACAACAAGTTGTTTGAAGTTCCTACATGGGTTTTCTTGTGATCACTGCAGCCTCTACAATGCCGGTGAGACCCGTCCGAGGATTCACATGGGAAATCAACGAGCCTTCACAACACCCTATCTAGGCCGTTTTCCCACCTGACAGCGCTTCGTATGGTACGCGAGGGGGCCACAATTCATTCTTGCGTGAACTGTGCCTTTGAAGAACACCTAGCGCAATAACGTTTTTTATTCCTTAAAACTTGACTATTTTCATTGAGTTTCTAATGTTCATGTGTGGTACTGGTGGACCCCTTTTTTGCTTCTTCGTTGTTAAATCATGGTTATTACTTTTCGGAAGAGGTGGTGTAGTGGCAAGGCAGGAGACTATTAATCATTTTTAGTAACAGTGGTGACAGTGGTGTTTAGATGACCTACATATAAGGCGACATCTTGAATTATGACTAATAGAATGTGATAATAATTGATAAAAGTTGATAATGAGTCTTGAAAGGCTAGAGCTACTAGGCCTAAGCGTTCTTCACGTTAACGATGGAGGGGTGACTCTCCAGCAAGTTAGTTGCACTAAGGTAGGATAGTACGAGATATGTATCTGATGGCAAGAATTGACAATGACGACAGTAGGAGCTGATAATGGCCAATATCATGAGAAAAAAAACAGACACAATTGTTCAAGTGTTGGAGACTCAAAAAAGAATCATGTTTCGTGGAAAAAATTTGAGTTGCAGTGGGTGAGTAGCTTGCTTCAGAAGAAAATGGAGCGAGATTGAGGTAAAAATGCGAAATTGCAAAGCGATTACGTCGAACCGGATGAATGGGATGAAAAAGTGTTCCCAAAAACAATCTCAGTGGAAGCGTCAATGATTCTATCAAAAACTCGAAAAAAAGAACACAAAACAGATTTCGGGTTGGACAGTTTTCATCAACCTAGGTCATTCTTCTCAAAGGGTCACTTTACCATCCTCGAGAGTGATGGCACTGAATCAGAAGGAATTAGTTGATGACAGAAATTAGAAAAATATACCGAAATTCAATTTTCGGGGCAGGTTTCAATTAGGTGAACATCAATGGGTTCAAACTGAGAAATTTTTCACAGTGATTTGAATGCGCAGGAACATGAGGAACCGAAATCAGAAAAGGTGAAAAAATGGAAGCTTGAGCTCACTAGAAAAATGAATGTTGAAAAAGGGCAAAAACTTCGAAAAGACCATCCTGTTTTTTTTTAATTGAGGACGGCTTATTTATGGACCCCTATCAATGATGATAAACCACATAAACAGTGAACTCAATAAAAGTAAAAGCAAAATGATATCCAGGCGAAACGGCAGCCTTCAAAACAACTAGCTGATAAGGAAAATATTTAGAATTTAGCATCAAACAGGTCGCACAGGTTCCATTGAGGAGATAAGACAAGAGCCTAACAGATGATTTCTAGTCCAGCTAGGTCTAATTATAACTTGAAGATGGTTAATGATCAGATTTTCCAGAGTTCATGAGAATTCACTTCTACTTCGGCAGAGCAGACGCAACTTTTTTTTCCTCACAATACTTATAACATATCTGACCTAATACGAAAAAATAAACTAAAAAATATTTCGATAATATAAACTGAATTCTTTGGTTGAGACATTTGATTCAATTCTTCGACATGCTATTTGCAAAGAAAATTATGCGATAGCTCATGCATATGTTATGACTACCCAGAAAGGAAAGTGGGTGTGTTAAGTAGCAACCACCAAAAAAATCACAAAAAAGGCATGAATGCAGAAAGGGCCCCTTTTCCGGACCAATTACCTATGTGGAGATGCTAGTTTCAATACAATATCTTGCTTCTTTCAAAAGCATCACATCTGAAGCTAACTAAGCATCTTTTAGGATCGCTCACGGAGGTGAAATGACAACACTTCAAGAAAAACAATAAGCCATAGACAGAAATCTCGATCTGTTTTGTGCACAGTCCTGGAATAATTCATGAAAGGCAGGTCATGTGGGTTGTGCCCAAGTGTACAGACATGATACATACGATTCAATCGGAAATCCAGAGCATGGCTTATTAAAGAGATCGATCAATACCGAGCGATGCAGCAATACATATCAAGGCCTATAGAAGAACTAATTTAGGGTTCGTCACCTGTTCTGTGTAACCGAATAACTTAAATTCTGAGAGTAATTTTTCTTCGACATAGGAAAGGACTCATAGCTGAAATGCGCATATTTAAACTTTCGGACAGATCAAGCATTCCTCCTCACTGTCATAGCCATATAACCACTACTGCAAAAACCGTTTAATTGCTGAATTCATGGCGCATTAATGTTTTGTAAAGGGGTCGCAGATGCCTCTTGGAGATGAGCAAACCCGTATCTCCCAAATTTAACAGTTGACTCAGAAAGTATATCGGAAAGTGATACACGATAAAAACTAGTTTTCGAAAAAAAATTTTAATTCCCATGACCCCCATTATCGAACTCAAAGCTTCCACCCATATGATAGTGACAGGAAGGAACTCCCATGTGTTACATTCCTGTTTACTGTCCAAAGACGAATAGATTATCGAGCAGATGTGGGGATATGCGCATCAAAGAACAATCATTTCACGAAAAGATCTGATGAAACTTCTCAGCCGAGAAAATACTCTTACATATCGTAAAAAAGTCGCAGTCGCCTATCTCTCAGTTCAGAAGATTACTCAAATTGAATAAAGAGAAAAAATTAATTATGTACTGCTACTGTTAAATGCTACGTCTGTGAGTCTCTCGAGACAAAGTGCTACTGTTTCCTTGGAAATTTGTTTCTCTCTATAATTACGTATAATTGTGTTTCATGCACTTTTGATTCCTAAAGGCTTTTTCCTAATTGAGATGTCTCTATCAATTACTTTCATTGGGATCAATGTTCTTACTTGTTAATATTCATCCTTTCTCCTTCATATCCACTCAATAAGGAAAGACTGTAATGAAGGTATAAGGGCCTGTTTTTCGCAAAAGAGGAATATTTTGTCTGGCTTAGGATGGGTAAAGAGGATATAAGGCAGGTTCCAGATACTTTGAAAAACTGGGGCAGTGAGGATCTCAGTAAAAAGGATCAAAAAGAAGTTTTACAGTGAAATTTTTAAAAACCTTGACGTTCCCATACCTTTTATAGTTTCGAATATTAAACATGCAAAACAGTGATACAGAAAGCCGGAAAACCAGGTGTGGTGCAGAAGGAACGAACTTGTCGCGTCGTGGCAAGAGGGACATCGCGCGCGAAGGAATATAACAGGACGCAGCAGCAGGTAAGTAATACAGGAAGAGAGGAACTAACAGTAGAATCATACCGAAAACAAGGATCACATATCGATTTAGCTGTAGGAGGAACGCTATAGCTGTGATAATGGCGAACGAATGGCCCGCGACAGCCGCGTGCGGCGAAACGACTACAGAAAACCGTTCCTACCGCCCATCTCCCCGGAAAACCTCTGCAAATGATAAAAATCGGAAGAATGTAAGAATCGGAGGAGAAAAAAGGGAAAGGGCTGAAAGAGAAGAGGAGGAATTTCATCTGCCCTGAGATAGGTGAAGAGGTTATACCGTAGATTCGAGATACATGAAAAGATAGAAGTTTGTGCGAATCTCACTGAAAGGCTTCAGAAGTTGTTATCAAGCGATGTTCTCAGAACTTGTAATTTTTCTCCCTTTTTATAATTTCAATTATCAATCATATAAAGTAGTGTTACATAAAAGGGGAAAGTCATTGAAATGAGACAACTTCAAAAATTCTCACAGCCAAATGAGAAAATCAAGAAAAGTCAATCACACGAGCTTTAGGAGAGAAATCTCAAGAAAACTGAGCCAACTGAAGTATCCTCTACCTTCTGTCAAAGGGAAACTGTTCAGGCAAAGCAAGGAAGAGGAGGTAGCCGCACCTCATTCAATATTCTCCAACTTCTCTCTCGATTACGACCTCGACATGACTAATAAAGGGAGTCTTTGCTGGGGAATTTGGAGAGTGGTTTTTGACAGTGGAGGAAGAAAATCTTCCCCATTCTGGAAGCGTAACTTCTATATTCAAGGAAACCAAAAGGAAAGGAAAAGCAATGGAAAAGCAACGAAGGAGCTAAGGCAAAGAAATAATCGAAAAGCAATGAAAACACCGCAAATAGAATGTTTCACGCAAAAATCAAGAAAGCACTTTTGAGCCCTTCTAGGAAAGAGATTCCAAGGAGTTCTCTTACTTTCGTCTCTAGTTTTAAGTACGTACTGGGAGCAATGGAATGCTGATGGCTCTAGAACTGCTGGATTTACCGCAACTTCTTCAGTGATTACATTTTGATTCATGGGCGATTACACCCGATGTTGTAAGAAGAACATACTTTCTTTTAAATTTATAGTCCTCATGCCGTTCATAACGACCTGAGAGACACATCTTTTGGATGTACTTCGCTCATACGACTGAGTTCACGATTTCAAACAATACTTTAAGTTCTTATTGCCCTTACTCACTTACTGATAGTCACAATGTCACCGATTTTGTAGTGGGGACCCAGATATCTTGGTGTGCGTTGGTCCGAAAACTGGGACTTTCATCGAATGAAGTTGGTTTCCAATCGTCTTAACAAGTTCATGAAATGAGCGGGCGGCGAAGGTCTTGGCTAGCAAGGGAGGGTTTGGTCCCAAAGGTATGGACTGCACGTAGAATGGGAGCGCCAGAAGGTCTTTTTCCCTACTTGCAGTCCCTATCTTTGGTTCCTACTTAATATATGATAGAAAATGATAACGGGCAATAGAGGTTAATTATGGATCCAAGAAACAAACAAGAGAAACGAAGCTGTTTCACAAGTTTTTGTTGATAAACGATGATGTGAGTGGGACAGGAACTTGAAAGGCGATGGTAACATGCCACAACGACTGGTGACAGCTGTCGAGAGGTCTTGAGATCGAACCTCAACCCGCCTTCATAATCCAGTAGATTAACCCTCATAATATGTCAAGACGGCGTTCGTGCCCAGTAGCGTCACTAGCTCACGTATAATCAGAGACTAAATCCGGATCAGTACCAACTCGAGTCAACCAAGGATCATACTGAGTTGAGGCGACCAAGTCACTGACTTGCACCTCAGCTGGCCTACGGAACATAGGTATAAGGCGAGAAGGCATTCGAAGCACAACAACGATCCCCATGGAAGTCGAGTGGGCGCCCCACTCAACAATAAGACGATATTGGCCAACACCAAAAACGTCATTTTTGCGAAAACAGCTGACAAACCTCTTCCAGGTACATTGTAATCAACAGGGCCGGAGAGATAACGTCAAGCTGGCATTTCTGATTATTACAATAATATTTCAATACCATTGGTCAGCACTGTAAAAGTCCCCCTATTGTACATAGTAGGTGGAACGGAAATCGTATAGTTGCTGGTAATTTTCTAATAATCGAGATTTTTCTAGAATGTTCTGGAAGTTTCCTCTGATCACTACATAAGGAGACTGCTCTTTTGTACATATGCGCATGACATATTCACCCCTTCTTCCTTTCTTAGATAACCCAGTAACAGCCCCATAATCGACTTCCCCATATTCGAGACGTCCTTCTTCACGTGTGTGATGGACCTCCAGACATATCGTGAAGTCTCCGAATATGTTATGTGCATAAAAATGGGTGGTGTCCATTTATAGAATTTATGTGAAAAACCCCCAAACATGCCCGAAACTGGACTTATACGAAATTTTTGGCAAGTCCTCCAAATAAAATGCGGGTTAGAAAAGTTTTCGAGAGCTCCTTTATGTTTTCGTGGCAAATGTTGATAAAAAAGGAAAGGGACGAGAAAGAAGAGACGGAAAGAAGTAACCAGCTTTCATAACTTGACAGCATGATCTACTATGGCTGGCAGTTTGGTGCGCGCAGGTATAAACATACATATATATGCCAGCCAAACTGGTACACAAATATATCTTTATAGGTGATAATGATGGAGGGAGCGTTACGACCCTGGCGACAGTGATGAAGTGCTCAGGAAGTTGCAGCACATGAACCAAGGCGATAGAGTTTCCAATAGCGAAAAGCTACAGCACACAAGAACCACGATCCAGGTTGACCAGAAATTTGGGCGGACGAGAGCGTCATAGGGTTGTTGTCTTCGGAGGACAAAACAGACGAAAAGACGGAGGCGTTTCGATTGAGCAGCCAGCCCGGAAATTAAGTCAAACAAGGAGCATTTAAAAGGGCAAGAGGAAATTTAGATCCACTTGGAGTTGATTTCAGCCATTATTAGGTGGTTTATGGGGCATTTGAATGGGCTCGTTGGGAAGTGGTTAATGAGCTCATGATCTTGTAAGAAGTACGAACTGGCAAAAATTAGATTTTGATGTGTCTTGATGTTTCCGGACTTGACATTCTTTATAATTTATGGGATCTACATAAAGCCTCTGAGTGAGCGCGTCTATCAGTACCACAAATGCAAAGAGTCAAGTTAGAGCAAATCGAGTCAACATTAAGTAAACAGGAGATTTTTATAGAGAAGTTCTAAAAAATAGACCAAATTTAGTCGAAATTTCTCTAGAGCGTTGCGGTGGACTCTCTGTGAGATGTGTTCACTATTACTATGAAGATTGACGGGGCAGATGTTGCCATTCGTGCGAACGCTATAGAAAACAGGAGTAAGAAGGGTAAATTAACTTAGGCAAACAGTAAACATGAAGCAAGGTGCTGTTGGACAACTATTTACGCAAGTACCTCCAAGTAAGTAGGGTGGTTTGGCCATCCGCCTACTTTGAGGCAAAAAGCACTCCTTTTCAGAATCAAAAAAGATGTTGCGGCTGGCGATCCTGACCGGATGGACAAGCTTACTGGGGGAGGCGTAGGTAGGAGGAAAAAAACTTCAAACTAGTTTAAAATGCATACAATGCATCGGAAAGTTTCCTTTTTTTCATATCATTGTGCATAATAATGTGAGAGAGCGAAGGTGGCGGAAGGCTATGTTGCGTATTTTCACACGCATAGCCCAGAGTCGAAATCTACCTGGGTCAGCAAGGCCTCTCATCCCTCCGGGGTGAATTAATCGGTGCCAGACTTGTCCATCAGAGTGAAAACATTGGCTAGTACATCTGCTGTGCACAGTAAGTGATTGTGTAGACTACATACGCATTCAGAACGCCGTTAGGATCCTAAGTGGAAGCCGAGTGCGGTGGCACAGCCCACAAATGGGATTGATAAACATAAATAGACTAAATGTGTAGTATGCCGGTTGGTTCAACGATAAGCGTTTGAACAGGCTCTAACTTCTCTCTTGCTTTAACCTCGGCATAGCTGTTGTTTCTGATAATTATTATCTTGTGCCACACGAGGTTTTTAGGTGGAACACTTTATTTAGTTAAACGGCCTAACGTTTCGACTCAATCGTCGTCTTCAGAGGCCTAAACGTGATTCGAGGTGATTTACACGTCATCCAATAAGCGCCTTGACCCCTACTGCAAACTGAAGATTTACTGGAAACCCGTATTTCGCAAGCGACTCACCAAGGTTCCACCGCTCACGCATAGAGAATCCGCTGTCGCCACAGGCGACTGCCAGTAGCGAATGAGACTTATTGCTGTCTCCCTTATACTTGTGATAAGGAAGATCTCGTTATACTGCTACTGAGTCACAACTTGCAGTGCGGCATGTATGGCAAAAGATCATTACTTATGGACGGACACTCATCTCTACCGTTCATCTTTGGGTTTCTTTGGAAAATCCAGAACGCCTCTAATGTTTTTCTTGCCGAAATTTCCGTCTCCTGCGCTAATATCGCTACAAGTATAAGGGAGACAGCAATAAGTCTCATTCGCTACTGACAGTCGCCTGTGGCGACAGCGGATTCTCTATGCGTGAGCGGTGGAACCTTGGTGAGTCGCTTGCAAAATACGGGTTTCCAGTAAATCTTCGGTTTGCAATAGGGGTCAAGGCGCTTATTGGATGACGTGTAAATCACCTCGAATTACGTTTAGGCCTCTGAAGATGACGATTGAGTCGAAACGTTAGGCCGTTTGACTGAATAAAGTGTTCCACCTAAAAACCTCGTGTGGCACAAGATAATAATTATAAGCGTTTGAGTTCGCCAATCTAATAGCCTTCGGTAATCAAATGTAACAAATTTTCAGGACGAAGTCAAAGGGTAAGAGAATGGCAAAACCCAGGTAGGGCAGAGCAGTGAGGCTTGTTCTCGCCAAAGAAACTCGATAAGAGATACTGGTAGTGAGTAACTGAAACGTTAATGACAAGACGGCGACGGAGCTCAAGTGCTCGTTGAGCAGCCAATGCTAAAGTGGCAGTGGGCGCCCTTGGCAGGTGGCATTGCCATAATAACATTGAGTCACATTTACATTGCGCTGATTCGTTTGCTTCAAAAATCACCAAACCAACCAAACAACTAAAAGTGATCAAAGCCATTAGAAGAGAGCGTAACTGCTCGAGGCATTGGTCACTGGCCCCTTGCGTGAAAATCGGTTTTGCATAAATCTGCCTTCAAATGTGCACGGCTTTAAGATTAATCCAGACTGGCCCTTTAGTTGATGCGACTTTCCCACCGCTGGTTGCTGCTCGAGATTAGCAGTTTACATCGATGTGCATGGATGTGGGGCAAAGATGGGGGCAGCTAGGTGGGTACGAACTCGTAGATCCCATTCCGACCATGTCAACTGGTCCCTAATCTCTTTGGAGTTGTCCAATTACTTCTGAATTTGTCTGAGGTGATTGAAACATCACCTGGTCCACGGCTGGATATAGCAATCCTGCTAGCAATATAGATCAGACGCTTTTGGACAGCAATTTCAACAACAGACAAACTCAATGTTGAGAGATTTGCGATTTTGCAAAAAGTATTTTGAGAGTATACTCCTTCCTGAAGAGCTGCCTCTAGAAGATTTTCGCATACATTTCTTTTTCCCGTGGAAAAAACCCCATCGAAAGAAGTGGAACAAAAAATGCCAGAGGGTGATTCGGTCTGGATGACCAAAGGGTCCAAGCAAATGTGCTTGCCAAAGGTTGTCTTTTTATGCGCTGTGACAGAACATCCCTCGAAGGAATACAAGCTTTCAATCCCAATGGGCTCATTTTTGAAGCAAATGACGGCTTCAATTCTCCAGCCTCCGTGGATGGGGGGATTCATTCTCATCGTCTCGACTTAATTTTGTGTCTTTCCGTATCGCTGTATCAGAAGGAAGTCAAAGTTGCTAGAAGTAAAAAGACTGCTAGGGTTACTAAGAAGCTCCACTCGTAGAGTACGGTATATGACAACGAGTAAATAAATAAATCGGATTCAAGCAGACCCAGTTGACCAAGTACAGGACAGTGACAGACTTTACCGCTTATACATCTTTTACAATTAGAGAGACTTCAGAAGTGAAAAAATGTTTTCATCCGTATGCAAGCCAAGAAAAACATCAGGAAGTCCGTGAGTAAAATGGAAATTGCCGTCGACAACGCGGAACTCTGTTATGATTAACGGTGGCCACCAAGGTCCACTACTCCTCTGCACAGGGGGCAACGGGAGAACAACATGCCATACGTAAACAATTGGTTAGTACCAGAAATTCAAAAAGTAGAGCATAATCAAGCATAACAGAAAGATGAAAATTGATGAGAAAACATTTCCTTGTTGAAGATAAAGCTCGTAGACACGTTATCAAAAGACTCTATCTAAAACGTTCGGCTATGGAAGCATTACTTCTTTTTATTGTGAAACCTCTGGCGGACATTTCCACCTAGGTCCTCATAAAAGCTTGGAGAAAACTTGTGTTCCGTGAGAATAGGAAATCTCGGATAATCAATTCTGAGAGCTTTCGATGCTCACTGAAAACTATACAGAAGCACATTTTTGAAAGGGAATAAATACTTTAGAAAAGTATAGTTTGGAAAAGGCCAGGACGACGACCTTTCGAGGGGAATATATATTGAAAATAATTCCAAATGCGAAGGTCCAAAAGGTTTAACGAATGCCGGTCCTGTTTTCTGCACCCTCGCCCTCTCATTCGACATATTATACATTGAAATCATAGTATAGCTCCGAGTTCGTTTGTAGACTGTGCAATCTTACGGTGGCTAGCCGGTGTACAAGTCAGTGCTTTCATCTTTACATTCGAGTCTGGTACCAATTAAAGAGCTTCGTAGAGTTAGAAGACTAGGGAAGTTGGTGAAGGTCGAACACAATGGTAGAAGTAGTAATGGAAGTATGCAGATCGATCTTGCTCGAAGGCCAACTCCTTTCAGCGACGGTTTCAGTCAGAATAAAAAATCATAGGAATAAAAATGTTCTTTAGCTCATTCTATTGCTATTCATAGCTTTTCAACGGTAGATCCTCGAAGAATTTGATAGCTTGCGAAGGAGCGGCAGTGCAATCGTAGTATGCGGAAAAGGACAAGATTTTCAGGGAGGGAGAGAAGGCTCATTGTTTTTGCCATGAAACCCTCTTAATATTTTAGAACCCTTAAAAAGTAGATGCTGCAGAGGATCTGCTAGTCTTGGCTTCAGCAACCATTCATACAAAATCGTTTACACGCACATGTCCAAGTGAAAAAAATGTACGGACGTATTATTCATTCAAAATGGAATGAGAATCGTTTGGGAGCCTTCTTGTGCATCCCACATAGATGGTGAGAGGGTCGTGGTTGACCGATTTATCAGAGAAGTCGATTAACGGCAATGAACTGTCGTGGATAATCGTGATCAATAACGAAAATCCCTTGACTCCCCCTGCCTTTGTCAATTGCTTGAGTCACTACTCAAGCCACCTCTATTCAAAATGCAATTGAGAAACTGAACGGAGGGAAAGTTTGGGGGGGGGGGGGTGACAATGTGGACTTAGCGTGATGCCTCAATGATCAGCTGCTTTCAGCAGGCTCCAACTAGGCTCGGTGATCCGTCTACGGGGGAAGGGCCATGAAATGTGCTCTGTTCAGTCTCAAGTGGAAGAAGTTCGTCCACAGACCTATTCCAATCTATGATGAGCTATTGGGATCAACAAAAAAAAAGAAATAGAGCCCAATCATTTTAGGGAAAAGACAAAAAAGCTGAATAATCTTTGGAACCACTCAGAAAAAAAGCTAAGGGAGGTATTATTAGCCATCCGCGAAAGCCAACTAAAAAAACTCGAAAGAGGTCATAACTTACCTGAATAAAGAGACAGCAGAGGGGCTTTTCGGATACTTCATGAGCTTTCCTCCAACTACTCGACAGCAGTTTCTCATGGTACTTTTTCTTTACTTTTTTCTTTTGTGGGAACCAATTCTACATCGTTTCCTGTGTTGATTCACAGTCCCACGCTCGAACAGGTGACGCAGCCCATTATCTTCCTTGCTCAATATCAACCGCACTACTTCGAGGTAAGTTGAAACAATGAAATGGGGTGAACTATGGTGAAAAAGGCCAATATTCCCGATCCGATTCCCGAAAGAAGCTTCATCAGCGCCCTTCAGGTATCACTTCTAGTATAAGCGAGGGAGAGCGTATAGGAGTAGGAAGGAAAGGTCCTCAGCACCTCTGCCCACCATGGGACGTTCTTACTATTGATGATAGTAAGCGTTTTGTGATTGCTCTAAAAGCTTTGCTGCGTCCTTTCTAGAACAATTTTAGATTTAGCAATTTCATATGCACGTATTCGAGCAGCTAGTTTCCGTGATCCTTGGAAAGCAGAAAGAACAGGCAAAAAGAAGGACTCGTAAAGTAGGAATTCAGAATTAAGTCTCATGCAACCGGAGGAAGCTTTCGGCTTCCCAGAAACCTTGGTACCAGTTCTATTTGGAAATAGCAGCCACTGGCTCCTATCCATACGCTAACCTGAATTTGTAACTTGCCAGATAAAACGGAAACATATGGAAAACACTATGACTATGAGACAAAGTGGGTGTTTGGCGAACGTCAAAGGAATCGTTCTGCATTTTTTTCTCGATATCTTTTTTTATACTAACGTTCTCCCGTTAACAAAACAGTCTTAGCCTGTTCAGTTCTCCTCTAGGTTTTTGATTTACTAGAAACTGTAATTTTAAGGCGCTGATGTTCTCAATCCAGTCATAGCGTAAGGTTTTTTTGAACAGCTCCAGCTAGACTCCAAAAGGTCACGTCTAACAGTTCACATCTGCTCCAGAGTAACATGCCCGAGTATCATAATAGTCACTAGCTTCGAACAAACTTGCCAATTTTCCTTTTTCGACCATCATTTTGAAGAAAATGATAACTCTTTCACTCCAGAAAAGAACATGATCAAGGCAATACCTCTATTTTGGAGCTAAGCCTATGTGGAACCAATGATGTGAATGATAGGATCAAATATAATCAATCAACCACCGAACCAGTCGCCAATTTCAATTGAAATTGAAAATCATTATTGAACATGAAGAGCCTGTCCTCCTCTTCCTCAAGTTCGAAAGTGGCTCGCCATTAAGAAGGCGAGGGCAAGCGGGATCACGGTAGTGTAAGGGATAAGAGCACGGATCCAGGAAAGGACAAGTGCGGGTTCAAGTCCCGTCCAAGACTGAGGCTTTCTCCATAAATCGCCAACCTTGTGATACGGAACAATAGCGAAGACTCAAGGACTAATGAGTATGAAGAATTGGTATTAGAGTAAGTAAGCGAAAATCACTAGCACACCTAGCTATTCGAAAGTATAACCTCTTTTCGTTGTAAAATTTTTGCCCTCGCTATGCCTGTGTAGGTAAGTCTTTACTATCATTCCAAAAATCACTTAGAAAAAGCACAGTTAAAAGTAATGTAAGCATTAGGAGTGAGGAACTTTCTGTAGTCAAGGCCATGGCTAAACGTATTCAAAGCCCTATGACTTCGAATAAAAGTGGAATGCGAGGCGCATCCCAAAACGAGATTAATCAAAGCCGGAAGCCCCGTCTTGTCAATCTGATAGAAGGCATCATTCTGTAACGAATAAACAAAGAAAAAACTTCTATGTTGAGCCAGCAAATAAAGGAGTGAACAACAAATGTCCTTTTCAGACCCTGAAATTCAATCGTAAAGACCAACTGAATGGATATAAAGCTCCCAACTGACATGTGAAGCTCCAAAAAGATTTTCGACTCGGTTGACTTTGTAATCCGCAAGTGTAATAAAAGGGCCATTTGACGCCACACATTTCATGTCTCATGCTCATTCAAGCCCTAATAAAACAATGTGGGGAAATCGATGATGAATGGGAACGCACTTGTTTCCCAGGCGATGTGGAACTTTGAGGTTTCAGAATTACTTAGCTGAACTTAAATGTTTTCCTATCACATAAATTACACGGATAATTACAATAAATGCGGGAAGAAGTTATTTTTAAGTTGGAACTACGTGAGACATGTGCAAAAAACAGTCATCTGGTTACCAGCCCGCCCCTTAGTCCTTACTTAATGGTTTCCGAGATTCCCCCACAGGACGAATTTGTGGTCCCCGCGTACACCTTATCTGGCACTATTAGCTCGGGAAACGGCTTAGTTAGGGTATTAAAAAGGCTGAAAGATTGGCCCGTGTGCATCCTCGGACGAGTTTCACCGGCATGTTAGAGGCTGCACCGATCACAAGAGAACCCATGTAGGAAGTTTAAATAACTTGCCATAATCCATTACGACTGTGAAAGGCAGTTTTGTGCAGTACTGGCTCTATGTAGTCAGCTCTTTGCGCAGTTGCAATAACTGAAATATCGTCCAAACACCCCTTTCACGTTATTTCCGTCATGGCAATCTCGTCCAACCTCTATTGCCTTTACTTTTGAGGAGCCATATTTCTTCGAAGTCGGCGAATTTTCCCGCGTTCTTCACTAACGATGATTTATTCCCAATCTATACTTCTGTTTTTCGCACAGAAACGGGTACCTCAAAATTATTGCGAACTGGTCCTTAAAAATACCATCCAACTGAGGTCTAGATTCTTCTGACTTCCTATTAGATTTCCTTGAATGTTGAGTTGTCATCAAAAGCGTTGCAGAAAAAAAGAAATTCAAAAAAAAAAACGAGTGACATGACCTCAATAAATATATAATAAATATTAAGGAATCAGAGAAAGGAGTGGTCCAAGCTGTGATTTGACCAAAGTCTTCGAAGGCACAAATCGAGATTAATTCAGGTACTGTTAAGAGTGATTGTGCAGAATTACATCGGCGGAGAAGAAAACGTGAATCTCATCACATTTCTCAGCGTATAGGACCCTGACACCTCTAGTATGTAGTTCTCCTCCAAGTTTTTGAGTCCTGTTGCGCTTAAAGGCATTGTTCACGAAAAAATGGTTTCGGAGATTTGCACATGGTTTGAATTCGAAGCCCCCTCTGATACCATTTGTGCAGGAATGAGGTCGGAAAACGGCAGGATAGGGCACAATAAGGGCGGGAATAGTGGGGGACGTTAGGCCTCCGCCCCTCGCTAGGCTGACCACGTGTTCTAATTGTCCTTCACCACATTCGCACTGGAGCGAAGTTGGTGAAAAATCGATAACCTGGTTGGCAAATTGCCAGAGGCTGCCAGTCAGATTGTCAGGCAAATTGGGTGTGTTGTCTGTATTGCAGACATTGCGTCGCCTTCGTGCATTCTCGCTCGAACACTCCCTAACCGCAGTTTTTTCAATGTAAATTTCGTCCAACCCCCCTTTCCAGCTCTTTTTTTGACCCTTTGTAGTTCATTTTGTTCATCGTTTTTTGCGCTTTTTTCGTTGTTATCGCTTTATTCTAGAGTAATTCTATCGATTCCCGTCAAAAAAGGGTACCCCAACTTTTTTTTGTGAACGGTGCCTTTAACCCCACCGCAATGGGTTAATCTAAGCCAGACTCCACAACGAATTTGTGGCAGAGCCAGGGATAGCAAATTTTTTTTTTCTGAAAATCTCAAAAACCATTTATATCATGTGCACTTAGCAATCAAAACAACACAGTGTGATGAAGGATGTATAAAAGATTCCCAGTGCAAAAGAAAAAAAGCTTGAAAAGGGTATTAGAAGCTCATCACATCACTCTCTCGAACATCTCTATTACCAGTGCACATTTAGGAAAATCGCGAGAATCGATGGGAATCAAAAGGATCAAAAAAGCCGTTCTGCCTGATAAATGTGCTGAGCTAAATGTATCTCGAGAGCGAATAAGTAGATCTGCACGTGAGTAGTAGGTAGCTCGAGGTGAAAACCATTTTAATAATATCATAAATGCTGTGTGGTCAATGGCCGTCAGAAAAGGGGTCCAATGGTTGGAATCACAGAACGAATAGGGGTCGTACATTAGGCTACCGTTCGTGTTTGGTAAAGCTATTAGTTCTGTAATTCTGTACATTGAACAACTTTTCTCCTAAACGTCGATAGTGATTAGAGACCATTCTCAGGCCTGAAACCCATATGATCAACTACAGCGCCACTAAGAACGTTAGGCTAAACGAACGCGTTGTCCTAACTAATATGAAGAGGTTTCACTGGTGAAGAAGCTCCTCAAAAGTAGGGAAAATAGAGTTAAGACGAGATTACCATAATGGAGATAACATGGAAAGGGTATTCGGACGAGATGTGGTTGTTGCGATTGCTCAAAGAATCAAACTAGAACGGTACAGAACTGCCTTCTACTGCCACTATGGATCACGACAAGTTGTTCGAACTTCCTGCACGGGTTCCTTTGTGATCTATGCCGCCTCTAAAATGCCGGTGAAACTCGTCCGAGGATATACACGAGACAATCTTTGAGATAGCGCCAGATATGATATAAGAGGGGGCCCCAAATACATCCTATTGGGGAGTCCCAGAACCTTTTTTATCGTGAAGTGTAGTGAACTGTGCCTTTAAGCACTTCAGAGGGCAAATGAAGTGTAACATTCACGAAATTCATGAGGGTATCGTCTTACCGTATTGGGGAAGGGTGAAACAAATCAGACCCGTTTGGCAGAATGCAACATGAAAAGTTTTACTTAAAGAGAACACAAACAGATAGGCCGGAAACACAATGAGGTCAGGGAATCGACGTCTTTGCTACCAGTAAAAAGTGTGATGGATGATGGCCAGCGTTCCCCCTCAAGAATATCAAACTTCACGATACGGGTATAAGAGGAAAACTAGCTACATCTCCAAATTTCTTCCAGTGAATTGCTTACAAGTTGCTTTGTACTAGGACCTCGCATTAAAACAACAGCTCAGCTCCCAGTCATGTTTGTTCCACATGACAAAATTGGCGTATCAACATCCACTTATTTCTGGGGTTTATCCCAGCTGAGCTCCAATATGAGGGGTTCGCAGGCTTACTACTATTTCTGGTTCATAGAAACCGATTAGAACTGGCAAGGAGTTCAAGAAAAATGGAGGACTTCGAGATTAAACGAGGGACATCCTGTTCAATCTCCGTGGGTTGAGCAATTTTTCCGTCTTTCCGGTCTATATCAGCAAGATAAACTGCGTCAGGTCGACAGTTGGCTCAATTTTCCCAACAGCGCCATCCTTCGAGAGGTCAAGGGAACACATGAAAAACTATTGAACCTGGGATCATTCTTCACTTTTCATCAAATCATTTACTAGGAAATGTGGTTCTATGATAACCGTCATCCTAATGTGCAAAGCCCCAACTCGAAGTTCTTTCAAAAGCTTTCACTTAGAAACGTACGGGCTCACACCCCCCCCCCCCCCAATTAGTCGTTCACCAAGGATATTGGACAAAGGATTTGTGAGGGATTCACATACCTACAACCATTTCTGACTAGAAGCCAACTACAAATCACCGAGAATCTTCACGGAACGTAAGGCGTCGAGACGGACCTTGCAGTTGGGCCCTCCAAGCTCTCATTGCACAGGTCATCTAATAACTATATTAGGAAACTGTAGGATATGAGCAAAGATTAATGTCATTGGGCTTTACTTGAGGAATTTTGACAACTTCATAGAACACTTATCTCTGCAGGTCGATAGATCGATTACTCACAAGGACAGAATGGGTGAATTCAACTTTGGCAATGCACGAAAGTCATAGAGTATACTAGAATTCACTAATAACTAGTAAACGATTGATCTGATACAGAACTGCACTTATGCAATAGTAAATCTGAATACTACGAAGTAAAATTGGAGCTAATGGGAAGCAGTTTCCAATGAGTGGAGAAGTGAGGATGTCACGGGGAAAGTTCTCGATGAACCCTTGCACAATTACACTTCGACCCAAGGCGATCATATATCTTATAGGTGTTAATGTACTGGGGACGGATGCCCATCAAATCGATGATTTACAGCATATACTTATCAAGATCGCAATCAGAGCATTCCGTAGGATACGATGAATGAAAAAAGATGTCGCGTGAATTGTCCATGCACATCCTCATCGTTAAAAATGACTTGGCAGACTCTGAAGGCACAGTTCACAATAATTTTGAGGTTCCCTGTTCAGGTTGGAAAGCGAAGAATTCATGAGGAGGAGGGCAAAAGGGAGAAAGTGGCGAACTCCAGGGAATTTAGGGATGCCAAAAAGTAGTGAAAAGAGAGGATTGTACGAGATCATCATAACGGATATGGCATAGAAGGGTCATTTGGACGAGATTTCAGCTAATATATTGAGTAAAGAGGGCTATCTACCTAATATAGGGCCCAAAATTGCATTCCGCTACCACCATGAGTCGAGACTAACTTGTATTTACAGCATAGGTGTCCCTTGTTAATGTTGCACCCTCTCGTCCTGCACCGCCATGGGGTGAGTACGTCGACGAATCCGGTCCGCTGATTTGTCCACTCCTGAGTGAAAGCGGCAACGATGTATCAATTCAGTGCTTTTACCCTACCAGACAAATGTGGTACTAATTAACTGATCCCGGATGGGTGGAAGGCTTGGTTGACCCAGGCGGATATCGATCAGGGATTCGAACTCGTGAACATGCATGTGGGATAGTGCACCACTTGCCTCTAATCCACCTCTGCTCATTAAAATTTTATTCGATAAAAACACCAATAATGCATCCGACACCATGTCTTCTTGTCTACAACCACTACAACCAATCAAATCTGTCTCCCAAAAAGAGCTTTGCATGAGGTTCACTCAAATATTTAGTAACTAACCAACTTAGCTGCTCATTCAGTTATGTTATCTACATATAGTCATAAAATTAAAAATTTATACAACTCGCGAGAATAAGAGTTGAAAGTGGCAAGTCTTTCCATACAAGACTGCTACCATGTAGTCAACCTCGGAAGGATTGAAGGCTCAAAGAAAGAGGATGGTTAGCAGAGAATAGATTGGACCATCGCTCCGGATCTCAAGACAGGACATGGCATTGCGTTCTTCCATTTTTGCAGGATAAAAATCGGAATCCCATCTAGAGATTGATTTACCCACTACATATTGAATCCAACGAATGTTTATGGCATGTGAAATATAGCGACGCTCCAAACCTTTAGAATGAAAAGCATAGTTCCTGAAGGAGAAATGCTCTCGAATCTTCTTGCAAGAAGATTCGAAAGCATTTCGGGAGAAAACGAAAAAAGCCAAATAAAAAGCGAAAAGTTCGGTGAACAAAATAATGAATTATTTAAAAATACGTATCAAGGTGGGATTTTGACTTCAGTTGTTTCTACCTATTGGCTGGGTGAGTATTTGAAATATTTAGTAAACGCTTTGTTCCTCAGCTCTATTTATCTTTCTTTTCCTCAATATTATTTATTTAATTTTTGTATATTTATTTATTAATATTATCTTGATATGTTATTATGGTGTTTTGTTGATCATGCCCCATGTGCCCCTTCCCTACACCAGCATGACCCCATGTGCTCCTCCTACAGTAAGCCGCTGGACAACAATTTGAAGCCTTTCAGATATCATAATTCTAAGTAAATCAATAGATAAATAATCAATAGATAAATATCGTAATTCCACCTGTAGCGATGGACCGTAGGAGCACAAGTTCAGTTTTTAAAACCTCGATTTGGTTTGTGACTGTTCCTTTCCCTCCCCCCCCCCCCTCCTCCTTTCTAAATTTCCAGTCAGTTAACCTTGTTTCCATTGATCCTAAACAATCCCTTTGCCCAAAGTTTCCACTTTGCCATCAACTTCATGGGCTCATTAGCATGCTACAGCATAATTGAAGTTTTGAGAAATGATGACTGCTTTATCCATCTGATACTGCATCTTAGCGACAGCGAACTCGGTTTCCAAGAACTCTCACTTCGGCTGAGCTAAGCTGACATTCGAAATTGCTAAAAAAAAGTACAGAACCTATTTTTTAAAAAGGTGAGAAACTCAAAAGAGGGTAAGTTTTGAGAGGACTTCGATCTACTTGACTACCTTCCAACTGAACGAATCAAGTCAAACACTACTAAGTATCTGATAAAATATTCCTTAACTCTGGAGAAGAAGTGTTGGAAAGTCTGCTTAATGTTGCTTTTCCTATACGGCATACTCCTCCTGCGCTACTTTTACTCATTCCTGTTAGGGAACCAAATCAAAGAAAGTATGGACTTTGTGGGAATCTGCACGAATTCCCCACATCTAGCTTGTTTTCTATTGAGAGTGAGGTTGAGATCACAAGATAGACCAAAAAGGAGTTGACCTCAGTGCACTGGACCTTTGAATTTTGTTCCTCGCATTTCGCTTCGCTTTACTGCTCCTTTGCTTTCTCAACATGCTTCCATTCTCACGCTTCAACACCACCGTTTACTCGATAATTGCTCTCCACATTCCGGTGGTACGAGAGGAAGTGGCCAAAGTTACGTCATCGGCGATTTCCACTGAATAGTCTTGGTGTTTACTAGGGAGGGACATATTATGAGGAAGGGTAGATTCGTGCGGGTCTTCCATTATCATCTGCGAAAAATGAACGAACAATGCTATTCATCGCTATCTGTATACATCCTTAATTTTCCAATTCCTTCTTACAACGGTTTTCGAAGTACATTACAGAGAAACACAGATAGTGTAGTGGCAGGTGGCGCTCTAATATACACGTATGGTTCTTTGATCGAATCCCTAGTCCATATTCACCCAAGCTAATCAAGTCTTCCATCCTTCACGGTTGGCTGATTGGTACCAGACTCGTCTGCGAGGATGAAAAAATTGAATCATTCATTGGCTGGCCACAAGAGCTACATACTCATCCAGACCTAGCATTACGGTTTCGAATAGAGCCTACCCAAAAACGGAACTGATTGGCGCCAAATACTTTCTATCCTTCACATTACGGCTATTTCGTCATAGCTTACTTCGGAATACTGAGTAGTAAGTCTTTTAAGCGTGGTTACAAACGACATCCCACTTTTTCGATTATGATTATAACTCACGCAACGAACGTAAGTGCAGCTTGGAAATGTGTCACCTCGTGCGTCCCAGGACGCGCGCGGCTAATTGCGCGGCGAAGTTCGCGGCGATTTGGACGATTGCGGCGTTTATCATTGGGACCCAACTTTGAAGTAGAGTAGATTAGAAGGATCACCTGACCCTACCAAACTCTACTTCAAGTTTGCGCCCCGAAAATTGGCGTCAGAGCCGTACAAATCGTCACGAACTTCGCCGCGCGCGCCCTCGGATGCAGAAGATGACCGTCCTACGTGCAGCTTAGATAGCCAATAGTGCCTACAGCTTCCACGAGAAATGCTATCGCTGCAACGTCAGTAAGAAAAGTTCTCTGAACTGAGAATGAAGGGTGCGCTTCGTTGCGCCCGTCTGTCGAAACTAGGTCACGCCGCAGCCGTCTCATGCGGCAGGTCAGCCCGCGATACTTGACGGATGTCGCGATTGTCGGTAGGGCATACGATTTGCGCTTTGACCATGGCAGTCATCTCAAAGGGAAGATAACATGGACAAATGCAAATCATCCGCTTCACGGACACTTGGTGGCACTCTAATGTCATTTCAAGACCTCGGTGAGGTGCACCCCGCGCGAAGTGACCTACTTTCGACGGACGCGCGCAACGGACGCTCTCCGAGGACGAAGGCTTTGATTTCATTGGCGAAGCTGTTCTGAATGCTCAGATGGATAAATTTGATGGATGAAAGTTTGCTTTCTTTTTGTTGGGTGTAAGCAATGTCCAAAGGCTAGGAATCTCTTATCAATTAATTTTAGTAGGTGGTTGCAAAAACGAACACTCTTTACGAAGCAGAACAGTAACAACAGGACCCAGAAATGAGAAAAAACTGTTACTTCAAAAGAACGAACTTATAACTATGACATGACACTCTTAGTGGGGAATCAGTTCCTGACTGCGGATGCCACATAACTCATGGAAGTTCGTGAGAATAAAACTCGTATAAGGAGAGATGTGTACAATGCTAAGTAAAGTACCCATGGGTACAAGAAAAAGATTTCAGTTCACAATTATATTCGAACATAAAGCGCATCCAAACGTCTAGCCTTCTCACAACCAAGCTCTCGTTTGCTTTTGTAATTGAGATAATCTATGAAGCAGCATTAATCATGAAGGAGCGACAATTCATCAAAAGCCTTATTACTGTGTAGTATAGCGAACCCATAGCTGAGATAAGCTTGGGTAGTGAAGCATTTCGTGACTTGCCCTTAAAGCTGTGGTCATCATGAAGCCCTTCAGATATTTGTCAAGAGAGTACAAGAATCTTCGATGGGCAATACTTTATGATTAGGATTCTTGGGACAAAACGGAGAAGTGAATATGAATAAAGGAAAATTAAGAAAAATCAATGTACACATTTATCCCCATAATTATAAGGATAAAGGATAAAGCTTTCGGCGTTAATCAATCCCGTCTGAGGGATGCGCCCCCGCACTCGACTTCCATTCAGAATCGTAGTGGCGTAATGAGTGCGTATGTGGCCTATACAATGACTTGCGGTGGCCAGCCGATGTACAAGTCAGTGCTTTTATCCTCCCAAACGAATCTGGTACCAATTCACCGACCCCGGAGGGATGGAAGGCTTGGTTGGCCAAGGCGGGCATCGATCCGGGATTCGAACTCCTGACCGTGCGTGTGATATAGTGCGCCACTGGCCACTACACCACAAAATTTAGCTTAAGCTGGCTTCGCTCAGGTATTACCTACCTGTATCCGGAAAAATCTGTCTGCAGGAACGAAATATGAAGTGAAATAGGTTAGGTGGAGTTTTGCGAGAAAAAAAACTTTGGCAATGAATTTCAAAACGTGCAAAAGTAGCAAAAGTAAATAAGTTTTTTTTTAAATTTTCCGTTGGCTCAAATTTAAAATCAAACTCCTAAAGTTGAGTAGCGGCTGTAAAGGTGCGAAACGTCCATATCCGACATAGATATCCTTATCCACCATATTTCTCAATATTAAGATCGATCCTTATTCTTGAGACTTATTCTCATTCGTGGAATATTTCGGAGTCTGCAAAGTCATACAAGAAAAAATGGCAGTTTTTTTTTCGGAACTGTTTAGGGATAACTTTGGACAGAAATCCGTGCCCAGATGAAGTCCTGCTAACGTTTTCGATTTTCTGTTAGATTTCATTGTACAGCTTGTCGTCTACATGATGAAGCTACTTCATCTGCTTGCTATATATTTATTTATTGACCTATCTATTATGCACTAAATGTGCGCTGAGCTGCAGAAAAAAATATTAGATTAGTACAATCCCAAAACAAAGCAGGCAGGCAAAAACAACTTGATTGAACGTATAAGGAGAGGTTAAGTGAAGAGGACAGCCTTTTACGGAAAAGTTGTGTTGATTGCCTCCAATATTCCCGTTTATCGACAGTGTCCCTATCCACCGAATATTTGAGAGAATTCAAAAATGTAAGCTCTTTCAGAGTGGGAAAGGGAGGGGGTAGGTGTTCCAGTGGATTAGTAATCACAATTCTTCCTTCTCGTGGAGTGCGTAGGAATTCTACACTAGAAGTTTCATAGGTATGATCCCCTTCGAGAGACGTAATAATCCCTTCGCTTGCTGTTCTACACTATGTATGTACATAGTCTACAGAATGAACAAGTAGAAATTGAAAGAACAGATTTTTGAGGATGATACCGCGATGACCGGTTCTATGTTCTGAAGAGATGTCCATGACGGCTTTCAGAAAAATCTACAATATTGGCTGCAGTGCGTAATAGAGATAGTGAGTTCGAGAAAGGTTCTAGGCCATCAGTTGAAAAAAAAACAAGTCAGATAGATAGAAGGATCATCTTCACACGGTGATCAATGAAATCAATGTGGAGGCAATCCGTACATCAGGAAAAAGTGAAAATCGCCTACTTTCACCTCAAAGAAATATCATTGTATATTCAGTTAAATAGGTTTATTAAGGCTTTTTGGATGTTGAGATGAAGCTTCTCGAGAAGACTTTCATGAAAACGAACTTACTGTCAGATTGAAAGGATGAGAGAAGAGCCTTAGAAGAAGGCGTTCCATAGGACCTCAGAAATAGGGTAGTACATACATCTCCTATTTTACCTATTTTGAAAACTTATTTTGATGATATTCCGATGGAAAACGCGATGAAATCATTCTTTCAAAGTCATGGGTAATGCAAAACATTTCAGGAGAAAATATTGGTTTCAGAAAGGAGGAAAACTGTTTTAATGAAAAACTTCTATTCTCTCCTATATGTCATATAAAAAATGCAAAAAAAAGTAGAGAAAAGAATGAGATGGTGAGAAACGAACCATCGAGCGATGCATTTTCTCATGAGCGATGGTCGACCCTCTTGACATCCGAGACTAACGCAATGTGTTGGAACTGACAATAACGAAGACCACGTCGGAGCAGTCGAGCACTTTTGAAAATGAGCCACGAAGGCGTTGAGAACAAAGAGAGCGAGCTGTGACGTCTTTAGAACTGACAAGCCAGCAGTGGTGATGGTGGCAGCGTTGGCGGCGGCAGGGATTATGAGTTCGAGAAACATACTTCACTACTCTGTTGGGAAAATACTAGGGCTGGTGGGAAGCCGATACTCAGCTATTCAAGTGTGGCACTGATGAACAATATAGGTAAGCTTAGCGTGGAGGGTGCCCGGACAGAACCCAAAATGTTTGATGACCAGTAAATTGGGAGTTGCGGCGTTCATTCGAGATGATGTGAGAGTCTTGAGACTTTCCTTCGAAAAATCTTTATGAACTAGCTCTAAGGAAAACTTTGCGGATGCTTGGTTTTTCAAGGGTTTTTACTAGTATTTGATATGCTCAGGTACTCCCGATTGCATGAGTGGGTGTTGAAAGTAGAAAAGTCCGTTTTGGAGTCGTCTTGGTCGTGAAGGTAACCTATCCACAGGAAGAAGGGCAGCATGACGTGAATCCCGAAGAAACGGATTTGGCAAAGTTCAAGCATCTGCGCCGCACGTCATAACAGCCCTCCATAGAAGCAGAGGTAAGTTCACGTTGTTCCAAGAGGCTCGTTTTGGAAAACCGCATAGGTAGTTGGATATTTGTAGAAAAATATTTTTATATATTTTACAGGCATTGTGTAACGATGGCTTACTTTCTGGTTCTACTTTTTCTCCACTTCCGAAATTGCAAGAGAAAAATCAAAAATTGAGCCAGTATAGTACATGTCGGCTGCTCCGGGAAAGACTTATTAGAAAATTGTTTATGGAATTGATTCTATGAGGAATGAGAATGCAAATAATGGATATGACAATAAGCACCCGGGGGTCCATCTATGGGAACTTTGAGGTGGACAGACCAAGCATTTCAAAGCAGTTCGCCTAACCTCAATATCTACCAGCTTCACGCTTGACTACCCCCTTATCTTCTTGGAGAGCTACTTCAAAAGGAACAAGGTGTCTCCGATAGTTCAGTGCAGCGGGCAAGCCCTCAGGTACTGAAGGTTAAGATCGATGTACTTGATTGCTCCCTTTTATAAATTGTTTTTCCAAAGGGCAGAACTTTCGTTATATAATTATCATGCCCTTCTTTCTGAGATTTTCTCTCAATAAAGGAAACCCAGTCGAAAGGTCCAATGAAATGAATATAACAGGAAATTTTCAGGTTCTTTTTGAGCAACTTTCAATTCTTTCTTCGACAGAGGCTTCCTTGAGGCTGAGGATGGATGTTGAGACATGACTTCCGTCCTGAAACACTAGCCCGTAACCCATTTTTTATCCCGTGAACGAATGCACGACATTGTATGACCTCATAGTGAGTTTCCTCAATTCTTAGCTATCTTCTTTCTATCTTTACCTCTACCTCTTATCCATTTTCACCTTTCAGACGTGCTTTGAGCTTCCTCCGGAGGCTTTCACTTTCCCTCAACTCTCATGTACATTCTCTTCACTTTTCAAGACCAGCTTTTTTGATGGGACTTTTTTTAAGGAGAACTTTAAGTCTACATGGATATCTTTTGGCATACTACGGCAGGAATTTTGAAAAATGTTATTTTTCCTCTTTTCTTCATTCTTTCCATTTGAGTAGTACCAAAAATTTGCCCGATTCGAATACCTTGAGGAAGATTTCATTCATGGTAGCGGTGCGATTGAAAATCCTTTTGACCTTGCACTAATCCGAATCATTCTTTTCAAAAGTATTTACTATATGGCCATCTGGGGAACGGATGTTTTATGTGATTGTCCTTCGACCATGAATTATGGGAAACATATCCCACCTCTCACGTCGCATAAGCGCAAAATAGCGTGAAATAGAAGCTTCATGACCTTCTGGGACTCATAGCATACGCATAGCAACAGAATGGATCTTCATTTCAGGAAAACACTTTTTCCCCATTCTCCAGTTCAGGTGCCCCCCGCCGCCGCCTCGATATGTACGCATCAACAGGATGTTTGGTATGGTATAACTATGTAGTATAACTATGTATTATAATTCCATAAAATTACTTTTTAAAGTTCTGAAACACTTAAAAGATGGATTTGAAGACCGCGTGATTGTGTGATACAGCAAAACTTCTACATACACCTCCCACGTCTGGCCCTCGCCCAAGGTGCCTTTTTTTAGCAATTGTATATGTGACGGATGTTTGGGGGCGCCACGTTGTGCCCATGGGTTACTGTATCACACACTCACGGGACGTTAAAATCCGTCTTGTGAAACATTTGACTGCAGACTATCTTCCCTATTACAGTGCTGTCAGAACTTCAAAACGCTTGTCTGATAGGAATTCCGATGAAGCTGAGGGAAAACTGATTTATGGATATGTGGAAACTCAAGCATAGGACAAAATTTTTTTGCAAAAATATTCATTCGTTCGAAGCTGTGGTTCAGCAAGGCCTATTCTAAACGTGAATTCTGATGCCCTTTTGCAAATGTCAGTAGACGCCGCTGGAATCTTCTAGAAATTCCTAACCTGGGTTGTCAGACACACTTGAGCAGAAGTGCAATTTATGCTAATAAGAGTCTAGCAAAGAGAGATCCAAGTGCAAGTGCAAATGCATCATGCTCCTGAGGTTCCTGAGGTTGCAGGAGTAATATGGATGCAAAACTGGAGTCACAGTGGCTTTGGGAAAAACAATCTGGTGTTGCTTTTTTTTCTTCCCACTATGGAAGATCTTGAATGCTCAATGAAGAGAGGGTTATCGGGCTCATGGAAAAGAGTCAATATGAGTCTAAATTGTAAACAACAAAACAAATCCCTTTCACCCAAACAAGATTTCTTGATTTTGGCAAACGACAAAGTTAGGGCGGAACCGAACCCTCAATCACGATAATTTTTTCCCATCTTCACGTGAAGGAACGGCTCACGACTCAGGGCCGACAATCTGAAGTAATGGGTAGAATGCTCCATCGGTAAAAGAAGAAATAAGGAAATACGCAAAATTCGCGGATTTAAAGGTCTCTTGAAAGTATTGGGAATAGGGGGCTGTACAGGATACCATGCAGAAAGCGGTACGGAACTAGTGTCTGGACAAAGTTTCTGTCCTAAGCAGCTGCACAAGGAGCCGGGAATAGTAAGCAAAAACTGTCGGACTCGCCTTCCACTGTCGCCATGGGTCGGGACTACGTGCAACCAAAACGTGCTACTGCAACCTTCACTTTTCTATTTTCTGCTATTCGCTATTAACTTTTTCTAACATCCACACTGCGAAATCCCTCGAGGATCTCTTGGCTGTGATGAAATAATCGTTTTTTTCATTTCTTCTGCAGAAAGGAGACATTTTCTCCTACCTCCATTTCAGGATACTCACATGAAAAAATCCCTGATATGAATCTGTGGTTTCTCATACGAAAACAAAGTCTAAATTTTTTTGGCGTTAGTCAATCCCGTCTGAGGGATGCGCCTCCGCATTGGACTTCCATTCAGAATCGTAGTGCGTAATGAATGCGTATGTGGCCTATACAATGACTTGCGGTGGCCAGCCGATGTACAAGTCAGTGCTTCTATCCTCCCTGACGAGTCTAGTACCAATTAACCGACCTCGGAGGGATCGAAGGCTCGGTTGGCCTAGGCGCATATCGGTCTGGAATTCGAACCCCTGACCGTGCGTGTGAGATAGGTGCCATTAGCCACTACAGCACCTCCGCCCTCCACCGAATATGCTTGAACAAAATTTCTATAATTATTCAGCAAAGTCTGACCCCCGAAAAAATGAAAGAGATGAGCTCTTTAAAGGTCCATCATGGCTAGTACATCATTACCACGTTCGAAGAGCTTATAAGGGAGAGGGGGGAGAAGAGGGAATGGGAGTGTCAGCGTTTTCAAAACTTGAAGCAATGCTGGACATCCCATCAGGGGATGACCTCAGCGAAAACACACCATCTGTGTCGAGGTTTAAACTCATAGTAGATGTATACTATCAACTGCTACCTATACTTTCGAATACCTAGTTACTGCTCGGATTCTTCCTGCGACTGTATTAGTTTTAAAGATCCGGGCGTAAAGGAAAATGTAGGGATTCGTCCAATAACGCTGAGACATTAGCCTTGCAAATCGAAAAATTCCTCCAATAAATGGGAATGTATCTATGTAATGTGCACATGGAAGATCTTTTTTTGCGAAGGCATCCCTTAGCTTGCACTGTTACTTCACTTCCGTGGATGGTGCATCCATAATAAAGCGGTGAAGACACAGGGAGGATATCTCCTTGAATAGGGGAGAGTGCTGGCTTTACCAGTACCCTCTCAAAGAGTCACCTTTGTCATTTTTGAAGAAAAATTATATAATTTGACGAAAGCCTGAAATGCAGATGGGAACGAAGTATTCGACTGAGGAGGAAGAATTTGGAAGAATCCATAAAAGAAAGAGTAAGGGCACTAATTGTCAATGTTGTTTGCAGGACAAGCTTGCGACACAGCAACACAGAGATATAATTTTGTGTGCATAGTAGACGGTGCTTCTTCCTACACATTTGAAAGTAGCATGGACCAACATGCGATGAGAAGGACCTACATATACTCCGAAGAGAAGGTCTCTTCCTAGTAATTTATTGTGACCGAAAATACACAACGAGTAACGTCCGAAAAAACCTTTTCAGTTTTCCATTTAGCGATCAAGCCACTTTGACTACAGGTGAATGAGAGGGGACGAAATATTCACCCGATTCTGGATGGACGCGACAAACTGTGCGGCGAAACTCGCGGTGATTTGAACGACTCTGGTGCCTATAACTGGGACACAAATTTGAAGTAGGGTAGATAAATAACTTCAGCTGGCCCTATTTATCCAACCTACTTAAAATCTGTGCCCCAATGATAGGCGTCGGTTGTGGTACAGTAGGAACGAAATTGTCGCGCGCGGCGAGAGAGACGCCGCGCGCGAAAGAGTGTAGCAGAATGCAGCAACAAGTAAGAAATTCAGGATCAAAAGAAGTACAATAGAATCATGTTCAGAGTATTAATTGCATGGCGACTGAGCTGTATTAAGAACTTTAGAACTGTTATAACGGGGCAAATGGTCTGCGACGGCCGCGTGCGGCAGATCGATTACACACAAAGGCGTCCCATAGGCGTCAGAGTCGCTCAAACACCACGAATTTCGCCGCGTAGTCTGCCGCGTCCATCCAGAATTGGGTGAATGCACGCTGTATGTGAGCTACATTTGGGCCCTTCTTAAAACGCATTGCGTTCAGGAAATATTTGTTTTGATTGAAAGGAGCCTCCTTCGGTGAAAACACTGTAAAACACGAGTGCGTAATCGTAATACAGTATAATATAACATTATTCATATTTGATTAGCGATAAGACATACAAAAACCCATATGAGGTTAGTGGCCTGCGTGACAGAGCAGGCGAAAATCCGTTCTTGGTATGGCAGAATTCTGTATTTCCCTGGATCTCATAGAATCGCAAACCGATGCATTTTCCAGGACTTCATTACATCACAAAAAAGGAAGTGGATTATGTGGAAAGTTCCTGACTTTCGGAATTGAAAGTTTAGGCAATGGACAAAGAAGGGATGAGGGAAGGATAAGTTACGGGCCACCTCACCGAAAGTAACTCTCAAAGGGCTCAGAAATGGTTTTCAGCTCTTCTCAAATTCGGTCGTCTAAACTCCTTTTCCAGTTAATTGGCTCAGAGAAATGAGGGAAAATATTGGGTTATTGTTTAATTCATGAGTTGTTTTTCTAGAGTTGGATTTTTTCCCTGCTGAAACTCAAACTCAACATTTTGGCAAGTTTCCAACAAATCAGTGCATCTCTTTGCTTTTCCGAACCCTTCCTTTCATGTATTGCATTTTTTTAATCGTTTACTTCGAGTTTTTGAGTAGGGCGTCAAATCGACAGATAAAATATCTTCAAGAACTGTTGCTTATCGCTTTCAGGGACTAAGAACTGCTTGTGACTCGCACTTAGCAAGACGAGTAGGGTCCTATCCGTTTGTTGCTACAACGGAAGACAATGTGGGTCCTACAAGTGGCGATGATGGAATAAAATTGAAAACTTCATGCTCACGAAGCAGACAAAGTATAAATGGCAGAAGTATAGTATAAAGTATACCATAAAGAATAAAGTGTTATAGCTAGGTACGTAAAACAGCTGTGATTCACAGAACGATTCATTGGAACAGCTTCGAAAAAGCTTATTTTTGTATCATAAAAACTTCTCGAGCGAGAAATTCGTCGGGGCTTCACGAAAGAATGTCTACAGTGTAGTCCATGAGGGTATAATGTTGTTAAGCTTATGGATGGGATGGGGGGGGGCAGAAACAAAAACAAACAAGAAGGTGTAGCGCATCACAGTCAGAATAGAATCCGTTTCATCCGAAGCACACAGAATGCCAATCATTTGAAGGTCAGTTTTCAACCGGCTTTTTTCCTTTTCAGGAGCTGTAAACTTGACTGCGCTCACCATCATTCGAACAGAAACAATACAAAACAGCTACCGAGCTGTCGAGGGCCGGATGGACCCCTCACTATCGATTTGGGTAAGCTCGCGGAAGTGATAAATTTTTCATTCAAAGCCTAATCGAGTGATCTTCCATTCGAAAACAGCAACCTCCAATTGTAACAGAATTAGTTGAATTGGAGCTAGTTGAAGACCGATAAATGAATGATTCGAGCACACCGAAAGTCGGAACGCCTCAAGGGTCTGGTCTGTTGCAAAAACTTTTTAGCAAACCTAACCCGAAACGAAATTAATTTTTCATTCCATACTTGACCGAGTTTTTTATAAATGTTCCGCGATGAAGCTCTCAGCTGCACTTGCTGCAGCCGAACTAGTTTCCATCTTTTTAGGCTCCGAAGAAGGCGAAAATCGCCGAAACATTGGCCGAAGGAATCGTAATATTTAACCTCGTGCTCTGTTTGAATAAAATAAAGTTGCACTGGAATCATGCCGAGGTTCATCGAGAGTCGAACATGGCGTTCTTCTCTCTCTTGAGAGTATTGAGAGTATTTTTCTGGAGCATTTATCCCCAATTTGGCACAGGATTTTATGTCCTTCCAGGTCAACTTCACCATCCGCGTAAATTTCTGGTATCAACCAATTCATTCAGAAGCCGAGAGGAATTGAAGTTATTTCGTATCAATTGGAGTAATTTGATCCTTTAATAAAATTGATTATTCAGATGAGCAACGGCTGCAGGAGAAAAAACTAATGAGGGTTAGGACTTTTCCCTTGACAAAAATTTTTGGTAAGTATGGTCATGGTAGATGCGCTTGTAACAGATAGAGATACTCAGTGATAAAATAAGATAGGACAAGATTCAGGTTTACAGGTAATAGAAGAACAAGATATATGTAGAAAGTATAAATTCTATTCATGTTATAAAGTTCGAGCCCTGTTCATCCGGTAGTGCCGACACCGATCGTTGGAAGATAAATGAGTTAGTCGTGTGCTAGAAAAGGGCAAGCTGCCTTCCATTCCTATATGTAGCATAGGCACGTACCACTCGAAAAAAAAACAATTGCCATTCCCTCCTGCTCATTAAATTTGCACGTCTACACGTTCAGCAGCAGAGTTTGGGTTCAATTTATTTTCCTCCCAACATGAAGACCTTGTTCAGAACAGCCTACCATATCCATCAGGCCCAAATTTAGCCAAATTGAATTCTGTAAGTAAATAAGTTTACCAAAAATGTCCGGTGAAAGCTATGAAAAGGCTATCTGCTGGATTCCCACATAATTAATGGCCAATCTAGAATTCGCCATTGATCTCACCGTAATCGGAAAACATCTACATTTCTCTATATTATTCACTTCATCTAACCACTATAGCGGCAGATATTGACTTTGATACCCTCCCATACTAACTCAAGACCGTACCAAGTTAGTCCCAAAGCGTGCTTCCAATCTGGGAATAATAAGTTATGACCAGATTATGCGGCTCAGCATAAAAACTCAGCACACATTCTCATTAATCTCCTACCTGGTGGATAACGAATTAAACAGAAATACTATCTATGTTTACTCAACGTTGAAGGGTTTCTGGTAGCTTTCCTGCGAATAACGGAACAATCAAAAATAGCTGTTTACAACAACGGTAGGTGGCTGGGAAGCCAGAGCCAGTCACCGGGTCTGGGTGGACTTGAAGCACCGTTCACGATAATTTTGGGGTACCCCTTTTTAATCGAAAGGTGGAAGCATAGGTTGGGAATAGTTCATCGGTAGTTGAAAAAGCGAGAGAATTCGCCGACTCGAGAAGAATTGGGCTCTTTAAAAGTAGGGGAAATAGAGGTTGGAAGAGAGTATCATGACGGAAATAACATTCAAAAGGGATCCGGACGAGATTTCAGTTACTGCAATTTTACAAAGAGTTGACTAAATCAAGCCACAACCACCTTCCACTGTCACTGTGGGTCATGACAAGTTGTTTGAACTTCCTTCGGCGGTTCCCTTGTGATCGGTGCAGCTTTTGCAATGTCGATGAAACCCGTGCGAGGATACACACGATACAATCTTTGAGCCTTTATAACGCCCTATCCAGGCCTTTTCCGGGTATAACAGCGCCCATACAGCATACGGGTGTCCTACAAATTTATTCTTGCGGGATCTCTCAACAGTCATTTTTATCGTGAAGTGTGCTTTTAAGTAGGATGATTTATTGAAGATATTAATCTTTTCAATACGGATTCGAATCACAGCGAATGTTGTGAAGCAGGAACAGCCATCCGTCGTACCCTAAGAATAAGCGTCTGTTGAAGTGTGCCACTGGAATAGAAGTTTGAAGAAATATCAAAAAAATTGGCGATGGGTGGCGTAGTGTGAGCGGATATTGCCAGATGTATGGTTTCGGAGTCCTACATGGACACCTGTCAGGCCCTTGAGCTTTCCACCCATCCGGGGTTGGTTAGCTGTTACCGGACTCGTCTGTGATGGTAGAATCACTGACGCATACTGGCGAACTGCGGTAACCTATTGTACTGGTCACATACACACTCAAGTACCGATGTCTAGATGGACGTCGGATTCGTAGGGAATCCTGGATAGGAGCGAGCAACGAAGAAGAATTATATCCTCTTATCACCTTACCCCTTTTCCCATCTCCCGCACAGTCCCGCCTCCTGTTTTATGGCAATTTGCTTTATGAGACCCATATTGCTATCTGACTCACTTGAGATTATTGTCCTTATTAGAGTAATTCATTTTTTCATACAATTCAATTGGAAATATCGCTAGAGTTCCATTTTTTATGGCTTTTTTTTGAACCACCGGCTCTCCAGCCAATATACTCGCCGTTTTTTGCTCGCCATCCTAATCTAATCTGAAGTGCAGCTTGGAGTGTACCGATACCGTAGTCCTACGAAAGTACCCTGATAATGCAAATAACACTGCAAGCTCTATGATATACTGGTAGACAAACTTGTCGACAAATTCCGCTGTGCTATATAGATCCCTGAGGGAAATTTGGCCCACGGTGTTAGGCCGACTTACACGGAAGGAAATATGACCGAGAGGGAATAGAGACCATGAGAATGATTGACATTCATTGCTTACCCTCCTGAAGTAATCGTAAGTGCAGCTTGTGGAGTAAACAATACAGTAACCCTCGTGCATGCCTGATTCAGTCTATCTTCAGTAATCTGATTCAGGGGATATTCAAACTCTTCCTTTTCCCTCGTTTTCCTCCTTGTTTACGTAGCTGTTCCTGTTCGTCGTTTCTCACTGAGTATCTTATAACAGCTGCCCGATGAAATTGCTTCAAAGGCACAGTTTACTTTAATTTTGGGTAAACTTTGGGTGGCACAAAATGGAAGATAAGATGGAAAATAGTGCGATGGAGGAGAAGGAACTGCGTGGATCGGTGTTTTCGAAGTGAAAAAGGCTCCGAAAGGGGGTGGACGAGAATGAGAGCAGAAGCATGATGAAAGTGGGACGTTTGGACGAGCTACGCACAGTGCATCATTGTGTACGTGTGGGTCCTAGTGCAAATAACTGACTACGGTAAGCAAAAATTTATTCACTTATTAGCATAAGTGAACAAAAAACCTTAGTTACAGCAAAAATAGCTCACCTTTTCTAGCCTCTTGGGACAGGAAATCAAAAAAGGGATCGCAGCAGCAAAAAGAATAACAGAGGAAAAAAGAATGGGAGAAAAACATCGCCTCATCACTCGGCGATTAGCTGATTGTGTGTGGGTCCTAGAACGAATAGTTGCAATCTATATTGTCTCGACACTCGTCTGACTGACATTGATCGAGAGGCGGGAAAGTCATTCAACCCAGCAACAGGGCTTCCACTATGCCCTGACCGTCGAGATTTTGGGAGCGAAAGGGTCCCTTCTACCACCCATGGGGGCCACTGTGTATTTTTGACTGAAGAACTCAGTAACCACTTTTACCGTGAATCGTGCTTCTAGGGACATTGCTACTAAACCAAAACAGTGAAGTAACTGTATCACAGATGAATTCATTTATATTTTGCTGCTATGCAAGATGTTTTGCTCAAGAAAAAAGTTTACTGTAGCATAAAGCTGTTTTGAATTTAAAAAAAATAAAAAAAAATAAAATCAAAGCAATGCAAACGGTTGAAGTACTCACGAGATGCTGTAGTCGTGACAAAGAAACTTGTAAACGCTTGGGTGTAACTGATCCGACCGTGTGGCACAGTAAAAACCCTGAGTAAAAACCAAAGGAGGAATACCTCGAAGGGTCAGTGTTGGAAAGGGGTAAATGTTTTCAGGTTATTTCCCTCTGTGGGTCGATATGACGTCTTTTGACAGAGATGACTTTTTTGTTTTCTTGCAGCTTAAATTTGTTGTCGTTTGTTGTTTATTTGTTTATTACTGTAGCACAATCTAGCGTATAAATTGAGTAAATAAATAAACAATTTGCTCAGATAATAGTCGCCAATTAGAAAATGCAATCGTCTTCAGCCAAAAGCTAAGGAAAGTAGAGTTGATAAGGTCAATAGATTAATGAAAAACCCATAGCAACATCCGGAAATTCGAGAATCCGAAGAGAAAATAGAAGGATAAACGCTGTCTGGGCCCACCTAAGCGGGAAGCACCACGGCCCAAATAGGAATCTAAATAGGATTATTGCGAAGTGCGTCAGATCCTGAGACGCCTTTTATGACAACTCCACAGACAGCTATCATGCGGCGACAAGGGCATCATCAGTGAATTTCTTCGATGCAATTGCCAAAGCCTCTCTATACTAGTAGCTATCCTGCATCTCACAAGAACAAGGACAAAAATTATGAGGTACAAGTTCAGGGACGCTGTAAGAAGTACGTTCTTAATTCAATTTCTTGAGTAGTTACTCGGCACAATTGAGAAGAGTATGTGTATCTCCCCCAGTCACTTCTTCATAGTACGGGATGACTGCGAAAAATAATCAAATATACAAACGGGAAGAGACTTGGTTCCTAGAAAAGGAGAGTTTCACACCGCTCATAGCATTTTGTTCAAAATTATGCCACAACCTTTGCAAAAAATCAAAATAAAAACAAAACTTTACCATCCTTTTTCCGAAGGGGTGTGCAACAGTTACTCTCAGTTTTACTGAGTTCTGTTATGGTGAAATTCAGAATCGAAACCGTGAAGTGATAGTTAGGTCTTCAATTATATATAAGTATTTAATTTATGATAGCTCTCAGAATTCATAGGAATACTGCCAACCCAATAGGGCGGAACTGTGCATTGGTAAGTGGCGCACCGCAACTCATCTTCACTTTCCGGGGATCAAATCCGGGAGTACCCTTACCATGCCGTGAAGCCAATAGAGCAGGACTCGATGTTCCAATTAAACGCTTCATCAGAGATTAATTTCGAGAAAAGATCCGAGATCCACGAAAATGAGCCAAAGAGAAGATAACGCGGACAGATGCAAACCATTCGCTCCACCGACATTTGGTGATACTGTAGTGTCGTCTCAAAATCTCAGTGGGATTCGCCGCGCGCAAAGTGGGCGGGGTGACCTACCTTCGACGGACGCGCGCAACGGACGTCCTCCGTAAAGGACGATGTTTGATCATTGAGAAAGTTCAAAGGCTCATAACTTCAAAGTCACTAGACCGTCTCATAGTTTTCCATACCCAAAATACGCAACCACGATAATACCTTTCTCTTCAAACATTCCGCACGGTGTGGTGCAGTTGAATCGGAATGGTCGTTCCTGTACGCGCGACGAGAGCGCCGTCGCGGCGAAGGAAGGTAGCAGAATGAAGCAGAAGCAGCTCTGCGAGTATGGAATACAGGGGCAAAAGAAGTAACAGTAGAACCATGCCAAAAATAATAATCGCGTATCGATCGAGCCGATGGCGGAGGAATGACGTCCAATAACGAGGCAACTGATTCGCGACTGTCGCAGGCGGCGGATTGGAGACAAAAACGATTCGTCTCCCGGTATGAACGATCACAAATTGAGTTTCAGAAAAAATAATGAATTCTCACTTTCATTTATGTTTTGCTAAACGAAGGGCTAAATATCTCATAACTTGGCGAGTCTTGAAGATCTTTCACCTTTACTCACAGTCGATATTCTCCAGTCTTAGTAAATCTTTGGTGGAAAAAATGGAATAAACAATTTTCTCAACAGTATCGTCCAGGTCACGAAAGAGCATAATCCTATTCCAATAGGTCACGAAGAAGCAGCAAAAGTGTAGCCTTCCAAAAGTTCCGGCTCAAGTTGATTCCAAGACAGAGTCAGAAACAGGATCAGAATCGGCAGGTGACCCACGTAGCCGCGTGTTGTTTCGGTTTTTATCACTCTACTGAATTGGTTGCTGACAAATAGATAAATAAAAGCTTAAATATGAATATGGAAAGGAACTTAACATTTTGACCATGTCTGGTTCAAGGAGATCGGCTTAGTGACGTCTGGTATGTAGGCTAATCATAAATGGAGTGCACTCAAGCTGCTTCCATCTGCGGGGCTTCTTAACAATGCATGAAAAATAACATAAAATTGGAATCATCTTGAATATGAAAAGGGTTGCACAGAAACTTCGAATTCCCATGCCGTCCGGGCACTCCCTATTCCTCATCGATACTCACGGGAGGTATGGGAATAAAAAAGCCACGCTCCTCGAGTACATATGATGAACCTCTTCATTTGTTATGGGATAGGGTTGATCACGCAAACTGAGCTCAGCGTTTTACCTTCAAACTGTCCACTTTCGGGTAAATACCCCTAGATGTTCGAACTTTTTTGACGTGCTTGAAAGTGAATGTGCAAATGCTTTGCAGTCCTCCAGTCAAAAAAAAGCCCTCGACCCTCGAAGGAAAGTGAAGAACCCGTGAAACACCTGCTTCTGCTGATTTCAGCGTATGGCAATGCACGATATGGTAACAGTTATGAAGTAGTTTTTGCTTGCTGACATCCAGCTGAGAGCAGTAGTTCACCCCTTACAAGCATACAACCACCCGGATGTGGTTGCGTCTATGAAGACGTCATTTCCCGCATTTACGGCTCATTACGGTATTCCCAAGTTCTTTCACTTCCCATTCCTTTGAGACTTTTTGTAGCCCGGGTCTCCTCAGGCCACGGTGCAGGTCTCACCACGAAGGAGTCTTCAAAAGTTGAAATACCCACTGAATTGACCTGTAACCTACGAAGGCCTGTGGAAGGATGCGTTCGCCTGAGCCTTGATCGAGCTGGAGAAGCTGTGCTGTACGGATTCAGAGCCATGATGGGTAAAGATAGAGACCAAGCCATCCAGCTCCCTCCAAGGATGTTCTTGCGTCGTATTTTAATACTTTTACTAGCCTTCAACTACCATACAACTAATACAATACATTTGCCGATGGGTAATTCGACTATGAGTATAGATCGGCATCAGCAACTTGTTCGAGAGTGAAATTCGACCCCTACGGCTACAATTGTAGTTACGAGGCGGTGAAATGAAAAGGCAAGGATTAGATGTCACACAGGCTAGATCATATTTCCTATCTATTCGAAATCATCACTTCCTCAATAGATCCTTCTCACTGGAGTGAAAAAAGGAATTAACAGGCGTAAAATATCTTGAAAAAAGTCGTTAACCATTAAAATTCTATGGAGAAAATATGGAAACATTTGAGAAAATATGGAAACATTTGGCATGGGCTATTCACCAGATTAGGAGGAATAATTTGATGCTTTGGGCTCTGAATGAATGGGCACCGTGGCCGGTTTGATTGATGGCATGCGGCTACAATGACCATCGTCACGGGCAAGTTGTTCCCAGTCTTATTTGCATGCCAGTGCAGAGTCCTAGAGTGCGGAGCATAAAGTCCGATCCTGTTCACTGGGATGACTAGTCAGAATGAAGCGAATGTAGCGCTAGCGCTAGGGCCCCTTATGAAGCTATACACACCCTTGCCAACAGATGTAGGTATTTGAATCCTTGAGCTATTTATGGCGTACTTCGACCGGTCTTTGGAGTTTTCCTTCCGATCACTACTCCGATATTTTCAAAGCAAACTGCTTGGCCTCGTTTGATGCTAGATTCTGTGTATTCTTTTGATAATTAGTTGCTTTTGGGATTACCGTTTTTACATTACCGTAGTGAACTAAACAAATTTTGTTTGATTCACGGCGGTCATGCGGTTAGGTACATAAATAAATGAATAAATAAAAGATGAAGTATTCTGGCGTTAATCAATCCCGTCTAAGGGATGCGCCGCATTCCATCTCCATTCAGAGGCGTAGTGGGAGGATATCGGATATCAATCCGAGATTCGAGCCCGTGAACATGCGTGTGTGAAGTGCGCCACTTGCCACTACGCCACCTCCGCTCAAATGAATAAATCAATAGTATCAAAAACATTCATGGCAAGAGCTTATCCCATAGAAGCTTCATCTTCACTCTCTTTGTGAAGTTCCTATGCCCCACTCTCACTCTGGTAGAATGGAAGCGTTCACTTGTTACGCCGCCTGAGCTGCCTACACCATTACAAGCCTTTTATGATTAGTCAAGGTGAGAATTGATGGGAGTGCTCCAGCACCATCGCTTGGTTTTTTTCTCTATGGGTTTTTTGAAAGTACCCACACTCTACTCATCAAGATGAGAAAAAGGAAGTTATGGTATTAACTGCCGGGTAGAAGCGCAGGGAACGATGATTGAGAGGATGCGACTTTGCATCAGAACGTCTCCGAAACTTCTCATGAAGTCTGATACTCTCCGAGTACCTTCCGTCACCCCAAGGTACATAATTACTCGAGGTGGAGTTTCTACGAGAGTTACAATCTTAGATTAGACTAGAGACCGCTGAGATTGAGCGTTTACTCCACAAAGCTCTTAATCATTACAATTACACTTCATGAAAGATACGGGGCGCAAACCAACCACAAAAATCATCTGTCACCATATGTTCAGTTAAAACAATTGAGTGGTCAACGATGGGTCCAAATAATCGAGAAATTTATAAAATGGCAGAAATTGTGGGCATTTCCAACAAGTACCACGATGCGTCAGGCGATCGCAAATGCTCAGTCTGGCAAAGCTGGCAAAGATTGCGACAGGGGATTTATGAGCGTTCTATTGGGTCGAAAAACTGCTGTGAAAAACACTTAATCTCTGCTTTTGATTTAAGATTCCATTGTGAATCGTCTATCATTCTTTTCCATTTCATTTGGAATCTGCGAGCTACATTCACGAAATGCTTTCTCATTTGACCAAAAGAAAATTCTATTCCTCTAAAAACGAAGCCAATTTCTCCTAAGCTGGAGAAAATAAAAGTGAAAATGATCAGCACTGTTTCTCGGGAAAAATTCAAAGAATCCTGAGAAAACTGGACCTCCATGGTAGAAAGGTGCAAATTTCTTTCAAAATTCCGATTCTTTGACTATTTTAGAGCTCTACCACGAGTTAATACCACACGACACTTTTTCAGTGAATGCTTCTGAGTTTTGGAATGCGCCCACGCATTCGACTTTCGTTCATGATCGTAGCGGCATTCTGATTGCGTATGTGGCCTACTCAATGCGGCTTCGCTGTAGTCGGCCAGTGTGCGAGTCAGCCTGTTTATCCTCCCAGACCGGAGTGGCACGAATAACTGATCCCGTCTGAATGAGAGGAATGGATGGTCCGGGCGGGTAATATTAATTTGGAACCTGGCTCGTCATATGTAAGACGTCTCTTGGGACTTCATTTCCCTTGCCCCACTATTAACACGATGGTCATGCAGTATCATTCTATCTATATTGGTTCTGATCACCTTTCTAGCTAGGGTTTTTCTCTCACCAGAGAAAGCTCCTGGAAACCTTCAAGTGTTCGTCCCTGAAATGGCATTCTCTAGAAGATTGCGATTCCTCAATGGAAAGCAGCTGCTGCGCCACAAAAAAAAACCGCCTCAAAACCATCCCACAGGCGTTAGCCATTACGAACCTCATAGAATGGAATGTGTGGTTGAAATGGCCATGGGATGGGCTGCAGTAAGGAGAGGACAATCGCAAAAAGCTTGCATGCATAAATTCGTAGAGGCTTTGATAAAAGTGTGTCGACAAGGAAGTTCTAGGAAAATTGCCTTTTCTCACAACGACTGACGTCTATGGTTATTCATGGGACTTCACCAGGACCTGATCCATCACAAATAATCCTTGATAAGTGGGTGAAAATCGAAGTGGCGGGGGGGGGGGAAAGTCGTTCAAGACAGGCCCACAGTAGCATTTGGTCTGAGCTTGGCCATGAATCCTGGGAGCACCCCAAAACAATGAAGCCTGAATAGTGACTTACGGTGGTCAGCCTTCATACAACTCGTTCTTTTTACGCTTTCAGCCATATTATGACCGATCCAGGCGATATGGAAACCTTGGTTGGTCTAGACAAGAATCCATCAGGAATTTGATCCTCGGACCATGCTTATATGATCGGCACCACACTCGCTCAAACTAAATTCTATTTGTGACATTCACTGCTTTTCCCCAAGAACTTTTTACATCTTTTCATATCGCGTCTCATTTCAATTCTCTAGCTCAACCTCATGAATATCAGATGGAGGTAAGGGTTCACCGTGATGCCTTAGCGCTATAGGTTTCCAACATGTAGCTGCCATTTCACCCATCACAGAGAGCCGTAGCCGTTCAGCCTGTGCTTCGTCAAAACCGTAATTAAAGCTCAGTCCTTTTAATGGAAAAGAACCATCAAATGGGCAGCATTTGCTGAGCCATTCAGATGTATCAGCCTTTTTTTTGCTTGCATTAGTGAGGCATTGTCATTCATCAAAGGATACCAATATGCTGTTCCTCTGAGATGAGCTTTTTAATAGTCTGTTACTGAAAATACTCAATGAAGGGTAGGGAACGGAGTCATGAACATTACTGATAATTCTTACTCATAACAGGTTGTTCACGGTGGCCTATAAATTTTATCGTATATGCCTTATAATGGCGGAGGTGGTGGAATGGCAAGTGGCGCGGTATCTCACATGTACGGTCAAGGGGTCGAATCACGGATCGATACCCGCCTAGGCCAACCAAGCCTTCAATCCCTTCGAGGTCGGTCAAATGGTACCAGACTCGTCTGGGAGGATAAAAGCACTGACTTGTACATCGGCTGGCCACCGCAAGTCATTGTATAGGCCAAATACGCACTCATTACGCCACTACGATTCTGAATGGAAGTCGAGTGCGGGGACGCATCCCTCAGACGGGATTAATTAACGCTAAAAACTTTATCCTTTATCCTTCATGCCTTATAATGATATGCCGTTCAGGTTTAGTAAAGTAGAACGCATCTATTCGCCCATGGCTCAAACAAATCGCCCTGAGAGTAGCTCGGAGCTCCTGATCTGTGGCTTACCCGACCAGAGCCCAAACACAAGACATCAGACGCGACAATTCAAGGAAACTCGAAAGTAGAATTCTATAGTCCCATCAGCGCTACGGTTAAGAATCGCAGGCTTCTGAAGCAATCTGTTCGTCTGAAGATCATCCATCATTGATGTCCCCTTGACTGGATTGGAAAAGCTGGAAAAACCGCGAGTTTTTTGTTGGCTTGGATCTGCTCTTGAGTTTCTGTGAGTTTCCCCAATTGGTCCATTTGGTTTAGGTCAGTGATCTGGTATGAATTGGTAAGTCACAGCTTGGAGCTATAAACTGCTCTCAGGCCCTTGACGACCACGATTTCTGCGGGCTCTACCTAAAGGAATCTGTACGGCAGAGCAGTATAAGGCAGTAACATGTCCAGGTTTCGAGAAAAGCGAACATGGGAGATTCTACCGTATGCACTCCACCACAAAAGTCTTTTGTCTCTTGTCATAGCCAGAATCTAAAAGTCTCTCTTATTATCATTCAAAAGATGGCTACTGGCATTTTAAGTTCATCTACAGCTTCTATCAAGAAATTCAAAGTCAAAAAAGTCTCTCTGGATTACTTGAGAGGTAGAACACTTGCTAAAACCATAGGAAATGAGGACAAACTAAAAAAGGTCAAAGTAATGTAGGCCCGCTTCGAAAAGTAATAAATAGCAGAGCTGGAATTATCATAGAGTAAACAAATCGTATCATGAAGAAGCTTGCCAATGTCTCAAAAAAAAACTTTGATTCTGCAAGATCAGAAAGTGGTCGAACGAACAGATGGGTTTGAAAAGCAATGAGGAAGGGGGCGGTGTCGAATTTCGGCCCTCACTATAGCCAGACTCAATCGCAGCAAAAATGAAAGGCCAGTGGGCCAGTGGTTAACAACTTCCGTAAAGCATAGATTGCAGCACTCCTGATGGACCCTAAAATGGCCCTCCCTCAACAATTGTTGCCTAATGAGTCTTCAAAATTTCATATCAGCGACAAAAATGCTGAGCGAAGCTTTCTTGAGATCCAGAAGCTGAGGATCCCAAAGAGAAGTGAGGGACCTTTTGAAGAGTTGAATCTTTGAGGATGGACGGGCGTTACACTTTTAAATCAAGTATTTCTGAGAAAAGCGAGACCAGCGTTTGCCATGTCATCCATGAATCTTAACGCTTTCTAAGCCAAACAAGCTTAAAATTCAAATGTACAGCAATAACCATGCTAAGCTTGAAAACATAAACAAACTATGTATGAAAGCTTGGTGAAGAGAGCCAATATGAAGCTCACTTTTTTCTGTTTCTATCGATAAACTTTGGAAATTGAAAAGACAAAGAAGAGAAGAGTATGTGTGTTGAAGTATTCCATTTTTATTATTACTATTTCTTATCGGATCCTCGTTATGAAATTGGTGAAAGAGGCGCGGGAAGGGTGGGGGGGGGGGGGGGGAGGCCCTGACAACGTGCACGGAGTAGCAATGAATTAGAATCGAACAAAAGGTTTGACTTAAGAAATTCAATTACATCAAGCTGACCCCGCACTGTGGGCTTATTAGAACTGCGCGGGCCTATTGGGTTTGATGGTGTCCCTGCGCCTGGTTTACATCTCACCCACCCCCGCGCTCCTCCCTTCTTTAGGCTTACCTAAGTTCAGAGGTGACCGATCCTATGTACTCTGACGCTCAGTGTCAGAAACGCAGAGCGTCCCCTTCCTCAGCTATACTTTCATTTCTTTTTTATAATTTCTGGGAAAAGGAGTAAACTGAATTACTAATCAGTTGCTCAGCAGTCGATTGATCAGACAGCTCTTGACGCACTACGTTTTAGGTTTGAATATCAGGCTGAAAGCAGGAAGCAGAGGCAACAGAAGCGAACCATAAGTGTTCTATTGAGCTGCTGAGAGAGCGGCCATTGTGCCAGTCATCGAAATAGTTGAATACTATGATTTTTACTCTCTCTAAAGTTCGACGCTTATACGCAATGAGGATTCCTGTCATTTTCTTGTACGCACGCTGAATTTACTTTTCTAGACACAATGAAGAGCACAATTCACGATAAAAATAATTTCAGAGATTAATCTATAGTATGAGTTCGAGGCTCCCCCTTGTACCATACCTGTCGTTATAAGGGCGAAAAACGTTCTGGATTGGGCACAATAAGGGACCAGAGATTGTACCGTGTGAACGCCACACAACTAGAGGACGAGTTTCGACGGCTTTGTAGAGGCTGCACCATTCGCAAGGGAACCAATGTAGAGAGTTCAAACAACTTTTTGTGACCCATAGCGACAGTGAAAGGCAATTCTGGACAGTTATGGCTTGATGTAGTTCTTATTGGTGCGCGCGCGGCGAGCGGTTACTATCGAGATACGCTGTGGGGACTCAGTGTTCAGAGATAAGTTCCTCTTTTTGAAGTCGTCTTGTGTTGACTATTTCATTTTTGAGTGCTTTCCGATCCTCCATTGATTTCCTTGATCTCCAATCAATAATTGATATGCCGCGATCACGAGTTCCCCGCTCAACAAAAATGAATGCCTCTCTTGTCGACGGTTCAGGGACACTTTCCCTATCCAAAAGCAAAGTACCTAAAGTAACTGATTGTACAGGCAGCTCAAGTAGTTTATCTCCTCGCAACCCTGCTGATAGCGATAAAGCCGAAGCGTTGGCCAAGTTTTACTCATCTGTCTTCACTTCTGAAAGCACACACGAAAGCACAATGTCACCTACTTGGGACCAGCATATCACTATTGAGCCTTCACTCTGTGATGAATTTGTGATTCATTCAGAAAAGGTCTTGTCTCTTTTGAAGTCGCTTAAGAAGTCAACGTCTGCTACGTTTGATGGAATCCCACAAATAGTGTATAAAAAATGTGCATTCGCGTTGAGTAGGCCGCTATCAATGATCTTCAACATTTCACTATACGCCAGGGAAGTCCCTCGTTTGTGGAAAAAAGCAATAGTTACTGCGATACCTAAAACCAAAGAATCTTGTCTGCTCTCTGCATTCAGACCAATCAGTATCACTCCCACACCGGTGAAGATTCTTGAGAAACTTATTAGGCTCAAGCTTGAAAAATTGTTCACCGAGCAAAATCTCATTCCAGTCGAGCAACACGGCTTTACCCCGGGGGCTTCCACAGTTACTCAACTTGCTGACTGTGTTTTCGACTGGAATATGGCCATTAATGAAGGAAATAATGTCGATGTGATCTATTTCGACCTTTCGAAAGCATTTGACAAGGTTAATCATATGAGACTTCTTGCAAAGCTCTCACAGCTCGGTGTCAACGAAACCTTAGTGGCATGGATTCGCTCTTACCTGAGTGAAAGAGAATTGTGTGTAAAAGTCGGAAACTCCTTTTCCAAGTGTTACGAATGCCCAAGTGGCGTACCACAAGGGGGTGTGTTATCCCCTCTTCTCTTTTTAGCATATACACATGACTTGCCTGCCAGGTTGAAGACACACCTCGCTATTAAAGTGCAAATGTTCGCAGACGATATCAAGGTCTACGGTGTTTATAATCGTAATAACTGTTCTGAAGTTCAACGTGCTCTTACCCTATCTATCGCTCGCATGATGGAGTGGGCAAGGCACAATGGGATACCCGTCAATCTGACTAAAACTTCACTATTTCGTATTGGTAATGCATTGGACCTTGAACATAGATACTATTTCGAGGATCGTGAACTATGCACTCTCAATGTGGTTCGTGACCTGGGCATTCACCTTAGAAGTGATTTGAGGTTCGATATTCACATAGACTTGATTGTAAAAAAGGCCTTTTCGATTCTCTTTATCATTCTCAGAAACATTCAGAGGGCCGATGCCTCTATTTACCTTAAGCTGTACAAAGCCTATGTCATTCCAGTTTTAGAATATGGGTCCCAAATCTGGAGCCCTTACACGAAAAAGTCTCAGGTAAAACTCGAAAAGGTACAGAAGGTTTTTACGAAAATTTTGATCCACAAATGTTTCTTAAATTCTTATCAGTCTATGCCCAGCTATCGAGAAAGATTAGAACTTCTCAAGTTGAAGAGCCTGCTTTATCGACGAGTATTTTCTGATCTGATTTTCTGTTTCAAAATACTCAGAAATGAAACCAAGTTGAGAGCTAGTAAATATTGGATATTTATACCATGTCGAGGTCGTAGCAGCACTCTTAGCTTGCGCTGTGTACATGTCAGTAGAAGACGGCAGCTACTGGTCACTAACTCACTGTTTTTCCGCGGTGCTAAATGGCTGCAGATGCTACCAGCTAGTATCCTTGAGTCTCAGAGTGTGTCCATATTTCGTGAAAGATTGAAAAAGATCGACCTTCTTAATATTTTGGATATTCCAGATTTCTAGTTCGCTCTGGTGATTCTAGTTTGAGGCCTTCCCGTCGATTGTGCCAGGAACTTTGTCTACGTCAATGCGTCAATGCTATGGTGGCAACCCTCGTGGAATTTCCGCCTCCTTTATCAACAACTTCTGTCTAGCCTCGTTAATGGATGACCCTATTGAGAATGTTTTGATTGCCTTATCGTAACTGGTAACTATTTCAATTGGATTGATCTTAATAGTTCCCGAGTCGCTGAGTAAGAACCGTCTCCTTCATAAAATTAGACTTCTTACGTATGAATGCTGATATGTTGTATTGTTCAGAATATCCTTGTATAGCACTACATCTCCTCCTGCTGTTCTAGGCCTAGCGGACAAGTGGTTCATGTGTTTTGCGATTAGTTTTGTCATGTGATATCCTCTCAGGTGTTTGGGGTGATGATCATCGCACTCTTCCCTCATTGGCCCACCATTGATCTTGTCTATCATGACGTGAATTCACACGGATCCCCTACTTGTGGTTGCTCAGCACATTTATTCGGTGGCCTACTCGTCGCACTCTCCCAGCTCACCGATTCCACGTGGGATGTCGGTATACCCGTGTTCCGGAGTTTCGGTTGAGCCCCTATGACCCCTGGTGTGGCGAGCGGGCACCATAGCCGACTGGTGCGGGTCTGTGCTACGTTCGGCCTCTGTATATTGTGTTCTGCAGCCACGTTAGTACGCTGATCTTGTGTGATGTGATAGACGGTCAGAGGTTCGTTCCTGAGCTTCAGTAGTGAAGTCTGTTCCAACAAGTTGAAAAGTGGTATAGGAACCCCCTGTCCTACAGGCCTTTCTGTCAAGAATTTTTCTGTTTGATCATTTCGTTATTTTTGTCTCTCTCACCTCTTAATCTCTCTTGTAATACAGAACCTGCGGCTTGAGCTTTCCTTTGTAGCGCGCCTTTTGAGCGCATTCAATAAATAAATAAATAAATAAATAAATGTAGTCAGCTATTTGCACGATGGGAGCAAGTTAAATTTCGTCCAAAAACCCCCTACATGCCATGACTGTCGCGGCGATCTCGTACAAGCTTCACTTCCACTACTTTTAAAAAACTTAAAAGCGGCGGATTTTCTCGTTTCCCTCGCCACCGATGTATTCCTCTACATCAACACCCGCTTCTCAACCTAATAGGGTACCGGAATTATCGTGAACTGTGCCTTTAGCATGCTAATTATTCATTTCTACTTCTCTTGAAGCACCCCGGAAATGTCGGATTCGCATCGCTTGTAGCATCAACGGCATAAATGAAAAAATCCGATGAAATTAGATTGTCAGAGGCATGCCGAATAGTCACCTACAATTTGGCAGTAACTATTGATTTACTAGTTCAAAAACACTGTAAAAATGAAAGGATTGAGAATGGAAGTTTCACTGCGCAAAGTAAAGGCATTCACACGAAATCAGTGATGAACGGCAAAGACGGCCACGAACATGCCTTCGTGGGTATCTATGGTAGCAAAGCAGGGAATGAGAATTGGGTAAATGTAATTCATATCTCATAAATAAGGAAAGGATGGGCAAGGAAGCGCTGTTTGGTGGGCAACGGGAAAAGTATGCCAACGGAAGTCAAACCACACAGTTACACCCCCTGATAGCTTTTTGATTTTGCGGTTGATTAGTCTGTACAAGATCTCTCACCATTTCTGGTCAGTGCTAGGAAGCGTTACGTCGGTGGTCTTGCTCTTACGAATAAAAATGGGATCTGAAAAGCAACCAAAAGGGATCAAAAAGGTTTTTTAGGATCACTGGAGTTCAATCTCGCTAACGCATCTTGTTACTCTGCTAATCTTTACCCATACTTGGACGAGAAAAAACCCTGAGGTTTGATTTTCTCAAGTGCTTTCGAGAAGTTCACCACCCCACTTCTATTCTTCCCCCTCAAGAAGCGGACAGTCGGGAATAATTACTTTCACTAATTTAGCTCAATTTTTCCACTCAAAATAGCTCGCGCATGTCAGGAAAAGAGACAAATCTAATCAACGGAGAACATAAATTTCAAAAATTTTGTAGGCATAATGCGGTCACGATGAGTTGGTGATCAGAGCAAAGTTGCAATAGCTGTCAGAAATGCATGTAGACTGACTGGTGCATAGTGTTGCTGAGTATTCCTTCTGAGAAGAATTGTTGAAGGCTTGAGCAATTATAAAGTCAGAAAGAGGAAATCGTCTGACAACTCCCAGACCATGACGTAAGAGCGATTAACGACTGCCAATGCGACTTTGGCCAGGCCTGGTGCAGTAGGAACGAAATCGTCGCGTCGCGGAGGAATTTTACAGAATACGGCGACAATTAAGAAATACAGGAACAAAAGAACTAACAATAGAATCATGCCAAAAGTAATAACCGTGTAGTGATTGAGCTGTATGAAGAACGCTGGAACGTTATAATAAGGCAAATGGTACGCGACAGCCGCGTGCGGCAGATCGATTACACAAAACCGTTCCTACTGCCCATCTCCCACTTTAGCCTGGCTTTGAAACAGTGCTGAACAATGATGGCCTCTGAGTTTGACCTTTGCTTGTGACACGCCTCAGGAAATTCTCTTAGAAAGAATTCAGGCTTTATTCAATACATTCGAACCTAAACGTTTCTAGAAACTGATTACGCCAATCAAGTCAGGGCTCCAACAAACGAGAGAAGCAAAGTCACCCATCCAAGTGGGACAAACTCTAATGAATGATGAAGTGAAGACGAATCAGTGCCAGAACACCCAGTGAGGGTGAAAGGAACCAGACAAGCAGGCCACCTTTCCTAGCAGTCAACGGAAGGAGTCTGTTGGGACATACACCAATTATGTTAGCTTTTTTTAAGGCAATCCAATTTCGGAGATAATAAGAGTAACAATAAGAGGCTGTACCAAGTTATAACTCAATTGGGAAAAGACCTTCCGCTGCTTGACAGCTCAAATTAATTTATACATACGGAGTGATAAGCCTCAGTAAAAAAGGTAAAAGTGAAAAACGAGATTACAATCATGATTAACTTTTCAACGTCGAGTTCCGTATAGTTACAGTAGGTGGAGGTAGTGTTGATAGCGGATACCGAAGTTTAAGAACAAACAACCTTGTCGATAGTGTGAGTTGTTGCATTCTGTCTTGCAAGGTTGCTCGGTAGGGCATTCATCAGTATGGCTTAACATTTTAATTGGATGCCGTCTCTAAAAGAAGGAAACAGAGACCCAGACTCTTTCTCAGCAGGCAGTTGCCCACGCCATTACCAGCGGCTCCGACATCGTGCCTGGAGCCCCCTTGAGCGGGTCTGAAAAATGAACCCGAAAAAGTTTCTTTATGAGAACTGAAAAATTGGTTCCAACACGCTAGCACGTATCGGATAAGAAGAAATAATGGTCATTCCGTCGTTTTCCAATGAAAATGGCGAACAGGGATAGTGGCTAACACATAGAAGGACTTCTAATTCTCAACCTTTCAGGAACTGCTTGGTATCAAAGGCCATTTGCCTCAATTATCCGTTGTGGGAGTTCTAGAAAATGGTCACTTTTTAGATCTCTCTGGCCAGAATCATCGTTCAATCGCCAACAACGCGCATCTCATCACTAAATGCCATTATGCTCTTTAACTCGAGAAAAGAATCTAGTAGAATTTTTTAAATTTCTTCAATGCAGTGGGACGTGTTTGAAATGGTTTACTACCCTCCATTAATAATTCAATCTCTTCCAATTCGCTTCGAAAAGAACCCTCAAAAAGGAGGTACTTGCCCACGGTTGGATCTAATAAGATTTTGGAACTGGACTGTGATTAATTGGAAGAAGCATGACAGGATCTGTCACAGATATGAAAAATAAAGTCGAAAGGATGAAGTTCCGGAGCGTTGATCAATCTCGTCTTGGGGAGGAGCCCACGCATTCGACTTCCATTCGGATCGTAGTGTCGTATTCAGTGCGTATGTAGCCTATACAATGACTTGCGGTGGCCAGCCGATGAACAACTGAGGGCTTTTATCCTCCCAATCGAGTCTGGTACCATTAGCCGACCTCGAAGAGATGGAAGGCTTTGTTGGCCTAGGCGAATATAGATCCGGGATTCGAACTCATGACCATCCGTGTGTAATGCGCCATTTGAAACTACTTCACCTCCGCCCTTACATGGAAAATAGCAATGAAATCGCCCGGATAACGGATTTTGCTTCTAGTATTGTGGTCAGCATCTATTTTTTTGCTTCAGCTCAACAGACTCCGTTAAGAGCCACCCTAAAGTCGAGCACCGGCAAATTTGTTAGACTTACCAAGTTGGCATCCATACCCCCTCTCGCGCCAACTGATATCGCAGGGATGGCTGCTGCCTTGCTTCGCTAAATAACCCTTCCCTTCAAATGGTCAGACCATTGTAAGTGGGCTGAGGCTTTACTTTCCAAAGGGTTTTTAACAATTGAACCTACCACTGTTACTAAACGTGAGTGCCGGTAATAAATCATACTCGTATCATGACTTTACGCTGCACGAGGCTGTTTTCAGGGACAAACTCATACTTACGAAGTGCTCTTCGATGCTAGCCCTCCATGGATCTCTCAAATGTAGCGCAGAAAATCATCGTGAAATTGAGCTCTTTTTATATTGGGTTCCACTCCAGCACCCTTCTCGACGGATGTGAAGGGATACGTAATGGCAGCTCATTGACATAGACGAGCAGATATGCTGACAATGACTATTTTTGTGTCCAGCTGTCGTTATTCTTCCCCTTCAAACTGCCCTCCATATTCTTACTGTGGTTTTGATGAAACCACTGACAGCTGCACGTCTGAGGACAGGCAATTGAGTCGGCCATGAGCCAATTATAATTTTTTTCCTGCTGTTTACCCTGGTACCATTTCACACGTGCAATGACACTGGGTAATTCAACATGGGTGATGGGTCAGGGTAACCATCCATCTTATGGACTTCCGAGTGCAAACCTTAAACCCTCAAAGCAGTGCATGCTTTACCATATGACAACGACAACGTCATTCTGATGGATCTCTTTTGCTTCGTCGATGACCACTTTAAAGGAGGGTTGAAGCCAGCGCGTTGGAATAGCTGCCAAAAATTAATCTCCCCCTATGGCTGATCGCGTACACTGCATAAGACGTGGTAGCACCATGATTCCATTCAGTTGAGAAGTTATTAAAAGCCCTCTATGTACGGTATAAAGGATGACAGGATAAAGTTTTTGGCGTTAATCAATCCCGTCTGAGGTATGCGCCCCTGCACTCGGCTCCCATTCAAAAGGCGTAATGAGTGCGTATGTGGCCATCGATCCGGGATTCGAACCTCTGACCGTGCGTGTGAGATAGTGCGCATCTTTCCACTACACCACCTCCACCCTGATCTTCGCAGATCGGTAAGTTTAAGTAGGACGTGGTCAAATATTTTTTGACTAGAATCACTATGCCTACAGTGTTGAGCCTCAATTGGTAAACATCCATCCAGTTCTGTCGACAGCATCTGCTAGATCTGAACTTTTGAGCGAACGGACATATGGTTGTTCTGTTATTAATTTTGAACAGCAAAAATTGTCAACTCTAATCTCTTGGAGCTGTGTGGAGATATTGACTGCAGAGCTGTTATGAATATTTACAAAACAGATAGAAACTTTAAATAGCTTGCTCTACTGAGGGAAGATAGCATTAGTATATAGATAGTTTTCCTGGATTTATAGTCATTCTCCCATGGTACTTGATACTTAGCTTTGAATATTCTTTTTCTTTTGGCTGTTCACTATGTAAGAATACTCCGCTCAATCTGCCTGCATATATGAACAACATGGACATTTAGCCAGCATGGAGAGGACCTGATCCGGATCTGGCTAGGTGGCCCCGAATGGTCGGTGTACTTCAAATTAAATTTGCTTCTATGAAGTTTTGATTATGTTCCTCTCAGAGAACAAGTTAACCCATTGACGACCGCGTGGCCCGCCGGTGGGCTACACCATATCGTGCCCCTGTACTATTTATATTATTCATCAAGTGTTCTTATGATTTTTTCATGTTTTCAAGCATCAGCTAAGTTCACAGCCTTCTAGAGAATCTCAAGGCATTGTGGTCCAGGAATCAATCATTTCTAACTACAGTTACAAGGGAAATTAAAAGTCATTGTAAGGACAATAGCTTAAGAGCCAGCCTGCCGCAGTTTCTATGAACACCTCAAAAGATCAGCTCTGTGGTGCAAACCGAAAAAGGCATTTTACTAGACGGCAAAGATCTCAATTATCTTGCTTCGACTCTATCGCATGCCAAACACATGTGGACATACGAAGTACTGCAGAACAAAAGAACAAAACGTCAGAAGAAATGATTGCGAACTATATATAACATTAAAATAAAGCATTGAACATTGAATAAGCCATAGATCACAGATGAAGAAGACTCAATTTGCACAGCCAGGGTAACATGGAACAGTGCTTTTTGATTATGAAAAAGTAAAAGCAATCTGTACACTTTACTCGTTTTCAAGTAGTTTGCTTCTACTGAAAGATTCAGTTCTAAGAATCTCTTTTTCAGTTTGTTTATTTTTAACACTTTCCAGTACCTTCTCGACTGAGTCCTAGCTATATACCTCCACCTTGTAAGGGAAATATGGAAGCAAAGCGAAGTATTGCAATGGCAAGATGGTAAGAAATACTTTCCACAAAATCTGAGGATGAAATGAAAAAGATCTTGTTTGTAGGTGTTTTGTAGATCTCGGAGGTTCTTTAGTGAGGAAAGTAAAGAAAGTTCTTATAAGCCTGTACAAATACGAGTCAGAAAGATTCAATAAAATGAGCTGTGAACTCTAAATGTTGATCCAACAGTGCCAAAATGAGAAAAAAAACAGACATGTAGCTCTCTGAATGGAATGAGCAACACTGAACAATCTAGAAAAATAAGTCCGCATCTCGGAACATAAAACCCGAGAAAGATTTTTGGATTGACTCACCGTCTTGCGGTCACCGAGGGCGCTTTCGTCGTAAAACATTCGGATAGACGACCTGAATAGAAGATTTACTATTTCGCGATGGAAACTTTTCATTCAGAAAAACAACTTTCCAATCACGCAAGGTTAAGCAAATTCGAACAAGTAGAACAGTCACTTGAAGGTGCGGAAGGGTTTCATTTTCTTTCCACTACGGACTTAACTAATTTTTTAAACTGTATAAATATTTATATTCTTGTAGACTAGCATTCATCAGCTCGCAGATACCCTCTGCATTGAAATTTTTGCAAAAAAAATGAAAACGTCCATAAAAAACGTTGTACGAGATAATTCTTCATCTTTTCTTTGAAGGCACAGTTCACATAACTTTGAGGTACCCTTTTAAGTCGAAAAGCGGAATTATAGGTTGGGAATAGTTCAGCGGTTGTAAAGAAAGTCACTAAATTTGCCAATTCCGAGAAAATTAAGGCTATCAAAAAAGTAAAAACAGAGCTCGGACGAGATCACCATGGCGCAAGTAAAATGGAAGGGTTATTCGGACGAGTTATCAGTTGTTGCAAATGCGCAATGGGCTGACTACATCACGTCAGAGCTGTTCAAAACTGCCTTTCGCTATCGCTATTGGTCACATTAAGTTGTTTGAACTTCTACATGGGTCCCCTTGTGAATGGTGCAGCCTCTACAACGCTGTTGAAACTCGTCCGCGCGCACATACGGGATAATTTTTGAGCCCTATCTAGACCGCTTTTCGACCTGACAGCGTCAATATAGCACATGTGGGAGCCACAGATTTAACTTGGGGGATATCACTTGAGCCATTTTGTCGTGAACTGCGCCCTTGAGTGGCTTCAGTCAAAATTAAGGTTCAAAGGGGCCGGTTCCAAGCAACAGCTGTCAATCCACCATATCATTTCTTGCTGGCATTTGTATACTTCATGGCTCAAACCCATTCTTGTGGTGAATATTTATGACCACCGGCTAGCCAAGCCTCCCTCTTTCTTATGACGAAGTTGTAATAACGGGCTGATTCATCACTCCTCCTTAGTAACAAGTGATACATTTCTGTCCATTAAATATGACAAAGGACTAACAGGGCAGCGCAAATGGTTTCAGTATGTGCCGATGTTTACGACTATGACTAGTCTATGACTATAAAAAGTCTCGATCTGTTGCTCTCCATCTCGAAAATAACCAACCATCAAAGGTTCAACTGACAGGCAACCAAAGCTTTGAATGGTATTGACGAATGTTTGCGAATGATATTAACAACTTTATTAAATGCCGTTAACTTCTTTTCTATACGGATAAATCATCAGCTTAGAATTCCAGATCTTTGGCGGTCAAATAACTTTTGTCGCAAATGATATCGGAACAAGGATGAAGTGCCTCGATCGGCGCTTCCTGGGCACTGACCGTTCACTAATCTTGCTCTACAATCCACTCATCGAAAAGACATAGTTCAAAGTTAAAGCTACGAGGGTTTCCTTTTATATTTTGAGATTTGGTAGCACTAGTGTAGCAATCTAGCAACTGACACCACTATCGTGAAGTTTGACTATTTTCAGGTTTTCTTGCAAAATTTGAGCGCAATTTGTGCTGTATACACTAAGTTATAAGATTTTGTTTGGGCCAAGTTATGGAGTTGAACCGTGGGCACTTTCGCGCGATTATTTTCTACAACTTTCGACGTGGACTAACTCAACAGCAATGCATGGATGAACTTAGTTTAATTTTTGGTGATGAAGCTCCATCCAGGGCCAGTGTTTATCGATGGTACAGGGAGTTCACCCGAGGTTGTAGTTCACTCGAAGACGAATTTCGTGGAGGTCGTCCAAAATGAGTTGTTGTTCCGGAATCCGTTGTTACTGTGCACAGACTGATATTGCAAGACCGTCATGTGACCTATCGCGAGATTGAGGCAACCTTAGGCATTAGTGGGACTAGCTTACATTCAATTTTGCATGAACATTCAACTGTAAAAAACTGTTTTTGAAAAATTTGTCAATCCCCCAAAAAAGGGACTCGTGTCGACTGGTCGAAAGAAATGCTCGAAAAATACGGTCGCGGTGCTTCGAAACACGTCTGAGACATCGAGACAGGTGATAGATCATGGATTCATGCGTATGAGCCCGAAAGGAGACAGCAGTCGACCGTATGGGTATTTCAAAATGAGCCAAATCCAACAAAAGCTGTCCTCGCACCAAGCACTTCCAAGCAATTGGTCTCCTGTTTTTTTTTTAGAAAAACTGGACATGTCGCAACCGTACCACTAGAACAAGCAGTTCTGAGTGGTATATCCCCATTTGTTTGCCAGTTGACTTTTAAAAAATCAGGAAAACCAACTGCTGAAGGCGGATCACTCTTCACCACGACAATGCGAGCTCCCACACATCGGCTCAAACAACTGCATTTTGAGCACTCAAAACAACGATTTGACAGGTCATCAGCCATGTAGTCCCCGGGTGACCTCTTCTCATCCCGTACGTAAAAAAATAAAAAGAGAGGTCAACGTTTTTGGACACCTGAAGAAGTCGTTGATTCGTTCGGAATCCATGTTTTAGAGTTACCCACATAAGAGTGGCAAAAGTGGTTCGAAAATTTTTTCGAGCCCACGCAAAAAAGTATAGATTTTAATGTGGAGAATTTTGAAAGGCAGTCAAGCGATTTTCATTAAATAGTATTTGTTCCTGTTCTCAAATCCCGAAATATAAAAGGCAACCTACGGAACGGAAATACCGAAGGTCCTGCCCATTGTCAGCTTTTATTAGTCGTTATTAGTTCTTGTCACCGAGTACCTACGATGCCGTCACTACAATCCTACATTACCTTATCAAATACCATGGTCCCAGTGATAACATTGAAGGCACGGTTAACGATAAAAATGCTTACTGAGTTCTTCCAGTGGGAATACACAGTGGCCCCAAGGTAATAGAGAGGACCTTCTCGCGCTCAAATACTCGACGATTAGGGCATAGTGGAAGCACTGTTGCCGGCTCGCGCGGCTTTCCCGCCCCTCGATCGACTTCACGTCAGACGAGTATCGTGGCGATACATATTGCAATTATTCGTTTCAGGACCCACACACAATCAGCTGATAGCCGAGTGACGAGGCGATGTTTTCTCCCATGCATTTCCGCAACAAAATCAGATCAAAATAGAAGATAATTGAAGAAAAATCCCTGAAGTGGCTTCCAGTCAGAGGGGAGTTCAAAAAACCGTACGATAGCGAACTGAGCATTTGTAGAATTCCAACAAAACCAGAGTAGTCGTTGGATCTGCCTTGGAAAACAAGAATCCAAGTCCATAAAAGGTGATTAGGCGAATGGTGGTCATGGAATGGATCATTGGGTCCAGGGTCTAGCCTTTCGATATCCCAAGTTTCAATGGGGAATTATGCACTTGTTAGATTCAATGTGTTTGCTGAGAGGACTGAAGAAGAGCAGCCTTACTAGAGTGCATGGTCAGCCAAATATTTCCATATCTGACTGAGTTCGCCATTCCTCTAGAACCGTCAATGGCTTCTGGCCAAGCCCCAATGAGAATCATACAGATGCTTCTTTTTTGCCCAATTACTAAAGCGGTATCATGTACTCAGTATAAAGCTAAGGTGGCTACTATTAATTCTACTGCCCATTGTTGATGATTATGTCCTTCAAGGCCTAAGTCCGGTTTGCCCATTTTTGTGATGAAAGCGTAGGACAATTCGTTATAGACAGAATTTCTTGACCTAGGCTTGAGTTCCGCTGAGGCCTTGTTTGAACACTGTTTGCAGAAGTAAATAACAACAGTCGCAAATAGTGAAACATAACTACCAAAGTGGCTTTCAGCAAAAGAAGAGTTTGAAATATGGTCACAATGACGTCATGTGGCCTGCATGTTTGCGGAATTTCAGCCTAAACATGGTAGCCAATGAGCCCGGTCTCCCCCAAAAAAAAAACAAGGCTTCAATTCCATAAAAGGATATTGATATATTCGTCAAAAAGAGACGGAACGAGCCAATGGGTCCAATTTCTCGAATTCCCATTTTTCCAAAGGGAAACTACTTACTCTCTGATTCGAATGTGGTTGCGGAGAAGACTGATGGGAAGTACAGGTGCTTGGGTGTTTGCTCGGCCAAATTTTTTAGAATCTGCCTGATACCGCCGTTCCTAAGAAATTTAATGGCTTCTAGCCGGGCCCCGCTCTTTTAAATAATAGTAATATAAGGAAATTGCTTTTTTCGTCTTGCTATGTATACGTGTTAGTTTTTGTTGACCTAAAATCATACTTGGTGAAGTCAACAAAAAAATTTTTTAAAAATGTAGAGTCATAAATAAGGTTGCGATGCGACTGGAAGAGTAGATATACACAGCAATGGAAACAGTCTGTGAAAGGTACTCAATCTTGCCTAATCCCGTTTCGGGCTGAAGCCATCCATCACCATTAGATACGAAGAAATGGAAAAATGAAGAAAGATTGACGCGGTTCTTTGGTTCATGTTTCGTTCTTTCACAGAAATCACCCCATTCCGTTTAGCTTTCACTTATCACTATTCGGGCAGTACGCACGAATCCCATTGCACTGTCATTTGCCATTTATGGCTTTCATCAAAACACTCTTGAAAATCCATCTCTATTACCTTCGATCCATAGGCTCATATCTGCTCGAGCTTGTACAGGAAAAGTTCCCGATGCTCCTTATTGACAGGTCCACTACCCTCCAATTGATTATAAAGCTCCCAATATTATTTATTTGAAGCTTTCATAAGTCCGTGATGGTGGTTCGACGTTCGAAGAGGTCGTTCGCTCATCACAAAGTATCAATTGATCAGATTCAAGTATCAATTCGTCCCACCTGCTCTTTGAATTCTCTGTGCCAGCTTCACTGAATGGAATTTGGTTCACTGGATCCCCTCACACGCGAATCCTAAGTTCCCGGTCAATGCCAACTCATTGGCGCATTTTATGGTGATGACTGCATGCTGGTCATGCCGTCCCATGCCGAACCTCTGATAATGAAGAACAAAGCTGGAGGAACGGCAGAATCAAAAGAGAGCTGAATAATTTTCAATTTCTTCACTACTCATTTCGTTTACTTGGGCGCTGGCCACGCCACTATATCTCTCCTGTTTGAACCGAATACAAATAAACAACGCGAAATGGAAAAGCGGCACTTCGATCTACGGAAGACTGCCTTGAAATGTCGCCAGGCAGAGCCCTCATTTCATGCCACACCGAGGTCGGTAAGCTGGTACCAGCCCTGCTCGGGAGGGTAAAAGCACTGACTTTTACATCGGCTAATTCAAGATCCGGTTTAGGCACTCCGGTTTAGGAACGAAATCCTTGAATGTTGTGTAGATATATCAATGACTATTTCATTGTGAAGTAACGCAGTTCGAGATGGACGAATGTTCTCGACCCATGAATGAATAGTTACAGTACATTAGATTTACCCAAAAGGTACCACGTAAAGGCTGGCTCTCTTACTTCACTCTCTAGACAAATTATCCATTGACGTTGTTACGATAAAGTGGTACCGTAAAGCTGATTCTGAGGGTATCCTATTCCCGCTACATCAGCTGAGTCACAAGCGGTTAAGCGGCAGTTGTCAGCATCATGTTGGGAGCAGCGACAAGCATCCGTACGGTGAAGCTGAACGTCACGAATCACGAGGTTCAGCTCATGAGATAGCTGTTGTGAATGATTATGCGGTGCCATAACTTTGTAGGAAAGGTCCCACTACTACGAAATATGCCACACCTGCAATAAATTACCAATATGTCTTCCCTTTATCTCCGATAAAGTCAGCAATGCGATGCAGCGGTGCATTTTCAGAACTGAGCTGCAAGGTGGTACACAATTAGTGGGAAGCCCTAATAACAACATCCGCTATTAGTTTGAAATAGGCAATACAACAAGCAGTGCATAAGAAAAGATGTTGCTTGGTATGTCCCTACGGATGAATAGGGGATTGCGCATCGGTAGGCGGGATGTACCAGGTCGACACGTGGGTTAACATATATACATAGGAGAAACGCGAATACAACTAGCTATACGAATAAAAGAGCACCTAACTAGTATGAGGCGACTCGATGACTGCTCTTGGAATGCATAAAATTAAGGAGCACGACAGCAATAACTTTGAAATAAAGTGCACGATATAAGCCTAGGAAACGGAGATTTCAGCGAGAACAAGAAAATCCCCGAATGAATGGTAGAGATGAGTGCCCGACCATAAGCAACGATCTTTTCAGTATATACCCCTGCCAATTGTAACACAGTAGCATTCTAATGTGATCTTTCTTATCCCAAGCAAGAAGTGCGACACTGATAGTGGATTTTTGTTTGCCTGAGCGGTGGAACCTTGATGAGTTATACTTCAAATGAGGGAACCTGACTTCGTCGACACATTTGATGTGGAAGACAACGCGCATTTTGTATTTTGCGCAAATCATCTTGAGTCGCATTTAGAGTCTGAATATGGCGATTGCGTCGAAACGTTAGGCGGATAATTTGACCCATTGACGACCGCGTGGCCCGCCGGCGGGCCACACCAGATCGTGCTCCTGTAGTATTTATTTTATTCATCAAGTGTTCTTATAAATTTTCGCATGTTTTCAAGAATCAGCTGAGCTCACAGTCTTCTAGAGAATCTTGAGGCACGTTGTCCACGAATTATTCGCTTCCAACTACAGCTATAAGAAAAATCAAAAGTTAATATAAGGACAATGTAAAAGACGCGGTCACCAATGGGTTAATAATTTTCCACCTAACAACCTCGAGCGGCACAAGAATATTTTAATCATAATCAGCTAGCGAGACACTTGCCAAACAGTTCATTTTTTGATAGATTTTTATTTTTGTTTTAGGTTGGAAGATAAGTCCTGCAACACATGCAACATGTTCGTCCAAGAAGGAACCAGAGCCCTTTTCAGTGTTTTCGCACCAGATTACTGTAATATGTGCTTGAAGAATTTCGAAAATGGACATAAAAAACTCAAACCCAAGCCGAAAACTGAAAACTGAAATTAACTGAAATTCGAAAACTCTTCCAAAGTGTTGCAAGACTTATCTTCCAACTTAACATTTTCAACACCAGATCTCACTGCAAAAGCACTTCGTCGTGGTATCAAGTGGTGTTACATGAACACTGTGTGTTCAAAAGTTCGAATAAACCTCTCAGCTTCCACAAAATTTCTTCAAATGGGATAGCGAGAAACTTCCCGCATCGAAACTGTTCCAGGCCTCGGTTAATTGGTAAGACCTACGAGGATGAAAACATTGACCTGAAGTTTGGTTTACATTTCTAAACACTGTATAAGCCACAAATGCATTCAGAACGTCACCACGATTCTGAATGAACTGGAATATGGGTACGCAGCTGGAAAAGGGTTAGATGAGACCGTTTGCCTTCGGTAATGGAAAGTGAGAGAATTACGTCATAGCATCGTCGTGAATTTCGAATATTTGAGTTTGGAAATTTATTCAAGAGTTGTTTTTTGGAGTTGATCGGGAGAATGATCGAAGAAGTTCTCATCGGTGCTCACCCTGTAGCCTGGAGCATGGACCAGAGTTCACGACATTCACTGACACCAATCATGGTCACCACCAGTTGTAGACTCATACCCCTCTGGTTCCATTCAACGAGATATATTTAAGCCCATCCTGTAACGACGCTACAGCAGTCAGGACGTAATAGCTTGCCGTTACCTACCGACCTTAAAAATCAGTGGCGGTCTCATATACACGCAGAGTGTTTTTCTCGAAACTTGAAGAGTTTTTTCGAATTCACCTCCCGTTAAATCACTTTGTGATAGAGTAAAAACTGTCTGATCCAATCGTAATGATCAGCGCTCGCAGTGACCACACGAACACTTCAAATAAGAATGTAATGGTACTGGGGTCGTATGACTTGTTCTCAGACAAAAGAAAGCCTTCAGCTGTTCAGTGCCAGGAAGAATTTTGGTTACATTTTCACTCAAAAATTCAGAAAAAGGTCGAAGCCAGAAGGACAGAAACCGGCAAGATCAGTCATTCTGCTTTTTCTCTTTAAAGCTTGCTCTAGCAGCTCACTACGGCACACAACTAAAACCGGTCCGTCGGAATCACATCTACAGGTGTAGATGGAATTGTATTGTACGAGTCGTAATAATACCTTGACTCACTCTCACTAGGGACAAACAATGAATTCCTCTGCCTCTTCTCCCATTAAACTATTTAAGCCCATGCTGAGGTGAAGAGAAAGTTCTGGTGTAAGGTTAAACGTACTAACATGAAGAAGGACGTTGAGGCCTCCGTTAGGTTTTACCTCTGAATTATGAAGCAGATAGCAACAGCTGACGACTAAATTATGAAAGAATAGAAGTCTCTACTTTCTGCTGACCAGAATAATCACCATTGCCGACAGCTCACACCCAAGAAAACCTTTTAAGATTAGCTTAGGGTAATTCAATGTCCTGTATCCACAAATTCGAAGCTTATTTAACCATATAAATACAGCCAAGTCTTCTTGCCAGCAGACGGTCACCAAACTGACGCCAGATTCCTTCTTTTTTGCTTTGCGAAAGGTTCTGATTACAGTTTTCTACCTGCGACATGGATAGAGAACGGTGTTAAGCACCCAATCGTGTTAAGTGACGACAGCCATTACCCTTGTATCTTGAGATATTTGGCTTCTTAGAGGCACAGTTCTCGTTAAAAAAGTTTAGGTTTACGAGATTTTTCTTTTGTATGAACCTGTCACCTCTCAGAATAGCCTAAGATATGCTGACGGGTCCAAAAACAGTCAAGATCAGCGTGATGAGGGCCCCCAGCAGACGCACACACCCAGGACGGACGAGTTGTTGAACGCTGTAGAAGCTGTAGAGGTTGCACTATTCGCACAGGGACCCACCCAGGCAGCGTATTGCAGCCAACTGTTTGCAATGGTATGCCTGAACAGCTCGTCCAAATACCCCTTCCATGCAGCTTCTTCCGTAACACACTCATACAAACCCTGTTTTTTCTTCTTGTTTGAAGCCTTATGTTTCTCCGAATACGTCACTTTTGTATTATTTCGGACTCTCACTTTCATTACTCGTTTAAAACTAGGAAACCTAAATTCACTGCGAGCGTTGTCTTTGACTAACCAATTTAGAAGTAAGGTCGCCCGGGCTTTTCCACTTTTCGTGAGAAGGTTGGCTCGCTGCTTGCATCCGTTAAATTTTGGGCGCACAGGTCCGAGAGGACAGGGTCATTAATTTCCGACGAAACACACACCAACGCACTCTTTGTGCGTCCCGCACTCCATGAGCGATATCCTGCTCGAGCCCTGTACTACTTGCTTTATTCTCTATTCATTCCAACATTACCGTACACTGTTCTCAGGTTGTAGAATATTCGGAGTTTATTTGCTTCGGAGCCCTTTTCTCTCGGATAAGGTAGCCGGGATTTCAATAGACTAGCTTTGCAGCATCAAGAACTCGTAGCTCATGAGAGTTTTCGTGAGCACCAACCCTGTTTCGGAAGCGCGCTTTGTGAGCAAACGGAACATTCGTCGACCACATTGGTCTCTGGCTTATATTCGGGACAATAACCAAACTAAAATAGCGGCCAGAAATCAAATGCCACCGTTCGATAGAGCAACGGTGAATCCTTTACGTCTTGTACAAATCGTTCACAAAAGACACCAGTATTGTTTGACCCCAAACCTATCGTCACTGCAGAATTAGCTGAATATGCACGAGGGAAGTACGGCATCGAGTTAATGAATGTCACCGAGACTTTGGCTTCGAGACTGTAACCATGGGCCATTTCAGTATAACCTACTTTTGAGTAGAGCGACAAGTAGGAGCGTTCAAACAGGGATTGAACGACACAGTCCACTGGTTCTCCCTCAAAGAAACTCTTACGTTGCCTCTTTGATGTATTCCGAGTGCCTTGATAGAGCCTTATTAGAGGCACAGTTCACGATAGTTTTGGGTAATCCAGATTATGATGAAAAATGGAAGATAAGATGGAAGACAGTGCGATGAACGCAAAGAAACTGCGTGAATAGGTGTTTCCAAAATGAAAAAGGCTTCGAAAAATCGTTAGAAAGGGAGCTGGACAAGAGTGAGACCAGAAAAATTAAGAAGAGTGGGGCGTTTAGACGAGCTTTATCACAGAGTGGGTCATTGCGTACGTGTGGGTCCTGGTGCGAATAGCTGCCTTCGGTAAGCAAAAATTCATTCACTCATAAGCATAACTTGACAAAAAACCCTATTAACAGCAAAAATAGCTCACCTCTTCCGGCTTCTTGAGGTAGGAAATTAAGTAAGGGATCGAGGTAGCAAAAAGAACAAGAGGAAAAAAGAATGGGAGAAAAACATCGCCTCATCACTCGGCCATCAGCTGATTGTTTGCGGGTCCTAGAACGAATAATCGCAATCTGTATTGCCCCGACACTCGTCTGACATGCATCGATCGAGGGGCGGGAAAGTCACTCAACCCAGCAACAGGGCTTCCACTATGCCCTAACCGTCGAATTTTTGGGCCCGTGAGGCCCTCCCTTTCACCTTTGGGGGTCACTGAGTATTCCTAAGGGGAGAACTCAGACCATTTTTATCGTGAACCGTGCCTGTGATACACTAAGTGCGCGAGTGACCCAAAACAGACTGAAGGAATAGAAGACAAGGAGAGCACAGATAAACATGACGGATCAGCCCAATTAGTGTCTCAATCGCTGGAACAACGTTCTACATACATTCGTTAACTGTGAGGCAGTCCTCTCTGAAGACTCACAAGCCATCTGCCAAAACTTCTCGACGAAAATTCAATTAAGAGGTAAAGTTAGAAGCAGCCATAAAAACTGGGTCTGATATAGGCAAGGGGATTGAAGCATCTCTTCAGGTCCACGATAGCTAGCATTACTCTTTCGTCTCCAAATGCCCGTTTACTTCACTTCCTGTGCCGGCACTGCTTCACACCAGAGTTCAGGAAAGCTGGCCACTAATTCGATTACGAGCAAACATCAAGGATTTACGCGTTGTAGCTATGATGTGTACAAAACTAGCAAAGTGCTAGCATCGTAAACAGACAGTAAACATCAACATGGAATCCATACAAGCGTGAAAAACCCGAAAGCAATCACTGGAGGAAATTCTCTCGTTTGGATCGGTAAACGCCAGCGGCAACGACGTGGGCATGCTCAACACATCAATGGCTCGTAAACGTCGAGCGTTGGAGATCGCAAACATAGCGGAAATGAGTTCAAACAATCGCTCCGCTTTTGGCTGACGTTGGTTGGGCCTACTGAAAATCCTTTATGGCCGTATCGGACTTAAACTAATGGCAACTACATGGCTACTTGGCATCGCATCAACCGATAGGGGCTTTGGAGTGCATACATGTCCCGGGGAACGACCAAGGACCCGCTGGAATACTCTTCAGCTCTTTTATATCCAAGTCCAGTTTATAGGAGAATGTTTGTATGGGTGTGAAAGTCATATGGGCCCTTCAGTTGTCTATGATGTGGTGGGAGCGGTGAATGTGACGAACCGTAGCGAGAAACCAAAAACTATAACGCGATTTGAAGACTCAGAGTCTTTTGGCGTTAATTAATCCCGCCTGGGAGATGCGTCCCAGCACTCTACTTCCATTCAGCATCGTAGTGGCGAAGTGAACGCAGGAATGCGGTCCATACAACGAGTTGCGTTGGCCCGCCGACGTACAGGTCATTGCTTTTATCCTCCAGACGAGTACGGTACCAAATATCCTATCGCGTGAGAGCTTCCCACATGGGTAGGTGAGAACGGTAACCAGTAAATAAATGAAAATATAATCAATTGAGACATGAAAATGCCATAGTTCAAGTAATCCGCGTGAAGAGGCATTGAAGACGAGGAACCTCAACTGTGAAGAATTTAAGCATACCTCACTTTGACGTAATCGATGAAAACACTTTGCAAAGAAAGATTAAATTCAATTCTGCGGTCACCTGGTATTCTGACGGGACAGCTTCATATTAGCAAACTGGAACTGCACGTTGCAACTAGACTAGCAGACACCCAGCCAGCAAGGCTTTCATTAGGGGCTTCTCGAAAGCTCTCGAGACGGAAAACACATCTTCTTGAAATTTGGGACCATTGATACATGCATATTTAGAAGCAGTTTGTAACGCTCAAAATATATATCTCCAAAAACGACAATTTCTGACGCTATCGACGGATTTATATTTGTCACTTGGGAATTGAAAAACCAAGGTAGAAATGCTTACGAAAGGGATGTTTCGTAAGGGTTGACGAAAGTGCCTCACTATGCCAGGTTGGATAAAAGCTTTCACCAAAGGAATGAGGCCCCTGCCATCAAGGCTGCCAGCTAGCGCAAGCTTGCGGTAAATGTACAACTTGGAGTAACTTATGTACCTTTCGTTTGCGGTCTGCAGAGATGTAGTGACAAGTGGTGCGCTGTGTCACGCGAGTGATCCTGAGATCAATCCTGTATTGATAATTACCCAGAATACGCTTCAAAACGCCACTACAATTCCGAACGGAAATCGAATGCGGGTGCTTCCCAATAACGGGAATGATTAACGCCTGACTCATCCTTCTTATATTATTAAAACGAAAAAAAGGCCTTGTACCATCATTCTACGGTAGGACCAATTTATGACGATAAATGAGCTGTTTGGACGAGATTTCCACCGCTCCAATTTAACTTGCACAATTACGTGATAAATCACATTCACCGCCAACGCGCTCTATTTTGAATGGTATCAGCCTCCGAACGGCCGTGTAAGACGTCCGTTTTTGAGTGTGTTCGGATCATCGGTTTTTGATCTCTTACTGTGCCCTATCTGAGCTGTACTTCAATCCGACACACATCATGCGGCCTTCTCAGAAATCCTAACCTTTAAGAGATTAGAAATTTGAATGTTTAACTTTATCGAGGGTTTTATCTCCAGCTGACAACCACTTTTATAAAAGGTACTCTCCGTCGGAATCCTCCCGAACATGATCGCAGTAAAGGAAAGAGAGCTTTGAGCTGTTGTAAATACTCTTCACGAAGCCCGGTCCCAGATTTCTTTCCACGCTCTTGAGGCAATGAGCAAACTCACAGAAGAGCTCTCGACTGGTTCCCAACTTTCCTATTCAAAGGAAAGAGGGATGGGGATTGAAGGAAATGATTTTAAAATAACTGTGGGCAAAAGTTATTGGGCTTCTCAACTAGGTGTTCCAAAAGCACGATCCTCTTCCACTTTACGGAATAAAAGCTGTCTATCACGACACAACAGCTGTTACTCTGTCCTTTTTACGGCAATTACAGCTTTGAGTTCAAAGGTTAACATGGTTGAGTCGGTCCCTGACGATTTTCAGAAGATCAATGCTAAAACAGCCCTGCACCACATCTCCGTCGTACGGCATTATTCAAAAATGTTTAGAATAAGGCGACAATCCGTTCTCACGAAATCTGAGAAGCAGTTCTAGCCTTAGTCAGTTGTATTCGGAATTTTTCTTTTGAAGACTTCGAGAGGCTACGAACAGCTCCGATGATAGCTGACTAAACCCTGACAAATCGCTTTCCCGGAAATGGTTTTCTTATCTCTAAGCTTTATTCCAAAACTCTTGTTTTCATTAAAAAAAGGATCTTAATCAGTAACATAGCCTCCATTGTGGTCCACAAAATATGTATAACGGAAGTTTTCCGGATCCTCAAGTCCATCATTGCGGCGGCCGCGACCCGAGAAAGCTGGAAACCTCAGTTTTAAGTTCCGAGCGAGTTTATCAATTTTCTGTCACGAAGGTGATGCTTCAGAGCCAGTCTGGCGAATAAAGAGGATGAAGCAGTACTTTCCATTCAAGTTCGGCAATTTTCTGTACGGCGCCGTTTCGCAGCGATACGATCGGGCGCTATCGCGGAGAAGACAAACGTTTCCTCACTGCTAATGCTCCTTTCGAATAACGTTGACCAAACCCTGTAGCTGAGAAGCGCATTCTAGCGGCCACGGTGGAACTCTCAGGAACTATTCCGACAACCCAGCAAAAATTCCTCGGGTGTATCCACTTTTCGGCTATCCTGCAGTTGGTTCATCTCGAGGCACCAGTAGTTTGGATACAAAGCCTCTTCTGAATGTACCAGAGATATTTGCGACAGCCGTCGATGGACTTTGACCTTACAGAAATTCGTAGTAGACGATCCCTCAGACAGCTTTAGTCAACAGTTGAAGGTTGACGTCACAATTGCGAAGCACTTACAACGGCATGCTTTTATGTTCCCTCTGAGTACAGGTTCGGGAACGGTCTAACATAACCTCTCGGGTTGTAACATAAGTCCGTAAAGTTTTGCGATGGAGTTATTTTACAACGAATTGTTTTGTTTTTTAGCGAAGGGTATATATTCCTTCGAAAGAGCTCTTTCTCCTCTACAAAACTGTTTTATTTGTTTTTTTTTTTTGAATGATTTAATTGTTCAGGTTTTTCTCGTGCAGAAATGGAATATCCAGGAGGAAAAAATCAGCATTTTCGACAACTGCTTTTGCTTGCTTTTCAAGCGGCTTCGCCTGCTTTTCAAAAAGCAGCCGAGGCCGCTCGGGACATATGCAGCGTGTACGAGGTAGTTGTCTCAGGTGTGCATACTGCACAAAAATGGATAGCAAAGCTTAAAAATGGTGACTTTCCCCTTGAAGACATGCCTCGAAGCGGACGACCTGCAGTATTCGACGAAGAGCATCTGAAGGCACTATGGAAGGAAAATGGTCGCCAAACCACTCGTGAATTAGCTGATTATTATAATAATTTATTTGAAAGTTTTTTATTATAATTATTGTTTTTTGTTCAAATGAATCTTTGTGAAAAGCTCTACGAACTTATTCTACAACCCAATACTTCGAAGTCCTTCCAAGTGGCCTATTGAAAGAATATGGAAAGGGATGAAAAGCGATCAGAACTTTTACTCAACCTAGTACAATGTATTGATTGTATTTAGAATTGACGTAGAGAACGCTGTGCCTCGTGTCCTTCAAGCGAGTCGATCCACCGGACCTCTTGCTCTCAAAAGAAATGAGTGGGGAGGTTTACGGCGCCAGTTCGAAAAAACTGATGATCAGCGGGAGACAGGTGACAAGTGAAGTAATTAATATCGGCATTGTACCATATTGAGTTTGCTCGCTGCAGGTAGAGAAAAAACGATAAATTCAGAAATCTCAAGAAAATTGCGGAAACACACGTAGGAATTGGAATTACCAGCGCAGACGCAAACGTTAAATCTAATCGGCAACATCTATTATTAAATGGTTTTCAAAAAAAAACTTCATGCATTTGAAGTGCTTGGCGCAGCACTTCATTTCCCTCATCTCAATCTTTAACTCTTACAAGAACGAGGCTTATCTATCAAAAGCATCACGTGTTGATTGATTAGTATCTGTTTTTATCATAAGTAAGCAACAGCTTTCGGAACATTTCGCAACAGAAGCAGAGCAGTTTATGAATCAGTCTAATTGTAAGTGTAAACAACTAAAGCACAGTTCAGAGAATCTTACCAAGCCACCATCTGCCTTCTACATATTGAATCTACACCCCTTAACTGAATTCTTCTAAGAGAAGTTTCAAAGGTCGCCCGCTATGAAGTCGTACATAGGCGGAGGTGGTGTAATGGCAAATGGCGCACTGTCACACTCGCTACACACAGGTTCGAATCCTGGGCTGATTTCCGCCTAGGCCAACCAAGCCATCCATCCAACCCCTGGGATCAGTTTATGAGTACCAGATTCATGTGGGAGAAGAGGATGGAAGATGGGGTGGCCGCTGCAAGCCATTGTATAGGCTACATACGCATTCAATACGCACTACGATTCTAGACAGAGGTCGGATGCGAGGCGCATTTTACAGATAAAACTGATACTCCCGAAGATTTTCATTCTATAGCGTCGTACAAATTTTCAAGCTCAACCACAAATCACATGTGTGGGTAACGGAACTTCTCCCCGATTGCGGCATTCTCCCTTGCGGCATGCGGCAAATGTCACTGCAATTACGTACTCGCCCCGTCTCCCGCCAATCGATAGGGCGCGATATTTTCCCTGACTGGCTTGGCTTTTTGATTGGATTTTATCGTTTTTTCTTCTGTTTCTTTTTAGTTTTCATGTTTATTAGATTTGATTAATTAGAATGACTGCTCCTGTATTAGCGATGATCAAGACCGCAATAGAATCGAAGAGAGCGGCCAGCCAATTCAAAAAAATTAAAGGACTCTCCACCTCACAAGTTGCGCGCTCCATTCTTCCGTCGCAATTCTGTGCTACGCGGCGGGTGCGGCGTGCGCGACGCCGCTTTCGGGGATAAGATTCCGGACCCCACATATGTTGTTACTTATCGAGCATTTCATCAAAAAATGAAAAGAAAAAAATTCGAAAGTGAATATAACAGTGAGATTGAAGGGTTGCCTTGTGAAGCACTGCTAGTGCTACATATAATTTCCACAATGCTGAATAAGCTGATGCTGTTGATATGAGTTCGTATTTCGTCCAAGAACGAACATTTTTTTGCATCTGCACTTTCTACCCCTTCAAGGAATTCTTTACAACATTCACGGCCTTTGAAAGATCGCTCAACGCCAGTATACATTGAAAACCTAAAGTTGATCCTTGAGTCAAGGACGGTTGGAAGCTATTTCTATGTGAAATTCGGTCAGTAGGTCCAATCACTCAGTATTTGTAAACCAATCGCAAACTTGTTGGAATACAATCATTTCGTACCTTTTCCTTGCCCATCTGCTATAGGCACGTTCCGTTTTGTCCGAGGAAATCGATGTGTCATCTTCGTGAATCGATAGGTAGTCCATCTGAAAAAGGAATTCTGAAAGATATGAAGTGCTGGTTTAATCCGTAGTGAAAGAAGGATTCCAACGAATATGATAGAGGCAGTGGCAGAAATAAGCGATCTCGATAGCAGTGAGATGAAAGAAATCCAGACCTTTGCACACTTCAGATCTCAAAGGAAAAGATATAAGCAAGGAGAGCAAGGGCTATGAATATGTAAGTCAGTGCCTATAGATGCTTGAATGTATTTCCTACTTCTAAATCACTTCGACCCAGAATTTGGGAAAAGGGAAAAACTATTCCTGAAGAAGAAATTTCAGCAGAAATTTCTACGCACGACAATACCGCAAGAAGACAGTATAAATGGAACTCTGGGGGTCCAGATCTCACAGCTCTGCATGGAAACTGAGAAACGAGGAAGGGCACCAACACTTTCTCGTTCCTCAATTATTATACCATGAAGGGCTATGGTTTTCTACCCAACCCACTACTTGGGCGGAGGCAAACCATTATGCTATATTAGCTGCTTCGTTCCGCTAGATATATAATGGGCTTTATGTTATGGAAATAGTCTAAATGAAGGAATAAGGAACGAGCCGATCCCCCACCCATTGTAGTTGGTTACTTGACTGCTCTGGATTCGAGCAATTTCCTTGGTGAGCTCCCGTAATTTCCTCTTTTCGTGTCTCCACCATTGAAGTTTGCTGGAAGATGTGAAGTGACGAAAAAATAGGTCAACTGAAGGAACGTTGAATTGAATATTGAAGGATGAATACGCATTTGGCTTATCCAAGAAAACCTCTGGTTGATGACTGATCAACTGGAAACCAGTTTTGAAAAGAGTAGCACTCCTGTTCCAATCAGACCCGTCCCAGTCCCACATCCAGCTTTAGGAACAGTTGAAATGGGTCTTCCATACAATGAGTTGCGGTGGTCAGCCGATGTACAAGTCAGAGCTTCTTCTTCTCATACAAGTCCGCTACCATTTAACTCGCCCTGAACTAAGGCTCTGGGCGAGTATTAATCCGGTTTTGATCAGGCCACTTCCCCTATCATAAGGCCATATCGGCCTAGCCACATCACCCATGTAAGGCAGGGATAAGATATCCACGCGTGGACAAGAAAGTATTCGATAGTAGAAAAAATGCTAGTTTTTTTCGATGGGATACCAATTCGAGCAGATTTAATCGCCAACCGACCACATAGGTGATACTGGCTCGCGCTGGAGCCAAACACCCTGCGTGCCACATAGCCTCCACCCTTATCGAAAAACTCTTTTGAACATTTTTCAAATTGTGCCCGACAGCAATGGATCGTGGCCAAGCTTGGATCAAGATTGATCCGAGATTTCAGATGAAGAAATCTCAGATCAAAAGAACATCACAGAGCAATTAAGTCCAATCTTATTGTTAAAAGAGGGCTCTGAAGGCATTTGGAACCATTGCTACGTGAGTAGTCGAAGTTAATAGTAGCATCTTGAGAGAGACTCTCGAAGGAATAGGACCGAAGCTAAGAACAGTTTTGCATAGCAAGCTGGCTCGTCCTAAGACGAAATCGGAGATTCTCATTCAATTTCCACATTTCGTGACGTTAGTCGGATATATTGAGCGAGAACAAACACATAAATGTTAAACGATGCTGTCCACGCATTTGCCCGAAGCTCTGAACGTCATTACGGTCATTCATAGACAGATGACGTCAAAAGAGGGAATCATTGGAAACTTCTAGCAAGTTGGACAAGTGTGAGGTCCTGGGAAAAGGTGGACTAACACAGACGTGGTACATATGGAATGGTACATGATACCCATGGTAATGACTGATTCCGGGTCGATACTCATCCAGCCCAGTCAGGATTTCCAACCTTTCGGTTGGTTAAGTGGTTCCAAACTCGTTCGGTATGACGAAGCACAGTCTTGTACATTGGCTGGCTATCCCAATCCATTCTGTAGGCCATACACACATTCAAACGGTCGTTATGGTTCTGAATGTTGGCCGTATGCGTGGACACATTCCAAAAACGGGAATGATTGACGCCACAGACGTCATCCCCTTATCTTTTTCACAGCTCTCAAATATTTCACTACCAAAAGAACGATAACCTTTTAGCAAAGAAAGGATGGGTTCTTTTAGGTGGTCAAGTGGAATTCCCAATTCTCACAAGGTGGTCTTAGGTTCTAGTCCTGTACCGCCTTGACGACAGCAAATTAGTGGGGCTCAAAGTCAAATGACATTACCTCTGTCCTCTCGGAATATAATGAGAGCCATCTCATTGTCAGCAATGACGAAGCCTTTCAATTTAATATAGAGCTCGACGATGTGAATATCATAAACCAAAAATTGTTGGATGATCAGTAAATAGCTATGTATGCGGTAAATCGAACGCCCTATAGAAGTTTCTGGAGTTGGAACATTACGAGTATTACAAGATATTAAGATAGAATTTAATTCAGTTGGAGCTTCAAATGGAGATCACACCTTTTGCCAGAGCTCTGCTGTTGCTCGTGAAACGTTATAATGCATATCTAAGATGCTCAGCCTTCACGAACGGTTTCAAATCACCTGCATGAGGGCAGGGAGGGGAGGGGAGGATAAGCGGAAGGAGAAGGCATACCAAAACAGGGCTGATAAATGGCAAAATTAGATATTTATTTATCCTTCATCTTCAAGGCAAACGTTGGACCTATCGCTCAACAGTTGAAAGAGGCATTCAGAAATACAGAGGAGGAGGCCCCTGTGACGGCTCCGGACAAAAATCATGGAAACGAAGCGGATGCTAGAGGATCGGATTAGCCAATTATTTCTTGCGCAAGATTTGTAAGAGAGGACAAGGACAGTGGTGGTCAATTGTGCTTGGCTTTTCAAAAAGATCCCAGTCAAAAATGACGCCTTCTGTTAGAAAGAGCATAATTCATACCTAACTCAATTGCAAGAATTCGCTATGAAAGATCCTAGAGACCTCGTGGTAAACACAGTGGAGAGCACTTTTTTCGCTGCCACCGATAGGTAATCTTTTAAGAAAACGAGAAATCCGCATATTCCTATTCCCGTACCCCATGGATCTGGTCAACAAATACTATTCTCGACTATTTATCGAAGGTAGATCGGAGGGTTGAAAGTTAAGTACAGCAGTGAGCAGAGTATCATGTGGGCAGAGGTTAGACGTGAGAAGGTGCCTACGGGTACGAAGAATTGCGTACAAAAATAATAATCAATTTGTACAAATACAAAATGGGTGTCCTTTTTGTGCCTAAATTTTTGTATCCCAAGGCATTTTTTCACATACAAAAAAATGCGTACAAAAAGAAGACTTATGTTGTACATAGAGTGAGTAATGTATCATAAAAAATGTTGTTAATTTTCATAAGAGCCATTGGGAGTTGGTAACCGTATTTTCGATAAGTAGATGACAATGTAAAGCGTATAACACCGGCATTAGATCCAAGGTAAAGGAGGTGCCAGGTGTAGAAGCTGACTATGTCTCAAAAAGTAAGCGAGATTGACAGTTGCGTAAAGAAGTGAATTTTTGAAAAAGGCGTCTGAATGATGGATAGAAAGCGCCGACGGTGCTTTGGAATGGCTACAAAGAAGATGAAAGCTGGGGTGCAGTTGGGAGGTTTAGTAGTTATGCTCGCTAATTAAGCACATGACGAAGTATTGCCTCAAAACAGGTGTTTATCTGGAGTTCCAATCGTAAAGCTATTAGCTTAGAAGTTCTTTTGTGGCTTTTGCAGATCGCTGGGCTAACTGGTCCTAACCAGAAGGTGAAATTCTGTTGATATTCATTCGCAATTGTCCTCAATGGGACTCTCATGCATGCTGCAGAAAGCTCAAGCAGATGGAAGTAACCAAATCGAACCGCTTTTGCGAACTCTGACGATAATACCACTGTTTATATTAGGTTGAGTCATAAGTCCTCGGACAAATTGGCAACGATAATATTCATCTTACAATTTTTAAACGACAATAGCGAATCATTTGAAATATGTCCCATTGGCATCGATGGTCTTCTGCCAATGCATGGGCAAATCGTAGATGCCCTTGCTTTAGATTGCTGGGAGCTGGCCCTTGGAGAACTGCACCAATGCCATTTTGATGTCGTCGCAGGTTTGAAAGTCCTGACCATCCAGATGACGTCGAAGATGCTGAAAAAGGTGGTAGTCCGAGGGATCCAAGTCTGAGGAACATGGTTGGTGTGGTAAACTCGTCCTGCCGAAATTAGTCAGTTCAGTTTTGGTCGTTCTTGCAATGTGAGGGCGAGCGTTGTCGTGCTGAAAGTAAACTTTGTGCTGCTGTGGACGTGTAGCTTCGGGATTCGCCTTCCAATTCCTCAATTGCGTAATGTAGACGTGTGCGGTCACTGTGCATCCTTCCTCTAGCAGATCCCATTATTCGACACGGAGAGCGCTCCACCAGAATCAGAGCATAACCTCCTTGGCGTGTACGTTGGGTTTGGGGGAGTCTTCTGCATGCGCACCTTTGTCAATCCATTGAGCACGCCCATTAGAGTAGAGGATCGACTTCGCACCCCTGGTGACTAGGCACTCGAGCCACGTGTGGTGCCCTTGAGCGTGAGGAGAGAAAAAGCCACGTCGTCGCGGCGGTCCATGTAATACTGCTTCAAAGCATGAGGCAGCTATGGACCGAGCTTTCGCACCTTGTCGATTGACTTCAGTTCACGAGGAACTGTGGACTGACTCCTCAAGCGTGGCTGCCAGTTCACGAGTAGTTTGATACGGATCGGCTTCCACCTGGCTCCGCAGTACCTTCAAATCCAACTTCATTGAGCTTGCCGAACGGTCTTCATTTTCGATGGAATAGTCGCCCGATGTGAACTTCTGATGCAACTTGTAAATTGTACACCTCCTGCTTGTGAACGTCCTTCATACCTCTATCGATTGCCGCGGGTTTATGGTCAGATAAAAAAATAAATATGATGGTGTTGCGGATGTGGAGTTGCGACGGCATGGAATCATGAGGCATAGTTGCTGGAAAGGAAACAGTCAGGTGCCTTCTCCAGTATGCGTTCGGAAGAGCTTTCCATACTCTATCTAACAATGCCTCGCACGTTCATTTTTGTCACCTCTTTCAAGAGTTATGATCGCTAGAATTCATCACTATCATTTTGTCCGAGGACTTATGACTCAACCTAATACATAGTGTAATAAATACCTAATTTCTTACCCACCAAATTACCCTTGAGATATATGTCTAAAAACCATTGCCAGCCTTATTTATTTGTTGTTTATTCAATTAGTAGCATGCTCAATTGGTACATACATAAATCATCTAGCAATATGGATGGAGAAGTCTTACCCAAAGGCGAATAACTAAGAAAGAGTAGCACCCATCAGGGATGAAAATAGACAGCTGAAACAAAACGAAAACAGTAATGAAGGAAGAAATCTAACGATCTCCTCGAATGTGGCCATAAATTGGGACCAAAATAAATCAAGCCAACATAATTCTTAAGCAAGGTGAATTCGGGATAAGTTTGAGTGACAAAGAACTCAGCTTCAACGTTGGATTTCAATCTAAGGAAGGATTGTTCCCATTTGTCACTTCAAATATTAGACAGACGAAAATGGGAACACCTATTAAGCCAGTAAGATCGCCTTTTTGAGCAATTTGTAAAGCGTTATGTTGTTCCGATTTCTCGTTATTTTAAAAAGGACTCGACTCCAAGCATCTTGGTCCTTACCGTAGCTCTAAGCCTAAGGTATATGTCTAAACTTCTCATGCTCCCCAATCTGTTCATAAACCGAAGATCTATGGGATATCTTACATTCTTTTCTGCTGCTTTCTTAAGTTGCTGGATAGGATCTACACCTTCAGCAGGATCGTGCAGTTCGCAACTACTATACCTGATGGGCACAGATTTAATAAAGACAGTTGGGAACTACAAAAACGGTGATATCAAAGAGTCGAGCAGCTGAAGAAATTGCTTAATACTACCACAACAGGCAAATTGCACCGAAGGAAGTTAGCGGGTTGCCAGTAGTGAAGCAATACGTGAACAAGCATTTCAATGAGAACCAAATGAAAAGAATTTCAATGCGTAGCTTCAAATTTGACTGGGTTGGCAGAATTTCCATAAACAAACAATGTTGGCAGGTTTTGTCTGGAAGCAGGCAAGGTTCAGGTTACTTGGAGAGCGGGCTATTGGGAATTAGAGTAAGGAAGCGTGTGAGAAGTGGGAAGTTTCGATTTTCAAGATCAAAGATCGTTTGTGGCTAAGAAGACATTAAAGGTTCCTCGAGCATGTTTGAATGATTTCTGAATCTTTGATGATATTGGCTTTTCGCTTGACCCGATTGAAATTCTACATATTCATTGATCGGCAAGGCTGCAAAATACTTTTTTCACGCCTTCTCCGGATCCGGAAACACGGGGAGTCACGGATTCTTCTGGGTTCAGTTCATGGAGGGGGGGGGGGGGAGTGATAGAACCAGAGTGGGGCAGCACTTCCGAATTCCTCGGCATCTGCTTCCTTCCGGAAGGAGATGTAGCGATCTTCGTTCGATGCTTGAACTTTCCTATGTGTTCACTGGAAGAGCGAAAGGACAATTGGATTTCTGCAGCACTTCTCATGCACCACAAGAGCTCACCCAGGAGAAAACAAACCTATTCGGAGGAAAAAGTTGTTTGACAAAGAAAGTATTCAGGAGAGAAATGTAATGGAGGTGTCACTTATTGTCAAGACAGTGTGGAAGCATCGAAGATCCCATGATTCTCCAGCTGAATAGCGAAGGCAAAAAAAGTATTAGTGAGAATTCGTAACAAAATTTAAAAACTTAATCAGTTCCAGGGAAAGGTAATTTGTATTGAAATGAGGGGGGACGGTGAAAAGCCTCTGTTATTGTTTTGGAGCAAAGGGCGTCAAGTCTCAGATGGCTGGCTAGTAAGTTCCTGAGAGTGAAAGCTTTAAAGCAGATCCATTTTCGGTTACAACAAATCCACCAAAGTTCAGACAGGTAGGCAATTATTGAACAGGAATAAAAAATACGCCTAAGTCACATTTCAGAAGGAGTTAGTGGGCACAGATGTAAGGAGCATAGAAAGAGATATGTACTGAGTACAGGATGCAAGTCGATCGGATTGAATTTCACATTTCCCTACCCCACTTTTGGGAATTTCAAACAAAACTGTCGTTCTTTGCTGTCGTTCGGTGTAGGACCAAGAAGGGTAGTTGATCAACATGAGCAGAAATTAGGTGATCGAGAATCTTATTATAACCGTTGAAAAGTGTCTGTATTGACCGGCCTAGTTGATAGAAAAGTTGGAGTGCTGTGAAATTCGAGCAGGAAGGTGGGTTTTTGGTGGAAAGTGTAGTTTCAGATAGGAGAGGATAACGTCGACAAGAGAAAGTACATAAGTTGCTCACTGGTAGCATGATACCAGAGAAACTCAAAGAGAGGAAATTTCGAGGCTCTAACATCCTAGCCCCGTAGTATAAATGGGGCGGTACTCATTAAGTTGTTCCTGTTAATCGAGGATAGGGCGCTTTCCATTGACTGGTTGTTGAGCTACACAAGTTAGGGACAACCATTGGGCATTCAGCGTCTGGCTGAGTTACAGGTCCAGCTGGACTGTTGACATCAAGAAGAGTTACATGAAGGTTGATTAATGGAATGTAGGGCCTTTAGCTTCATTGAACCCCTCTTTGGAATGTGCCCTGCATTCGACTTCCATTCAGAATTCTGTACGTTGACTAAGGATGGCCAGAGATTTTCAAGTCAGTGTTCAACGATTCTGATATCATCTAACCTCATTCATAAGAATGGAATATTTGCTTGGCATAGGCGAATATCGACAGGATTCGACTCTTTGAGCATGCGTAAGTGATAGAGCGCCACACGCCACTACACCAACTAAAGTTTTGTCCGGGGTCGAAGTTTGTTCGTAACACTAACCCCTGGATAATGTCTTCATGCCCAGAATATAATAGAACTGCCACTTATCAAAGCTAGCCGACGTCGATAAGAACTTGCTCTGATTAGTCACAATGCAACACGAGGGAACTCAGAAGTGGTGAGCTGCCACAGGCAGAGCACGATAATTTAGAGCAATCCAGATTATCATGAAAAATGGAAGACAAGATCGAAAATAGTGCGACGAAGGTGGAGAAACTGCGTGAATCGGTGATTCCGAAGCAAAAAAGGCTTCGAAAAGCCGTTAAAAAGGGGCTGGACGAAAATGAGACCATAAAAATGAAGAAGAGTTGGGGTTTGGACGAGCAATACAATGTGTCTCACTGCGCTCGTGTGGGTCCTGGTGCGAATAACAGACTATGGTGAGCAAAAATTCATTCACTTTTAAGTGTAAGTGAGCAAAAAACTCTGGCAACAGCAAAAGTAGCTCACCTCTTTAGCCTCTAGGAATAGGAAGTTAAATAAGAGATCGCGGCAGAAAAAGGAATAACAGAGGAAAAAAGAATGGGAGAAAAACATCGACTCATCGCTCTTCGATCAACTGATTGTGTGTGGGTTTTAGAACGAATAGTTGCACCTCGAATAATCGTGAACTGTGCCTGTGAATGAGCTCGGTGTATCAAAGGTTGAAGAATACGTTTTGATTCTAGCTTCACACATGACTTCAGGCTAGCCTTCTTTGAACCTAAGGATTACTCGGCTTCACTCATGTGCGCCGAGCATGCTCGCTCAGTACTTTGAACAGGAGTACATTAGGAATACTCTTTCAGATCCAAATCCAGAAAAAGATGAAGAAGAAGCAGGAGCGGAAATAAATCAAGAGCTGTCAGCGGGCTCAAGCTTGAGTCAAACATGACACAAAGGCCAATTAGACTCCTAAAAACGCCCCGGATGAAGTTGCGTACTGCAGAAAGCCAGCTGATTCCTCAAACACAACAAACAACAACAACAGCAACACATAACTTTACAGTTGGCCTGTGTATAGAATCTTTATACGTCATCGGTAATCATACGATTACAGCATTGAATCAGTGCAACAACCCGTGGTACAGTAAGTTTTATTTTTGACATTTTCACCGATTCCTTCATTTCACGAGAGGGTAGAGCGCAAAAACTAGAAGTTCTCATAAATTATCTTTGTAACAATTTTTGTGCGTTGATTCTGGGGGCTATAAAGCGAGTTGGGTATGTCTCTTGAAAATGGTTAGAATCCGTGAGCAAGAAGGCAAAGATGAGCCTTGATGTGTTGATGCTACGGTAATTCAATAGAAACTTCCAAAATATTCCAGAAAAATCTGAACATTAGAAAAATGTGAAATTTTTGGTAGGAACTTTTAAAACACGCTGGTTGAATTTCTGAGCCTTCCGACCAAGAGCATGCCTACATCCAACTAATTTTTTTTGCTGGTACGAATTTATCATATTTAGTTCTTTCGAGGGCGAAGGTGGTGTAGTGGCAAGTGGTGCACTATCTCACGCATATGGTCAGGGGGTCGAATCCCGGATCGATGTCCGCCTAGGCCAACCAACCCTTCCATCCCCCCGGCGTCGGTGAATTGGTACCAGACTCGTCTGGGAGGATAAAAGCACTGACTTGTACATTGGCTGGCCACCGCAAGTCATTGTACAGGCCACATACGCGCTCATTACGTCACTACTATCCTGAATGGAAGTCGAGCGCTGGGGCGCAGACGGGATTGATTAACGGAAAGGGGAAATTCTAATGATGTCATATCCCGAGTCATTGGTTCATCTCTGAATTGAAATCTCAATGTTAACTCAACTTTCCCAGTACTTGACAACATTTAAAACTCGGGCTAAGAACGCTCATGAGCGAGCGGGACTTTATGTAATTCATTTGCTCTTAGCTATAAGAGCACATTGTTGACTAGTTCCGTAGCAGGTCAAATCTCACGGGTGTCCAGAAGAAATGACTGAGCTGTGGGCTTTAGGATCCCGTCAAGCGCTTCACTCCCTTTCACTTCTTATGCCATTTCTTCTTGTGTCTTTTATCAGTTTTCAATAGACGTCTAAATGTCACAATAAATATTCATAATGAGCAGATCTATCAATGATAGCGATTTATTTGTTTCTACTCGAAAATGAGTGCAGAGGGTAATTATAAAGAAAAAACCCATACAGCGATTGTATGGTACGGTGGAATGCCAGTTTATTCAGTTGTTTATCTATGGCCTCGGACTTTGGGTAACCCAGTTAGAGGATCAGGGCTACACCATTAGATTGAGTGGAAAAAGGTAGAAGGGTATAAAAAAGAAGGAAAGGGTTCGAAGAAGTACTTTCAGCTAAGGAGGAGCGAAAGAACGCTGCTGTTTGAGATTAGCGTGGGAGGAAGGAAAGTATGATTCAAAAGACCACAGAAAAAAGAGAGTATTCTCGTAAGCACAGCAGTCCCTATGTGCATGGATGTTATAAAAATTCAGAAAAAGCTCCAGCATGTACGCAATCCCGCTCCTAATTGCAGAGGTATCCAGTAAGCTAATAGCTAAAGGTTAATATAATGAGAAAAGCTAACACAGGAATTTTCTTCCGTTTTCTAACCGACCTAACAGCTTTTGACTCAAAAAGTGTTCGAAATATTATTATATTTCCTTTTACATTTCAGTGAAAATATTCGAATAATAATTGAATGATAAAGTCTCCAGCCAGGCATCGGACTCCCACTCAGAACCCTCAAGGCATTTTAAAGGCGTACTCGGCTTGGAGGTTGTGTAGTGGCCACTGGCGCACTGTCTCACACGGACTTTCAGGGGTTCCAATCCTGGGCCGATATCCGCCCAGGCCAACCAAGCCTACCTTCCCTCCGGGGTCGGTCAATTGATACCAGACTAGTCTGGGAGGATAAAAGCACTGACTTGTTCATCGGATTCCGGGATCGGCGCATCCCTCAGACGGGATTGATTTACGCCAAAAACTTTATCTTTTGTTGTTTTCAAACATAATATGGGTACCAATTAACAGACCCCAATGGAGGGATAGGCTGAAGGAGTGTCAATCAAGGATTCGATTCCTAGAACAGGCATATCATCCGTCGAAGTATACTACGCACAGAGAAAGCATGAGGTTTCAGATAATGATCAATCCCTTTTTCCCGATGGGTCCGCCCATTCAAATTTAACTTAAAACTATAGTGACCTTTTGCATAGAAGTTTCGAGACTCAAACAATGGCTTATGACTAATCGCTATCCAAGACGATGTTTTTACACTGAATGAGTGGCAGCAAGTAACCTATTTCATTGGGACGGAGGGCTTGTTTGGTGTAGATATCGACCCTGATCCATCCCTAGACCATGCGCTTGTGAGCGTCACTTGACACTGCATTACATCCCCTATCAATATCGTTTGTTACAAATTCGCATAGGTGGTTTTCCGGTGTTTCTGAGAATGCGTGGAAAGACCGGCTCGGCTCAAAGGATTGCAAAAGAACTACGAAAAAAGAAAGTCAGCCAGGAGAGAAATGCATGATCAAGGTAAATTCGAAACCATGGTATAATATAACTCTCTGCGATACAACAGCTTTTTTCTTGGCTGCTTTTTCTTATAACTTTTATAAGAAAAAGCTGATTGATGATGATGATCTGCTGATTAATTTCAAATTTCATGATGTAAGCGTATTCAGAGGAATTACGGAAGTAACTAGAGCTGGATTCCATCCAGCATAATTAGACATTGGTCACTAATTAGTCGCTGTTTATAATTGCTTCAGTTCAATTGCTGGGATCACGTGCCATGAAATTGATAGAAATGATATCCTTATTAGGGCCTGCAACTATACGATAATCATCGCAAACGGTTTTATGAAGATAAATTTGAAGTCGTGGCGTAACTCAGGAAAAAGATTCTCTTCAACAGTGCTCCACGGATAGTTGGCCGTGAAAGGACGGAAGACCTCGAACCCAAGGCAGAAACGCATAAGAACGTAAACGTCATCAGAAACATATCATGGCAAGCGACGAAGAAAAGTTTATACGTAGGTTGCCTTTTATATTTTGAGATTTGAGAACCGAAACAAATACTATTTATTGAAAACCGGTTTACTGCCTTTCAAAAATCTCCACATTAAGATCTATATACTTTTGTATGGGCTCGAACCAATTTTCGAAGCACTTTTGCCACTCTGATGTAGGTAACCCTAAAACATGGATTCTGAACGCATCAACGGCTTCTTCAGGTGTCGAAAAACGTTGACTTCCCATTTTATTTTTTACGTACGGGATGAGAAGAAGTCACCCGGGGGCTACATGGCTTATGACCTGTCAAATCGTTGTTTTGAGTGCTCAAAAATGGAGTTGTTTGAGCCGATGTGGGGAGCTCGCATTGTCAGGGTGAAGAGTGTTCCGTCTGCAGCAATTTTTTTCCCTGATTTTTTGAAAGTCAACTGACAAACAAATGGTGGTATACCACTCAGAATTAACTGTTCTGCTTGTCCTAGTGGTGCGGTTCCGACATGCCCAGTTTTTCCAAAGAAACAGGAGGTTAATTGCTTGGAAGTGCTTGGTGCGCGGACGGCTTTTGTTGGATGTGGCTCATCTTGGAATACCCATACGGTCGACTGCTGTTTCCTTTCGGGCTCATACGCAGAAATCCATGATCCGTCATCTGTTTCGATGCTATAGACGTGTTTCGAAGCACCGCGATCGTATTTTTTGAGCATTTCTTTCGATCAATCGACACGAGTCCCTTTTCTGGAGGATCGACAAATTTTTCAAAAACAATTTTTTTACAGTCAAACGTTCATGCAAAATTGAATATATGCTGGTCCCACTAATACCTAAGGTTGTCCCAATCTCACGATAGGCCACATGACGGTCTTGCAATATCAGTTTGTGCACAGTATCAACGGTTTCCGGAACAACAACTGATTTTGGACCACCTCCACGAAATTCTTCTTCGAGTGAACTACGACCTCGGGTGAACTCACTGTACCATCGATAAACACTGGTTTTGGATGGAGCCTCATCACCAAAATTTGAACTGAGTTCATACGTGCATTGTTGTTGAAATAGTCCACGTCGAATATTGTAGAAAATAATCACGCGAAAATGCTCACGATTCAACTCCATAACTTAGCCTAAACAAATCGTACAACTCAGTGTAAACAAAACAAATCGCGCTCAAATTTCGCAACGTAACCTAAAAATAGTCAAACTTTACGATAATGGTGTCAGTTGCTAGATTGCTACACTAGTCTTGCCAAATCTCAAAATATAAAAGGCAACCCTAGTATATCGCAAGAGAAACCGTAAAATTAATCCCCCAAGCGTCATTAGAGGAAATTGTTATTTCTAAAGGCACAGTTCACGATGATTCAAAGTACCCTTCTTAAGTTGAAAAGGGGTGCTGCTGGTGAACAAGAGTGCATTGGTGACGAAGAAAGCTAAAAAATCAGCAGAATTTTTGGAATATAAGAATTCTTAAATGTGGTGAAAGTAGAGGTTGTATAGGATCTGTGCTGCATCGTACCGATATCCGCATCAGGTCTCCAAGGTGAACAGCCTCCAGTCGATAGAATAATGTTGGTAAGGGAAGTCGGCAAATTAGATCCGTAACTTCGGGAAAAGGATTGGCTCCAGTGACCGGGTCGGATGGCCTGTTAACTGATGCTTGTGCGGTTTCGTCCGTGGCTGGCTGATGCTCACGCTGATGCTGGACTAGTGACAAGACTGCCTTGTGGACGTTTTCAGGTGTGTGCTTTGTTTTCGGACTTAGTATCCTGACCGACCATCAAAACGGTCGAACTGGAACTGGTACGGAAGGGGTACGTGGACGAGATTTCAGTTGTTAGAACTGCGTAAAGAGATGAGTGCATCAATTAAACATTGTCCAAAAATTGCTTCCACTGTTGACATGAGTCGTTTTTTTTTTGTTCGAATTTCCAATATGGGTGTCACCTGCGAATGGTGCAGGTTGTACAACCCCGTGAAACTCGTCCTTTATGGATGTCACATACAGCCGATAAGATCTTCGATTACCTACTATGCCCTATCTCTGCCATTTTCCAATCAGCAACGGTACATATGGCATATTTGGATGCCATAGACTCTTTTGGGGATATCTGGAGGACCCTTTTTTGTGAAGTGCGCCATTAAGAAATTGTCGAGATCTCAGAAGAGTTATCGAGGTTGTAGAGGTTGTATTATTCGCACCAGGGCCCACAGTTAGCATGCAATCATCTGATCGGTAAGGGTGAGGAGATGCTTTGAAAAGGCGGATCTCGATTTCTCTTCACTACAATCGTACTACTTTCGACATTAGCTTCCATTATTCGTCTTAATCTGGGTACCCCAAGATTATCGTGAACTGAACATTCATGTGCTTGGGGTTATCATCAATAAGGAAGATAGGGCTTCCCTACAAAGCACCCTTCATTCCTCTCCATTGAGAATCGGCATAAAACAGGTTCATTTCATGTTTTGCTATCAACTTTAAAGTTGATATATTATATTAGCATTCGCTTTCAAAATCAAATATTTGAACTCATTTCAATCAATTTCTTCCGAACGTGAAGGTGGGTAACATTTCACGATGTCAGTTCAAAGGCACAGTCAACGATAAAAATGGCTTCTGAGATTTTCTAGTGTGAATTCGAGGCTCCTCTTTATACCATCCTTGATGTTATAAGGGCAAAAAACGTCCTCTGTATGGCACAATAAGGAACCCGAGATTGTATCATGTGAATGTTCCACCCATAGTGGAAGAGTTTCAACGGCTTTTTAGAGGCTGGGAACCAAACTAGGAAGTTCAAGCAACTTATCATGCCCATAGCGACAACGAAAGGTAATTCTGGACAGTTATGGTTTGATGTACTCAGCTCTTTGCACGATGGAAACAAGTCAAATCTCGTCCAAAAACCTCTTACATGCCATTCCTGTCGCGGTGATCTCGTACAACCTCCACTTCCACTACTTTAAAAAAGTTTGAAGTAGGCGGGTTTTCCGGCTTTCTTCGCCACCGATGTACTCCTCTACATCAACATTTCCGCTTTTCAACCTAAAAAGGGCACCTCAAAATTATCGTGAACTGTGCCTTTAATTTCACGATTTGGAGAACTACTCAAACAAAGAATGCTCTCGTCAATTAACCAAGTTTTTGGTTATCGGCAACGAAGCCCGTTTCTCATTGTAAAAGGGGCTTACTGCTCGACTCCTCACTTCAATATTGGAGGAAAATAATGAATAATAAAGAAACGAGAATTTGACTAATATCTAATAATTTTCACACAACTGGCCTACTGTTATTGTAAACATTCAGGAAAAGTCTTCGTTCTTGCTCGCACAACAGCGCAGGAAACGATTCCAGCGATTCCTATTCAAAAAAGTGTAACAACTTTGATTCGAAAAGGTTGAATAGAATAGGAATGAACGCTCAGATAGGGATTTCACGGAACCGCTGTCAGGTGAACTCGTTTTTCTGAAGGTAATGGAGCAGAAATTAGCTGCTGTAATGCCACTTTTTCCTGGGTAGGCATCCAATTGGATGAGGGAGAGGTGATAGCTGTTTGTTACCGAGATGGGTAATGTCAGTGTAATGGACGCATGTTTCACAATTAATCGAACATACGTCTGTTTGAAAGAGAGAAATCAACAGCAATAAATTTTTCCCTGACCATGTGACGTCTTCGTTCTCTCAAATACCTCAGGCAATTGTTTGCTGCTTGATTTGTGCTAACCAAGGAGGGGTAGCCTACTTATCTTGGAACTTTGTATGGAGACCCAGATGAATCGATAGAGTTCTGAATGCTGTTTACGAAAATGGAAATTAAAACTGCAAAATGGTTCTCCTTAAAAAGTTATGGGGGGCCGAATTCTGCTCGACAGTAGTATCAATTGGATATATGAACTCGCCGCTTCGATATCATGTGCTCACGTGCCCTCGTGGTAGTGGTCTCGCTTCATGGGCGTAGGATGGGGTTTGCTCCCGCCATTGCCCTCATTTTTGCAAAGTTTGTTTTTCATTCCATCGAGGGCTCCCTAAACTTTTTCTGACATTTTTTCAGTGAACACCTCATTTCTGCTTTTATTTCTGCCCCTATTCAAGGAAAGTGGTTCTGGACGCTAAGAGTATGACTTTTTTTAATTTAAAATTCAAGGAAAATTCAACAGAAAGTTACCAGAGATGTGTAAGATGTCTGCAAGGGACTCAACATTGATGGAAAAACTTTAAAAAATGCGCGAAGCACACATTTTCTCCACAAACTGCGCACATTATGCATGCTGATTCTCTACATATGGTGACAAAACAGTCAATTGTCTCAAGACTCAACGGGGTGCAACAGGATTGATCAGAATTTCGAAGTGGGGTTTCTCTTCAAAAAATGAGTTTTTGGAAGGAAAAACTCCAATATCAAATCCAATGATTTCAAGAGTATTTCCATGTATAATAAATTGTTTCAATATATTTTCTTCCAAGTTCCTGGAAAATGGGTAAAACAGTTCGGTTCGCTTCTTTTTTTCGGTATTTTCGCTTGTATACGATATCAAACAACCTTTACAGAAGCGATGTAGTTCTCTAGAGTTGTTTAATATCGGACTACTCTTTATTCATAGATCATTGAACGCCCCACGGCCCATTCAGGCCATTTCACAGTTTTCACGTGATATAGCAAGTCTTCATGCTTATTTCAACTCCTCTCTCCAACTCATTCATTGAAGAGAGGTCATCGAGAACTATTTAACTAGGTGGGTGAGTGCTTTAACTACCGCTGCTTACTTTATAAGACAGTTCCATGTATTCTAGAGATGCACTGTACTGTTTCGATGAACTTACGGGGTGTCCTCCCGCTCCAAACCTTTAGGAGTGAACGGTCCATGTGGCCCATTTCCTCCACTGTCCGAGCCTTTCACTTTTGCTCCGAAAGCCCATCTAAAGTTCAGGCACTTCAGAGGCATTCTGTACCCCCGGACCATGACGCGTACGGTGAATACCTAGAGTTTCTTTACTACTTGGGAAGATATCCAGATTCTTAACAAACAAAACTATCTTTGTTTTTACTTTTAAATTTAGGTTTTCTTTTAAGTATTCTTATTACTGAGAAATTGAACCGTTCTCTTCCATATCACAGGAACTTTAATCACAAAATATATTGAACTTATTTATTACGCATGGAAATAAAACTCTCAAAAGTGTTGCAACTGATAGTGGAACTTTGTGGAACCTTTCCTTTCAAAAAAAAAAACTCACTTTTTTGTAGAAACTCCACTTTTTTAAGCTGTTATTATCCTCTTTAGTTGATAAGTTCAACTCGATTAGGAGCGAGTGCGAGCAGTATAATTATAGCGTGGTCTTCTCACCTAATTAAGGTCACTTCGCGCCCAGGTGCGAAGCGAGCTTGATTAGGTGTGATCGAAAATATATTCGCACACCCATCCTTGAATAGGGGCGATGGGAGAAAATGAAAGCAGAAATGAGGTGTTCACTGAAAAAATGTCAGAAAGCGTTCAGGCAGCCATTGTTGGAATGAAAAAAAAATTTTGCAAAAATGAGGACGATGGCGGGAGCAAACCCTCATCCTACGCCCAAAGCGAGACCACTACCACGAGGGCACGTGAGCACATGATATCGAAGCGGCGAGTTCGTATATCCAATTGATACTGCTGTCGAGCAAAATTCGGGCCCCATAACATTTTAAGGAGAACCATTTTGCAGTTTTAATTTCCATTTTCGTAAACAGCATTCAAAACTCTATCGATTCATCTGGGTCTCCATTCAAGGGTCCAAGATAAGTAGGCTGCCCCTCCCTGGTAAGACTTCGTGAGATAGTGAATATGTCATGGGAAATAAAACACTGTCATTTTGAAAAGAACAGGAGGGGCGAGGTCTCAGCCAGTGAAGTGAACAGATGAGAGCGGTGTTCCAGAAACAGAGCCTGAATTCTATTATAGACTGAGGCAATGCGTTTGCCAAAAAGAATTGTTGTGGTCACCACTTATGTTGAGGAACGAAATGACAAACAACTTCTGAAGGGAATTATGAGCAGAAAGGATCGTTGGGTGGATGGTTCCGGGATAGGAAGAAGTCGAAGCCTTCAGTGCATTCTAATAAATTCTCGTGTGTAGACCGAAAAATTAAAACAGAATTAAAAATTAGATGTTCCTAATGACAAAATGGTCATTCCTTAACAGAGAATGATTCTATGGCGAGAAAATCGAAATGAAACGAAAGATGAAAAGATGCTTGGCAGGTTAGCGTAGACTATTCAGCTCAGTTTTTATTTCACAGCGACCTCGTTCATCTAGTCTGGGGGTTATTTTTGAACGGACAACAACAGCATAGTTATTTTTACTTGCTCGCAGATTCCGACCAAATCTGTAAGCTACATCATATCCTGAACCATAGATTCAGCCTACAAGAGATACATCGCCTGAAAGAGTGGTCAGGATGGTCTTGAAGGCAGTACGCCTTCAAGACCTTAGTTGCCTTGTGACGATAAGAGCTGTTGGGAACGATAGTTCTACACAATGACCCTGTGCAGCGCAAGGACCCCAACCGGATTCTATCACTGAGACAAATCTGAAGCGCTTTTTCGGAGCATATTTCATCTTACACTATATGACTGCCATGTGACTCGTCCTCATTATCTTGCATAAAAAGAAAATGAATGGCTCACAAGGTTGGCGAGTTATGGGCGAAATTTCGGCCTCGGACGGGACTCAAACCGGTACTGATTTTGTCTACAACTTTTCAACCTTGTGAGACTTTCGCATCGCGTACCACGGCGAAATGACAGCGGTTAACAAAACATCGAGATGAAAATGAATGGGGAATAAAGGCGTCAGGAACTGTTCACGGTGTAGATTCGAAACCAAATGTTTTTGAATGACACATGTCATCTAGATTGGATCCTGAGAGTAACGCGGCAAGTCGAAAATTGAAGGGAAATTACCCGCAGGCTACATTAGAGGCACAGGTCACGATAATTATGAGGTACCTTTTTTAGGTTGAGAAGCTGAACTGTTCATGTAGAGCACATTGGTGGCGAAGAAAGCAAGTAAATCTTGCTTCGAGGTTTTTCAAAAGTAGTGGAAGTGGAGGTTGTACGAGATTACCGTGACGGTAATGGCAATCAAGGGGTACTTAAAGGAGATTTATAATAACTTGCTCCCATTGCGCGAAGGGATGACTACATCAACCCGAAATTGTCAGAAGCTGTTTAAGCTGCTTTTCACTGTCGCCGTGGGTTTTGCAAAGTCGTTTGAAGTTCCGACATGGCAGTCCTTTGAAATGAAGCAGCCTCTACAAAGCCGTTGAAACTCGTACACAATGGATGTGGCATTCACACGATACAATCTTTGATCCCTTATTGTACCCTATCCGAGGCGTTTTTCGACCCTATAACGGCAGGTGTGCTATGTATAAGGGGAGCCTCGAATTCATACTACAGGGAAAACTCAGAAACCGTTTTCATCGTGAACTGTGCCTTCAACGATCCTCGCGTGATTCGTATAATTTTACTACTAACACCTCCAAGCACGCTGTCTTTTGGTGCTCCCGTTGATTACTATTCTGGTGATTTTTCTGCTCATAACTCGGTCCGTTCCCGAAACAGGACTCATCTAACTAAGTGAGCGAAACCGCTAGCTCTCGCTGATGCTCCACCATGCCTTTTCGTGAGTTCAAAATACTTCAAAGTCGCTCAAGAGAGAGAGGCAACGAACATGATCTGACCCAATGTTTTCAATCAAGTCCATCTGGATTTAGCCCATGAAAGCTTCGCCTCCCTAGTCGAAGTCGAAATGCAGATGAGATAGAGAATTGTGCAGAGGGTTCTCGAGCTGTCTGTTTTTTCTGTTTTTTAAGGCACATTTTTGGATAGAAGTTTTCTAATCATTCCAACAGCCTTGACGGTTTTCCTATATAGGTGATAAAGTGCAAGAGTTTCGGGATTAATTGAGTCTCTCATCTTGAGGACGTTGACGTGTAGGACGTCAGTAGTTGCAGAAAAATATGCTATCAACTTCTCGGAATTGCCATGAGTAGTGAGGATCTATGAGGATCTATAAGAATGAGTACAATCCTGACCTTCATCGATGATTTCGAAGTTATCAGCCAATGACACGCTCACTAAAATAGGAAGCACTCGGGAGACTGGCAGTAGGAACAGTTATGTACAATTGATCCGCCGCACGCGGCTGTCGCGGACCATTTGCCTCGTTATAAAAGCTCTAGCGTTCTTCATACAGCTCAATCGCTATGCGATTATTACTTATGGCGTGATGCTACTGTTAGTACTTTTGTTCCTGTATTTCTTACTTACTGCTGCATTCTGCTACATTCTTTCGCGCGCGGCTTTTCTTGCCGCAACGCGACGATTTCGTTCCTACTGCACCACCCCTATTCCAAATGTAGCAGGAGGTATCTTCCTTATCGTAGGCATCGGGCTTGTTCAATGCTAGTCATGACTCCTCTGCATTGTCCACAGTTTGCTTGACTCCTTTTTGATAGATTTGAAAAGCTCGTCCAATGTAGGGAACTTCAACCTTTAGGAAAAGATCGCATTTCTTACTAATGAGCAGTAATGAGAACTTAGGGCTATCGAGAAGCAGAGCAAGTGGTTAATGGTATCCATATATAATAAGAGATACTACATATATAAGAACGAGTTCACATTACACGCTCAGCTAGTTAGCAAAAAAAAAACGGACCAGTCACTGCTTCGAAACTGCATCGTAATAATTCTCATCCAATAAACTAATTAATAATAATAATAATAATAATAATAATAATAATAATAATAATAATAATAATAATAATAATAATAATAATAATAATAATAATCTCACAAGGTTGGCGATTTATGGATAAAACTTCAGTCTCGGATGGGACTCGAACCCGTACTTGTCCTTTCCGAGGACCGTGCTCTTATCCCTTACACTACCGACTACCAGTTAACAAACAAACATCAAGTCAAAATAATAATAATAGTAATAATAATATCAATATTAATATTAATATTCTGTAATAAATGCAGTAAAAGTATAACGTTGATTGAGTTACACCTCAAAAAGGGATACTTGGGATATAGAAGCTTCCCAACTCGCTTGTAGGGAGTTTTTTATTTCGACGATTCGTAAGCTTTTTCAAAATGCGAAACCTAATCGACCTAATTTCACTCATGAAACATTCGAGAATAACTCAGTCTGAAGCACTCCCGATCCTTCCACTCTGTAGGTAGAGGAGCAGTGAGGCCACTTCACTGTCCGCATGCCTTTAGAGTGATAAACGATATATTGAACTCGTTTTCTCCTTTATGAATGAGAAGTCGGTAAAAAACCGATGAAACGGCCAAAAGGGTCGAATTTGTATGAAAGCTAGCTGCTCGAAATGGACGCTCGAAAATGTCGAGGAGCTTGGACTATGGCGGTGACCATCTCGAAGAATCATTTCACAGCATCCACCATGTTGAGGATGTCATGAATATAAATGATATTCAGATGCCAGCCCCTACATGAGGTTTGAATTTACCTTCTCATGCAACCAGAGCATCATTAGGCAACATTAAGGGAAGCAATCTAACATGTATGAAAAGCAAGATGAGGCTAGAAGGGTGATTTATGCATTCAACTACGACAGTCGGATTGTCATTCCGCGCCTTTACAAAAGTTCGCTGCCCAGCATTTAGTGAAGCAACTTTTCAGGGGTGTGATGCATTAGGAGCGAAATGGTCGCGTCGCGGTGAGAGGGGCGTCGCGCGCGAAGGAATGCAGCGGGATGCAGCGGTAGGTAAGAAATACAAGAACAAAAGTACTAATAGTAGAATTATGCATAAAATAATGATCGCATATCGATTGAGCTGTATGAAGAACGTTGGAGCTGTAATAACGGCGAATGAGTGATCCGCGACAGCCGCGTGCGGCGAATCGATTACCCAAAATCGTTCCTAACGCCCGTCTCCCACTTTTTGGAGCTAGTTGTGACTCTCGAGACGAATCATGAACCCTTCATGACAGTGCTACGAGTGAGACCTGCTGGTTTCATCAGGTCACGAAGCCATTCCGACGGTAAGCCCATCAGAGTAAACGAGGCCAGTGTGCGAATAACTCCGTGGTGAGTGGAGCAAATGGACTGGAGAAGAACATCCCAACTAACATATTCCCATGGTACACGACTGCCCACCAGCTATTTCACCTACTATATATGGATCTTCAAAGGGGCTGTAGTGGTCCAAAAAAAACTAAACAGAGTAGTCTTCTCAAAAACCCAGGTCCATTTCAAAAAGCCTAATAAATAACTCCATGATCTTGACGATAATGGATGACAACATTCTTAGTTAAAAACTTAGGTAAATGAATCCTTCAAAATGATGAAGAGTATGTCGAGGGCAAAAAAAACATGCACTTTAACCAAATAATAATTGAGGGTGTAGTACAATGAAATATGATAGATAATATGTTAATATTAAGAGCAGCTCAGATGACATCCATTAGGTAATTAATCAATGTACTGAGGAAAGACACTGGAAGCTATTTCTAGGGGAAGAATCACTACGTGATCAACACTGGCCACCTGTCGTTGCAAAATACATCAGCTGGTTGCTAAAGTGATTTTGGTACAACCGGCAAGCTAGGAATAAATAATGAAAAGAATTTCGAGGTATGCGAGTCACCGCTTTACTTTCAGACCTCGATTTGTTTGCGGGAATTCTTTTTGGAAAAGCCCCCCCCCCCTCTACTCAACCCTTCCACTTCCCTCCCCGGCCCTCACCCTAAAAGCTAGAGGGGTTGTTTCTAGTCAAGGTCAAATGATTCAGCCCCAGGCTCAGTCTTACCTAATCAGTTTTCAGAAACTCGTCCTACTTTTCTGTTCTTTTGAACAAGCTACTACGTCTAATCCATATTCACTTAGCTCCCAAGGAGTAGTTGTTGTGTGGTGGTGGTATGGTGGCAAATCAAGTACTATGACACAAGAATGGCCCAATGATGGAATCCTGAAACGATACTACCCAGGCTAGCACCCATTCCATCACTTCCGAGTCGGTTTATTTGTATCAGACTTGTCTGGTGGGATAAAAACATCGACTTTCAGATCGGCTAGCCACCGCAAGTCGTTGGTCGTTGTGTGTACCACCTACGCATTCAAAAGGCTACTACCACTCTGAAAGCAAGTCAGCGTTTCTCCAAAATGGAATTATTTAACGCCAGAAGCTTTAACCCTTTATATTAGGTTGATGCATAATTATTGCGGATTTTTTCGCGGCTCTTTTTCTCTTGAAAAAATTTGACTTTCGAGTTCGGGTTTTTTCTAGAAATGATCTACTTGATTTCCTCTACAAGAATATACTCAAAAAACCATCCGTATATTCGCGAAATTAGGCTTTACTACTTCGAGAAAGATTGGAAGGTGGCGCAGTCATTCCGCGATCTCAGTAACTTTTCAGCGATCGTTCATTAGGTGATCTAGTGAAAGTACACATGATGTCCTGATGGTCAAACACGGTCAAATACGGTCAAACATTTTGATATTTTCCATTTCCCTGCATTTTACCTGCCTCTATATATTAAGTTGATGAATAATTATTGCGGATTTTTCCAGCAAATTTTACTTAAAGAAATTACAGAAATACTAAGCAAAGACATATTCAAATAATTACTCCGGAACTTATTTACCATCTACGTCAAGCACTGCTTCCCATTGATTAGTTAGTTGGATCCCAAAAGCGAAGAAGTTTTGATCCTTACGGGCGATCCACGCCTTGACATCGGCCATCAAGTCATCCAAATCGACGTAACTTCTATTCTCTAGCCATTTTTTCGATGAACGGTTGACGAGATAATCCATAAAAGTTTCTGCTGGTGAATATGGCAGATTTAGGGGCAGATCCCATTTCTTGGTTGGCTCTGGCTGATTGTTCGATCGCCGATTTGATCGTCGAAAAGTTACTGAGATCGCGGAATGACTGTGCCACCTTCCAATCTTTCTCGAAGTAGTTAAGCCTAATTTCGCGAATATGCGGATAGACTCTTGAGTATATTCTTGTAGAGGAAATCAAGTAGATCATTTCTAGAAAAAACCCGAACTCAACAAACAAACTCTTTTGGGAGAAAAAAAGCCGCGAAAAAATCCGCAATAATTATGCATCAACCTAATAGTTTGCAATTTTCGTCGGTTCATCACTCATATACAGAAAGGATAGAAGCAACGAAAGACAGTCTTCATTGAGCTATTCTCAGTGAAGGCAATTTTGAGCCAAATAGGATGGATTCAATTCAAACTGAGATGTTGTATGAAGTAGTTTTGGGAAAAGAAAATAATCCTGTGTTGCTTACTGAATTTGGTGCTCGAGTAGCATACGAATGTTGAGCAAATTGAATTTCTATTCTGAAATCGCATGCATGGCATAGCTGCCAGGAAATAAGTTGATTCTAAAGATTCTCCTATTTTCCTTTTCTCAATACTGTAGATGATTACTACTGTTATAGAGAAGGTTTCGAGTCAATGTTGGAGAAAACCGTTGCTTCCCTCTCAAATGACCGTCTTAAAAAGTAGAAGTCATTCTTATAAAAGCGCGAAAAAGCTTTAGGGCAATAATATTGCCAGTGGAAGGATTACAATCTTCGATAAATCGATACTCAATCAATTTCGATCAATATATGAAGAGATACATCCCGAAAGCTGGACTAAATATGCTAAAAGCCCCCATCCTGTGCTCTTGAACTTATGAGCAGGAGCACAATGTGGATAATCAAAGCTCCAGGAGAAATTAAGAAAGAAAGAGTTCTGGTCAAGACGTTCGAAAAACCCGGAAAGGGACATAAAACTCAATAGAACATGGGTCTGCTGGTTTGGTTACCCTTCTTCTGCCAAGTGCCATCTCCGACAACGGCCTCAGTTCAGAGATGACCGTGACTTTTCATTCGCACAGTGGAAAATAACTCAAAAAGAATCATCTACAGGCTGGTTATTATTCAGCAATGGCGGAAGCATCCGGCAACCAAAAAAACCCGAAAAGAGCAAGAAGGATGATAAAACCTCATAATCAGCATAATCAGTATGAAGGACATGAAAGCATTATGAACAACGTGTTGGCTTCCTACTAAAATAGCGGCCCACTTAATTCGATCAATGGCGTCATCAATGGCGAGACAAATTGTATTTGCCCCGATATGAAACAATTGGTGCCCCAAGAACCCACGGAAAACTGAACCTAGATTAGTCTCAAATGATGGACCTATAAGAGGTCTGGGTCTCTCAGACGATTTGGCACAACTGGCCAAAGCTATTAATCTCCGAACCGGGAATGCTGTAAAGCCGTTACGAAAATCTACGTCAACGAGGAATCGGTTGAAATGCAGAGGGTGGTCAGCGGCGTAATTGCATCACACAGATCTCCAAGAGCCTCTTCAACCACGGCTGATCCAAACATATTGCTTTCTCGGCAACATGGTGAAAAGAGAATAAATGAAAGAATTGGTCTTTTGAGTGCTTCCTGGATATCTTGAAATGGGAAGGGAGGGAGGGGACGGTATAGAAGACCCTGAAGACTCTAGGTTCAGATGAAATAATTTGATAGAGCTGATAATCTAGTCACGTATTTGCACCTGCTCACAATTATCCTCCAGTTCTCGCTACTGAATGTTCGTTACCCCATCCTGCCCTTCCCGCTCCCCTCCCCCTGCCCCTCTTTGAGCTGCACGATCTTTCCAAATTTTTGGAAGAATCAAATGAGAGAAAAGCCTGAAAATGAAATCCAAAAACTTTTTCCATCGTGGAGGTCACTGAACTTGTCGGTCTGCTTATTTGTCTCGCCCTCCTGCAAACTTGCAGTTAGGAAGAAACTGACAGCATACAAACGACACTGTGCTGCGGTACCAGTTAACGCTCCATTACGATTCTACTAACACATTCTGTTAATATTTTGAGGGGCCTTTTATTTTAGCACCGGTGCCATACTGTAACGCCCATTTCACACGTCGTCAATGCAGTCGCTTGGAGAATATTCCATTGGGTGTTCCATGTTTACCTAACCTGTAGATATCTTCGTTATCCTGCATTGTTCCCCTCCCCTTACCTACACCCTCATTATGTATACAGGAGTCTAATGTATAATAGCATTATAGGTTCGAATATAGCAAGAAATACCATGGAAGAAAAGTGCAAGAAATAAATGACCCACATGAAGTGTGATGCAGAAAACTAGCATCAAAATTACACAAATCAAACCATATAAGAAACATTTACTCCTGTACAGTCATCACAGAATTGTAAGCAACATCACACATCTCACATGCAGAATGACCATCTTTCGCTTCAATGCAAGCATCCAACCTCCTTTGGAAGTTTTCAAGAACTCTTCCAAGAACACGCAAACACTCTCATCCCACGCTCCTACAAGAGAGCTTTTTCAGAGGGTCCAAAGACCTGTGTTTGAAAGCGCAGGCTTTTTGCTCCAGAATCGTCCATACAGCAAAATCTAAAGGATTGAGGTCGGGGAGTTTGAAGGTCAAACCCGCTTCGCCTAAAAACCCGGAAGCGTGGTTTCACAACATTGCAGTGCTTCTTTGCGCTGTGGGCTGGTGACCAATCCTGCCGAAAGGTTCCTCTGACGTTCATCGTGTTCCTTTCCGCTCAAGGGATCACCGCATCCTCTAGCCTAGAAGCCATAAGTTGATTTTTTTATTGCCCGTCACACTTCATGTGGGTCACCCTGTACAGCCGACTGACAAAACTGACTGCGTTCGCTGTGCATTAAAGTAGAAGGCTGTGATAGATGGTAGATGAACCTTTAACGCTGTCGTAGCTTTCAAGAAGGGAGCTATAAATAGCAAATCCATCGTCTTTCATACTGACAGAATACCGTTGGGTTGAGTTCAGCTTGTTTCTATTGCAGTTATTGCTACATGCAGTACTAAAATATGAACGAAATAAATTAAATTTAAAAATAAATAGAAATAATGGGTCCGCACAGTAATCAAGAGGTAATATGAATTCATTTCAATTTGTTGACAATTTCCTCTGAAAACTGAGGGCCTTACTGACTCTTGCGAACGTTTCGCTTATTGCCTTAGGCTCCTCTGAATTAGTTTGACATTTGGATGCTTGAAAAACTGCCGTACTCTAAGGCATTGTATACGCTCTGAAACTGGAACTGGTTATTCACTGTTAGTAAGCACAGAACTTCATGGTAGGCTCAAGAATGGGAAGAAGGATTTGCGAGATATTGCCCCAAGGCAGCTGCCATGTGGAAGAATAGCGACGGAAATGATTTCACCAAATAATGGAGTTCGAAATTACCAACTCTCATGCAAAGGACCATCAAATACCATTCTCATTGCTCTCGACTATTCGGTGGTCTAGCAAAAAGAAAGGACTACGACTTCATCAGGATTCAAAATAAATTATGAGACAAAATGTGCTTACCCATTTAATTGGCCACTGGCGTTTACCCAATTATTTCCACTCTCATTATAATAATATGGTTACCTGCTCATCAAAGACGCTCGAAACAGCAATGAAAACAAATTACATAGTGGTTTTCGAATCGGAAGTTCCCAAAGTTAGAGGCCTCTGCAAATAGGTGATTTTGCGCACCTGTTAGAACGGCACTTAAAGGCACAGTTCACGATAAAAAAAGGTTGCTGAGATCCCCCCACAGGATGAATTCGAGTCCCCCAAGTATACCACACCTGGCACTATTAGGTCGGGAAACGGCCTAGTTAGGGATTTCTAAAGGCTCGTAGATTAGCCCGGTTGTACTCTCGGACGAGTGTCACTGGCATTGTAGAGGCTGCACCGATCACAAGGGAACCCATGTAGGAAGTTCAAACAACTTGGTCATGACCCATAGCGACAGTGAAAGACAGCTCTGTACAGTTCTGGCTTGACGTAGTCAGCTCTTTGTGCAATTGCAATGACTGAAATTCCGTCCAAATACCCCTTTTACGTTATTTCCGTCATGGCAATCTCGTCCAACTTCCATTTTCCCTATTTTTGAGGAGCCATATTTTTTCTCGAAATCGGCGAATTGTCCCGCTTTCTCCACTACCAGTGAACTATTTCAAATCCATACTTTCTCTTTTCGAATAAAAAGGGGTACCTCAAAATTATCGTGAACTGTGCTTTTGAGTGAGGTCCCTTCTCGAGCTCGCCCAAGAATTGAAACTTGAAAACCCTTCAGTAGACGCGATCTTGATTCAGAGTTCATATTTGGGAAACATAACCACAGATCCTGTATGCCTTCTACAAAAACAAACCAATGAATGCCTCACGGATTGCCTTGATCTGATGTTCCAGTTAGCCGTTGTTATTTCACAGTAATACGGGAATTGAAACAACAATGGCGCGTGAAGGACAACACTTCGTCCGAGGGAGGTAGCTCGAACCCCTATCAGACGGAAAAACGTTATTTTACGATAAGAGCACTGTACCCGGAAAGCATTTCAGTACGATTTCATGTGTGGCCCGAGGCCGAAGTGTGAAGCTAATTTTTCCATCCGTTCTTGGAGATCTTACAGTAGCTATGCTTTGTCAAGTTTGGGATCGATTTCAAATCAACGCAGCCATTGCAAGGTTTGATATTAGATGCATGTGTTTTTAAGATAAGAGGGATAATCTCCCCAGGCTCATGCTTAGGATGTGCCCTTCATCGTCTCACATTCAGATTCTGGTTACAATTAGAAGCATTTGCGGCCTTTAAAAAATGACTTGCAGACGAACCGATTTGCAATTCAGTGCTTTTGATCTCCTAGTTACCTCTGATACAACCTAGCATACGCCGGAGTAATGGAAGACTTAAAGCGGTACTGATCCCTCTTTTCGATTATCGGACGATACGTGTGGGATAGCATCTCAGTTGCCATTGCGCCACCTACACCTACACAGACTATTTCCATTTTAGCTTTCAAAGTAAATGATCACAAAGTAATAGTCGAAAAAAGTAAGATGTAAAAAATTCACCGCTAAATTGTGGATAGAAGCCCTAAAAAAGTACGTACTCGCCTTTTCGTTACAGAAGACTTGAATGTTCAGTGAGAAACTACGGTATATGTCTCGAAGCCGTTGTCGCTTGACGTATTCTGTAGTGATTAACACTCATTGCAAATAAGATATTCATAGGTGATGGGACAGCTCGATGTAGAGCACATCGGAAGTTTTGTAGAGGTGAGTCAATGCTTCTGTGCCATACAGGTTTTCAATGGTGGAGTATTTATTCGCCTGACGTTTCGGCAAACTCGTCTTTATCAAAGGCCTGACAGCGCATCGTAACTTCAGAGTGTTACCTATCACGCTTGACGTAGACCAGCTCTTAACTAGACAACTGCGTGATGTGCCCGTAGGGAAAAGTAGGAGACTGTGCACAACGAGCTATGGATTACCAACTTCAGTGTTTAACATGTGCTTGCTATAATGGAGAAACTGGGAGACAGTTATGCGTTTGTGTGAAGAACATACAGCTAGCAAACGAAGGTCTTGCTCGATTGTATCGCTCGGGATGCACAGAAGAGAAGGTCATGCTGGTTGTGGCCTCGACGTTAAATGCACGATTTTGGCCTACGAAGATAGTATTGGTGCCAGAAAAACTCTAGAGGCTTTCTGGATAAGACACCGAAATCCAAGGATGAATAACAAGAACGAGTGCATCAACATAACTGGTGTCCTCTTGCGTTACATCCCTTTTTGTGAGCTTTGATAGTGAGACTGGTACGCGTCAGGTCACCATACTATAAATAGGTCGTGGTTGATCGGGCTGTAATGCTCTATAATCACGAAAGTTGAGCTACGGTTCGGTATTGGTGGGATTGACGTGAGTGACTTGTCGGAGTTTCTTATTAGTTGTTTCAATAAGTCCAACTATGTGTGAGTTCGCTTGCAACTGAAAGGCATGTGAATGTCCTCACAAACCAATCGGAATTGGTTGATAGAAAGTGAGCACGTGTTTGTCGAGATGATGCCGACCCTAGACTGCCAGAAAAAAGATGGAATCGAAGTGTCGCGTGGACTCAGGCCTAGGCATTAGGCTATATTAAACGTACAGCAAGGTTTTTTTTCGGTCGATACTTTACATTTTCCATCCTACGATTGACCTCTTGCCAGGTTGCTGATCGAAAAATGTGCTCAGAAAAATCATTTTGAAACGTGCAAAACGCTTACACTAAATTTCTAGGATTAATGACTTCCTCTATGGACAACTGTCCGTAAACCTCGCCGGAAAACCTGAATAACTAGCCCCTTCTTTACAACCGAACCAAAAATTCCGCTTCCATCATTGTTGCTTTTTCAATCGAACTAATCCGCAAGTGAAATGAGACCAGAAGCAACTGCCCACGAGGGACTTAAATCAACATGGAATTGAAAACGTTTGAAGGAACTATCTAGGTGATACGGATTATTCAAAAGGAGGCATCATATCTGTGCCCTGCTGAGGAGATGCTTTGCTTTATTTCCACGATGCCACTATCAGAGCGATATACCCTGATAATTTCCGTTGAAATTTCCTGAGCATCGAACGTTAGAAATTTCCGCACAATCTTCCGAACATTTCCTTTATAATTCGAGCCTTACATTCGTTTCCCAACGATTATGAGTTTTGAAAGAGATTTATCACATGTATCTTTTCGTAATACAAGATTCAATCAAATTTAAAAACTGGAAAATCGAATTTTTAGTGACGGGCTAGAACTATATTCGAGTTTAACGTCCAACGGAACATGCTGGGCGCCATAATTCCGGCTAATGAATCAAAGTATACTCATATATGTGCATACAAATATCTACTTACAATTTAGGTTCAGGATTTCTCCAGTGATTACCAAGCTTTTCATTCCTTCGGGTCCAATTCATTGGTACCTGGGTCGTCTAAGAGGATAAAAAGCCTGATTCGTACATCGGCTGGCCTCCGCAAGTCGTTGCATAGGCCAATACACATTCAATTTGCTAACACGATTCTGAATGGAATTTAAATGCGGGGCGGATCCCTCCGACGGGACTGATCAATGCCCAAAGACTTTGGTCTAGACCTTCATGCAACTTTCGCTGTGCCACTTCTTCGAGAGGCTTATGGGCAGGGATAACAAGGGACAGGACGTCACATCACTGCCACTTGAGGCACCAGAAAATATCGCGAGGGAGAAGCATCTTTTTTATCTCCATAAGTACGGCCTAGTTGCTCTATTACAACCACTAAACTCTTCCTATCTGTTTCGAATCTCCTTTGAACTGGATATCAATAGACGGTAAAGCTTTTGGCTCTTAATTTATATTGTTGCCACATGATTCAAGCGCAATAAATGGATAAATAAATTCAAATCAAATTGCACAGTGTATTTGGTCTGAAGTGTCAAAAGAACAGGATTGCAGCAGATATCTCACACGACTTTTTGTGAGCTTTTAGAATCAAGCTTGTGTGGATGAATTGTTTGTTATAAGCAAAAGACAGTCTCGCAACTCCCCCAATTTGTTTGAAGCTGATCATAGGAGTAAAAAACCAATCGTCACAAGCCCTAACACAAAGCAGGACCGCATTTACTGGGCTCGTCTTTGATACAGGTATGTGTGAAGTGGGTGGAGGTGGTGTAGGCCAAGCGGAGAACTGTCGCACGTATGACCCGCATGGCAAGATCGCCCAGGGCAACTAAAGTTCCATCCTGGCTGGTTGCGTTGGTCAGTACTGGGCACGTTTGAAAAGGTAAGTGAACAAACTTGTCCATCGTCAGACTATGGATAGTCATTGTATAGACTAAATACACATGGAAGTGCCGTTAAAAAGCCGAAGTGGAATGTGGGGACGCATCCAGAAAAAAATGGGATTGATCAGGTCCAATGTGTTTTCCTTTTATCCTTCGAAGTTCACTGAATCAACTATATCTCCCAAGCATGACAAGACAAGCCAAAGGAAGTATCGTTTTTTGGGCGTTGATTCAGTACTCAGTTTTTGTTATGGAGGAGCTGTTAGGAGTTTGCATACTTGTTCTCTTCGCCATTCATTTTTTACACACAAAATCCTCGAATTGGGGATAGTATGATATTAAAATATTGGGTGTGGGACACTCCCACGTACCTCTTCTTTACCATCCGCTTTCAAAAGATTTAGGTGATAAGGCAGTGAAAGGTCTGATTGATGGTGATAAGATAAAATAGGACAAGAAGAGACAGTGTAGTGATTGACGACATATCAACAAAGGAGAGCTCATTGCAGCATGACAGCCATCGAGTTCGGATACGTACCTAGGTCGATATCGAGCCTACATTTTGCCAATTGGAACCAGTCTCGTTTAAGTCAAACCGAAACGATTTTTAATCCTTGTCCACACCCAAATTATTGCCCATAACGCTTCGTCTAGGACCAGGAAGGAGGTTAAATATGACTGACTTATTTGCGGCTTTCTCTCAGTGCTGAGGGCCAACCACAGGGTGCGCCATAAATACGATTACAAAAGAATTGGGCCACAGAAGCCGCAATTACTATTGATACACGGTGAATCCATGTAAGTTATTTACTATGCATCGCATCTACAAATAAACAAACGGTCATCCTATAAAATCGTCTCCTGTACCAATTATAGCTCGAAGACGCTTCGGCTACTCATCGACGGTGGCATGCAGAGTTTCTTGAGAAACTCCAGCCGGGACTTTTTTTTAGTGATTTTTCAGGAGCAGCAACAGTGTTGCGTTTCAAGGCGCGGGCTTTCCCTTCCAGGATGGACTATATCGAGCGACCCATAACGTTGTAGTCCCGGAAATTCCTAGGAGGAATGGAAGCTGGGATTGAGCCGCGAACATTTCCTCAGCACCAGACTTGATCTTTTCCCATTCGTGAGCGAGTGCGCCATAGTTTTCAAAGCGTATCCCTAAAAAGCCTTGAGCCCTCAGCCATATCCTTTCAGAAAAAACCCTTGCTAAAGAAATTTGGATTGAATTTTGTGCTTTTCTTGTCAAAAATTTGCGTTATGGCTGCTTTCATAGTCCGCCGGCCTGCGTGCCGGCGTGCCGAGGCAGTACTAGAGGGGAATAGGGAGGCAGACGGTCTGTCAGTCCCTTCGAAGGGCTGTAAACAAAGAGAGACAAGATCAAAACCATTTGCACAAGCCCCTGGTTGTTTGGTTTTTGATCTTGTTCTTCGCAGCCTATCGCTCTGATTGTAGAGAATCTAGCTCAAACCATCATGAAAGAGGGAAACGGCTACAAGAAGCGATTTCACAATTCTCAGCGGCTTCAGCACTCGAAGTGTGAAATATACTTTGGGATACTTTCTCAACACTTCTTCCACGCTGAACAACCTTTAGTCAGAAAAAAATTGTGGCGAATCTCGTGCCGCGAGCAAGTAGCGCACGGCAAACGGTTTTCTCTCCAACTTCTTCACATCAAGTAGCTTACAGAGCTTTCGAATTCTATCTGGTACAATGCCGCTGACCTGTCTACGCATCGCGATTTGAGATACTGTCTTGTGGGAAATGTTTAGAAGAGGACCGATCCCGGAAAAGGACTCACAAAATGCACGCAAAGACGGAACTGTTGTTGGTGTATGTCTGCGAGAAAACGGTTTTTGGAAATCTGACGAATGGAGAGCATCAAATCAGATATGTGGGCTAAGGTACATCATAATGATGAGGGAAGGTGCAGATTTGAAGAAACCATCCAAACAAGGAGATTACGGAGGTACAAAAAGTTGTTACAATATTTATGGCGCACCGTGTACATACCAGTGGAGGTGATCCCTATCGATACACTGAGAGGAACAAGGGGCTTCACGTATCAGTCACGACCTTACTCATATGACTGCATTTTTTAGTTAGAATTGTTCTAGCCGCGTTATGACAACGATGGTGGGAAGATTAACTTACGGAATTTTCTTTCACTGGTTGCTGGAGCAGATGGGTAGAAGAAAAGGAGGTCTCGTGGAGAGGGACGCTAGCTGGGTCTGTTCTGATAAATTGGTGGGACAGTCATATATGTCACGAACTTCATAATCAAAAGCCACGAGGCAATTTCCTCAAACCTACGCTACCGATGCACTACTGGCCTCCATTATTCTGGTGTCCCACTACCGCACAGTGCATTCATTCACAATATGAAATGAAGTGTGACCCCCTAATTTTGCCCAAAAACTTTCCCTACTCACATAGTCCGAAACTTTGATTTTAATCGATCCCGTTCTTAGAGCTCGTCCCGCACTATCGACTATCCTCCAGAGCCAATGTGGCATTTGGTAAGCGTATTTGGACCTATGTACGCAATGGCTTATGATGGCTAGTCGATTGTACAAGTTAATGCTTCTATGCACCAAAATAAGCTTGGTATCAGTCGCCCCCTGGAGGATGGCACTGCTATTGCCTGAGCGAATAACAGTCCAAAACTTTGATCCCATACTGTGCGTGTGATAGTGCGCTTTTTGCCACTACATTACCTCCGTCCATATCCCATGAGTACAATACCTAGATAGCAAACGAGCGAAACATTTCATTGCATGAAGAAAAACGTTGAGCTCATGGCTGCCGGTTTTTTGTCTCGCCTATGGACAGCTTGTCTTGCTCAAGAGAGGAAATAGTTGGACAGCTACGAATCACCTGCGTTTCATTAGAGTTCTTACGTTAATTGCAACAAACTGAAAGTCACCGTAGGCTCCTATTTCAGAATGGACTAAGATTATGGATCACCAATAGGGGTATAGTTTGCTTCTATTCATGATAGCCTTGGACAGCCATAAGCAAGCCCTATTTACAAACTGTGCAATGACCCATTAAAAAATGTGATCTAATGAATTTTCAAAGGCACAACTCACGAAATAACGGCTCCCGAGATTTCCATTCAGCAAGAACGTGCGACTCCAAAGTGAACCATATAGGGCGCTAGGGGGCCCCAATGTGGTGACTACCATAATATGAAGGTTATAGTATAGTATATAGTATTACAGTATAAGATTGAATTTTAAGATATCCAAATCACTAAGATATTCCGACAGAGTGTACATCCCAGTGTAGAAAACAGGAACCTGTGTTCAGAATTATTCTCATTCTGCTTGCATTCTTTTGGACTTTTCTGTACTATTAAAAAAGTTAGATGTGCAATCACTAAGGTCACGTTGAGAATTGCAACAATTACTTACAGCTCAACGCTCTGGATTTGAACGATCGAATCGTTTTGATTAGCACAACGTAATTGCTGTACTGTGCTATACGGTACCACGATGTTGTGGAAGGTGGTGGACCAATGAACAAAGGCGGCTGCTCGACATGAAATTGAGGGTCAGCTGGATACAGGAACTCCAGCCAAAGAAAGACAGCACCGAAATTTCGAACTTAAAATAAACTCTCTGATGAATAGCAGAGACGAGTATCCGGGAACAACCGACGATCTTACGCCATTCGGTGTCGCTAACTGTGATCGTTGTGAGTAGCATCATCTCATCATCATCGGTCTCTATCAACGTTAGTATGGAGCAGACAACAGAAATTCTCGCTAGCTATTAACTCTGGGCAAAAATAAGACAGCACGGAATTTCTATATGTAACCCCTGTGTAATCTCAGGCAAGACGAATATATCGCTCCTTCGGTTCTCCCTTCCGAAATACGACATGCCATCAAGTCGATGAAGAACTGTACAGCGCCCGGTCCCGATAGGATCAAACCAGAACATCTGAAGAGTATACCACAAGTCATCGTCAGAACTCTGGCTACGCTCTTCACGCGGTACTTGTCGGAATGCAAAGTGCCCACGTTGTGGAAAACTAGCACGACTGTGTTGCTGTACAAAAAGGGAGAACCAGACGATATTGGCAATTATTGCCCAATCTGCCTGCTGTCTGTAATCTATAAGCTTTTCACTCGTGTCATCCTAAACAGGATTGGCAGAATATTAGATGAAGGACAGCCATGCGAGCAAGCAGGGTTTCGGAAAGGGTTCAGTACAATCGATCATATCCACACCCTAACAAGGCTCATTGAAGTATCGCGAGAATACAAAATGCCGCTATGTCTTACGTTCATCGATTTGAAGAAAGCCTTTGACACTGTCGAGGCAGAAGCGGTAATCGAAGCCCTGGGCAACCAGGGTGTTCCTACTCAATATATAAGGATGCTTCGTGAGCTCTACGACAACTTTACGACCAGGATTTCACCATTCTACAAGGAATTCATTATCAACGTGAAGAGAGGTGTCCGGCAGGGCGATACCATATCGCCCAAACTTTTCAGTGCCGCTCTCGAGAATATCATGCGTCATTTGGAATGGGAAGACTTGGGAGTGAAGGTCGACGGCCGCTATCTACATCACCTCCGCTTTGCAGACGACATCGTTCTCATAACACCGAACATCGAGCAGGCGGAACGAATGCTGGCCGAGTTTGACAATGCTTGTGGAAAGATCGGATTGAGACTGAACTTAACGAAGACGATGTTCATGAAAAACGGTTTGGTTTCTGATGCTCCCTTCACGCTAAACGGAAAGAATATCTCCGAATGCTCTAGCTATGTGTATCTAGGTCGGGAAGTCAACATGATGAACGACCTAGCTCCGGAGCTGTGCAGAAGGAAACGCGCTGCGTAGGGAGCATTTGAGAATATCGAGGGAGTAGTGAAGAAGACAAAGAACATCCGGCTCCGCGCTCACCTTTTCGACACTGCTGTTCTTCCTGCTTTGACGTACGCCTCAGAGACTTGGACTCTACGAAAGCAGGATGAGCATGCTGTTAGCGTTGCTCAACGCGCTTTGGAAAGGACGATGCTCGGAATTTCCCTGTACACGCAAGTGCAGAAGGGAATCCGGAGTTCCGAGCTCCGTCAACGAACGAAGATCAGGGATGCCGTTGACCACGCCAAGAAATCGAAGATCAGGTGGGCCGGACACGTTATGCGATATAGTGATGACCGTTGGACCAGGGCGGTTACTGACTGGATCCCTCGGGACATCAAACGAACTCCAGGAAGGCCGCCAACGAGATGGTCAGACTTCTTCACGAAAGCTCTGAACGAAAGGAATGTTGATCCTCGTGTCCCTGGAGCGATTCATTGGACCACTCTGGCTCGTAACAGGGACGAATGGAGACGTTACTGGCGCCCGCTCGAGGAAATCGACGATCAACGGGACGACAGGTGATACAGGTGAACCCCTGTGTATACCTATGGTGAGGCTGTGAGTACTCTCGAATGAATTTTGAACACGTCGTTGGATTTGCGAAAGGAGATCAGGCGAATAGCGAGCAGACCACCTGGAGTTGTTTTTAGGCTTCTGAAGGAGACGATCATGCCTAATGCTGATCAATCAAGTCGATCGAAACAGTAAGCCGTTGAAATCAATGAATAGTTTCACTCAGGAGCTTCGCAAGGCGAGACTCTTCGATACTATTTTCCCTGCCTTTTTGTTAGGAACGCCGCATTACTGTTGGGTTCGAACGTTTGATACAGTGCAACTGTTCTCCATTTCTGCTCAGCCGCTTCTTTTTTGACCTTCTTCCTGCGGAAAACGATAAAACAGAACCGATCTGATTTGCATGCACAACTATGTATGATGAACCCTATTGGATGAAGCTCTCGCGTCAGAGAGGGATACATGTGAATGCAGAAGTTGGAAAGGCGCCTCAAGACCTCAGGATTATTTGGCACGGCTATTCGGGCCCGCGGCGCCCCCTAGTCAGCCCCTATCAAAATCCTCCAACTATACTACACAGGAAGACTCGCGGTATGATATAAGAACGGATTACCGTTCTCCCCACTTACGCTACTACCACAGTCCTGAAATGAAGAGTCACAATAGAGCTGTTGCGTAGAACCACCATCTATTCTATCATAAATCTTAATTAGATTCACTTGTACACCATGACGTCGATTTTGAAAGCCTCTGTTTAGCTAAGTGGAGAATCTAAAGACTGCTCTTCAAAAGCGGACCCTATTTCCCGTCTTTTCATTTTCCAAAAACCTCGAGCCTCACTCCTCAAGACGCAGAAATCTATATAGGGAGGATCCGAAGGGACGACTGAGCTGCACTCGGCAGTGCATGGGTTCTTCTTATAGACGAGTAAAACCCAGAATAGGCGGTTTGCAAAGCGTGGGTGCCTCCATAGCGGTTGCAGATGGTTCGATTTGTCCAGCACACTCTGCAAAAGCAACTTAGCCTAGTAATTGTCTGCTGAGATTACCACATTAGTGGAGGAAGAAACAGCTTTGCTCTAAGCGAAGGCCCAGATTCCATGGGTGAAAAAAAAATCAAGCAAAAAGATGAAATTCGAAGGTATGCTAGATACTGACTTCAAACAAAACCCACTAGGATTGAACTAGGTGGCACTGAAATTTATTTAAAGACTCACAATTCCATATTTTTGGAAATGAAGGCGAATAGTGAAGAAAACATATATTTCACTAGTCGCTCGATTCTACACGTGCAATGCCATCCATTACTTTTTTCTACTCAATTGGAGCGCCCTAACGGAAATTACGGTAGAGGAATAGGTCGTTTTCGTAGAAATTAGGAGCAGTATTATGGTGTCATTGCGGCACGAAACATTAGCAAACGATGTATTGGGCCCTGAAATACAGAAAAAAGAGAAGCACGTACGCGAACGTCTCGCAGAGAGTGATAGCTGATGAAGGATATTTGTTTTTTAATATGATGGAATTGCGATAGGCGAGAACCCCCTCATAAATCATGTCTTCGTGATTACTCGTACATGAAAAGATAGTGGCCAAAGCTCTTTTTCGTCGATAATTCCTTCTGGGAGAATCAACTAGCGCTCGACACCAATTCACAATTACTCGCACATATCCTACGATGTAGAATCCTCTTCAGCTAATTGTACCAGTTGGTGTGTATGTGTGTTTGTCAGACTTGAAATTCATGGGTCCTACATCCCTGGACCTAGAGCGTTTGAGTTTCAAAGGGATACAGGCTACAGGATGGGAAGACTGATGGTAGGTGATAGGAAGTGATAACAAGTGGTAGCAAATGATAAGGAGTCTTGGAAGACAAGAGCCGAAATTCGCTTCATATTAATAGTGTAGTGTTGGCACTTTAATGGGTGATGTGGGATGTGATGGGACGTAGAAGATTGGCGACAGGGCCCAAGAACGAGCACTAAGGGCTGATACAGAAGAAAGCGAGGGTCACTACGTCTGCATCGCCCATTGCGTTGGCCTGGGACTGCGACACTTCAATAAGTGATGAATGTGACAGGATCGAAGCACTCAGTGACAGGGACTGATAAAAAGTGATGTCGGCCGATAATGTCCTGTGTCTTGGCACTTTGGTGGTGACGGGATTGAGGTAGGTTCGAACCGATAACTAGAAGGGGAAGTCACTAGAAGGGTAATTATTTTCAAAGCGATGAACAACAGATCAAGCTCTCTAATCATAGGCATAAGCATCGGAGCATACTGAATACCAGTTGCACTGCCCTGTTAGTCGTATCTCGAATTTCGGATCCAGAAAAGTAAAATTTGTTCCAAAGCGTAGCCGATTACGATAACTCTGTTACAGAAGGAGGAATGCACGGCCCTAGCAGGCTTATCCGATTGGTCCAACGACTCTGTTAGAGCACCATTCAACGAGCTCTTGTCTCTTTCTATTAGGTTATTTTCTCCAGGTGTTCTAAAATTTTAGCATAATTTCATTTCTGAACCCACATCTAGATCACAACCTTTTTTTAGACAAGGTTCAAACTAATTTGTATTCGTCGGAGCCATACATTCCACAAATCATTTGAAATCGTATCAAAATGAGTTGAACACGGGCGTCGGTAATTTCCTTTCCTTGTTTGGAGGGTTTCTCCAAACCTGCACCATCCCTCTCAGTCTTTGTGTGCATTTGGCAAGTCCTTTTCGAGGTTGTTCCTCGTTTCATTATTTCCCACATGACAGTCTCTTCGTAGACAGGTCAACGACAAACCTCAAAGCCGTCGTCTTGTCTCACATACCATCCCTTTTTTGAATACAATTGCTTGGGAAGGAGTACGCTGCGAAACCTGCAGAAACACGTGAAAAATGACTGCTGATTTGTTTGTATGTTCTACTCCGATGAGAAGAGTCTACCCCGAGTAAATACAAATATATCCAGAGAAAGTTCGAAATTCTTATGAGCTCCTTGATGAGAAGAAGTCGGAGAGAAGAAACAGATGCCGTGCCCAACTTGCGCGCGGTAGCGATTCGACACATGTTTTCGGCTAAAGGGTGTTCAGCGTGGAAGAAACGTTGAGATCCCAGAGTGTAGGTATTTTTCACACTACGAATGCTGAAGCCGCTGAGAAGGGCCAGATTGTCTCTCGTAGCCATTTTCCCTCTTTTATGATGGTTTGGGCTAGATTCTCAATCATCAGAGCGATAAGGCAAATTTTGGCCGAGAAAAAACAAATTTCAATCCGAGCCTTTTTAACAAGGTTTTTACGAAAGGATGCAGCTGATGGTCAAAGATTTTTTAGGAGTACGATTTGAAAACTGCGGCACACCTGCTCACGAATGGGAAAGGCTAGTACTGGTGCTGAGGCAATGTTCGCGACTTTATCCCAGCTTCCAGTCCTCCTACAAATTTCCCGGACCACAATGTCATGGGCCGCTGGATATAGTCCATACTGAAGAGGAAATCCTGCGCTACAAAATGCACCACTGTTCGTGCTCATAAGAAACCACTGAAAAAAAAACCCAGGCTGGAGTTTCTCAAGAAGCTCTGCGTGCCACCGTCGATGAGTAGCCGAAGCGTCATCGAGCTATAATTAGTACAGGATACGGTTATAAAAGATTACCGCATTTTCGTTTTGTAGATGCGATGCATAGTAAATAACTCATATGAATTCACCATGTATCAAAATGAACTGCGGTTTCTGTGGCACAGTTCTTTTGTTACCATATTTATGGTGCCCCCTCTTGATTGAAGTCGTTTTCAGTCCGTCTTAGAACGTGAAAAGGCTGGTCAATGTGTGACTGGTTTTTTGATCACTGAAATGGTCATCTAACTTTCAGATTCCGCTAATTTCCATCCAGAAATTCAAAGCTAGATAACAAGTAGAGTCACGGTCGTTCTCTTATGGAATGGACATTTTGTTGCAATCTTGAGCATAAGAAGCGAGATTTGTGGGCTCATCCCTGAGAAAAGGACAAAAAATATTGACACACTTTTTAAATGTTGGAATAGAGCACAAGACTTTCGATTTTCAAAGTTTTCCTCATAGCCACTATAAGAAATTCACCTTCCAGCCGTCTTCCTCAAGGAAAACGCGTAGGAAAGCTAGCTAGTAGTTGAAATTTGTGCTGACTTTCAAGGTTGTCTCATCCTACATCAAAGGTCCATTACACTCTCTCCGGAACAATTACATAATGCCGATGACTTAATCTTGTCAATTGAACAGATTGTTTTTATGACTTAATAAAAGTTTAGTGGTGCAACGAAGACGTTTTCCAATCTGCGCTAAGTGAAATTGGAGATTAGATTGGTCAGTTCTTTTGGGTTTCCTTCCTTTCCGAACTTTCTTTCTTCTCCTTTCTATCTCCACATGCAAATGAACGGTTGCAAAATCAGTAAACATTATAAAAAAAAAGTTGGAAATGAAGGGCCTCTGACGGCATTCTTAGAAGGGACTTCACAATGTTAGGGCATATTCTCGCCGAGTTCAAAGATGAAATAGAAGATAACCGATTTGTTGAGAACTGAAGAAGTGATCATACAGTTGTGTACCCAGAGCGATATTGAACCTTGCTGACAAGCCGGCCGATCTACCAGTTGAGTTTCCCCTACCGTCTATTCTGCAATCCTTTTCAGTGACCATCACTGCTTGTATGACCGTGAGTTTGAACTAATGCGGAAGATGAAATTGTCGAACTTTGCTGCCCAAACGGCGAAGAAAATGATCTGTTGCGCAAGGTGGCAATATTACGATTCCAGATCCCGCTTTGGTCCTTTCCCCAATGCGTTATGTCTACGAGTGGGGAAGAGCCCACAGCAATGGAGGAACATCTTGAAGAATCATTCAATCTCGACTACCAATGAAATTTGCCCGAGCTGTCCGTGTTCGTTCATGTATGGGTCTGCCTAGTGAGCTTGGAAAAAGCGCAGCGAATTCATTTTTGGTTCCTTGAGAGAAAATCAAGGCTGTTTCTACAGAATGAGAGCCACAAATCCAATCGTAATGAACCTTTCGGAACTCCAGAGAACGAACCTCTCGCAGCCTATGAATGCAGATTGGAATGCTGAACCATCCATACCTTCAGGAACGTTTCATACTTTGTACCGCTTACTATGAGGGAACGAAGGGTAAGGTTTTTTGGATGAAGATTACCCAAAACGGTTCACAGTGACCGTTCTTGGGATGCGCCTTCACTTTCGACTTCAATCAGAATCGTAATGGTGTTTCGAATGCGTAGTGATGTATACAAGGACTTGCGGTTGTAAGTCGATATACAAGTCAGTTCTTTCACTCTCCCAAATGAGTTTGACACCATAAAAATGGCCCCGTAGCCTCGTCTCCCTAGCTTTGTGTCCAGGTGTGACTCGATCCCCGCCTCATGCACTTATAACACGGGCCGCCACAGAACTTGAGCGCCTAATACCCCAGAAAACTACAATATAGCAATATATATATTTGCTTGTTTCATTTTTACATAATACTTATTTACATTTCATCTAGGTCCTCTCTGTGTCCATAAGCAGGTCTTACGAGCAGCTTTCGGTGCGTACAATGTTGTAGGTCAGAAACGGAACTCGGAGGCCAACATCAAGTAACTCGGAGAGTCATCTCGAATTGTGTTCAAATGAAAATAAACAATGAAAAGGATGGTTAATAGGTAGGGAAATAGTCCGACCGAAAGCGGAAGGCGAGTCTAAGGAGACGATATTTCGAGTTATCGCATGAGTTATAATGCCAAACAGCTTAAAGTGCTCGAATTAGAGAGGTTCTGTACAATATTTAATCCGATCTCTTGATTCAGCAGATTAAAATCCTTCAATATGGTCTTTCAATATTACAATCGACATAATTTGCTGAACTTTCAGGCCATATTTCCTGATGCAAACAGTTTTCTTGGCCTTTGTTGACCAGTGGGAAAGAGAATCAGCTTTCGTGTTCTTAGAATATTGCTTTTGCTAAGGCACGAAGTGAATTGTGCAGAAATCCTTCGGATTCTCACACCAGCTTCAGTTACACCATAAAATCTCTCGTCACATCGTGGAATCTGGTCACCAAAAACTGTCCCTTGTGAGAAGGAACCATCCATGAGTAGCATGCTATCTAGGCTTCGTGAAGGGCTGGATCGTTCAACCAGCTCCAACTTGCCCTGCTTCCTCTATATGACACTTCTGTCGCCCGACACCGTGAAAGAAAACAAAAACGAAGTTGATCGGTAGATATGTGCAACGTAAAGACTCAGGGAACTCCCAATCGCGACAGGTGCAGCACTATTGACGTTGGCTAATCGAATGGCATTAGATTATGAGATTCACCTCAATGTAATCCAGCAATCCTTTCACCCTATTCAAAAGCAAGGAACTGGTGAATTGGAAGGATTTCTACAGTTGCGTAGTTCCAACCAGAGGAAACTTACAACTCTACCTATACGACCATGAATCTGCACACAATGGGCCACAGCACGGCATCTAATTTCGGAGTTAGATGTTCCAAATAATTGAGGAAGAACGATCATCCATGTTTTCGCTAGCAAACAACAAGGTATGCAGCTCAAACATCCTAGTGCAGTGTACAACCGAACAACTCGTCCAACTTACCATCGTCCTTGATTTCGAAAGTGACGATGTCGGCCTCCTGGGTGAGGCTACTGCCGCTGCCGTTACTGCCGCCGTATTGGGCTCGAAGTCGACGTGCAGCTGCCGTCGAGAAGAGTTCGTTAACTTGCACTTGTGCAGACCGGCGTTTAATTTCAGGGTGAAGCAGGCAAACACGTCTTCGCATTGGAATGATCTCATTTCCAACATTCCCGCCCACTTCAGTGCAAACACAAGCGTAGATCGGTGCCTTCTATGCTTTCTGTCGCTGACGTAGCTGCTTGAGGAGACGTCATTAAATGGCAGAGAGAAAATGAAATGAGTCTGTATCGGGCTGAAACAACCACAATGACTAGAGAGCAACTTTAGGGAAAAGTCCTCGCATCATGTCTGCCCTAAAGCTCGTAAATGACAGATTTCAATTCATCTTCTGGAACAGTTTAGCAGGTCGTAAATGAGGGATCCGCCAGTTAGTCGATGGAGGTCAGAAAGTTTATTATGAGTCACAGAGGAAAGTGGATTCCTCCACGTGGCTTCATACGCTTCTCGTTTCGTGGATGGTCAGCATTCCCTCACGCTTTTCTGTCTACTGTACCTCCCGAACGATGTGTAAGTAGTTTTTTGTATAGTAAACATCCAACTTGAGCAACCTCATACAAACATATTTTTGGACGCGAATTTTTGAGAAACATTCGTCTAAATATGACGGTGTCTATGAGGCGTTTTTGCTTAACTTTCTTTGGATAGACTAGGCGAACAAACAAGTCGATCACAAATAGGCCAGCAGATTATCAGTTCCATTAATTTCTGCTTTCATTATCTCTCTTATTTATGAAGCAGTAACTTGATGTGTCGGCTTGTCGGCTTGCCGGAGTGTCTGTCCGCAAAATTTTGTGATTACGATAATGGTATTATGTGCAAAACCAGTTCTATCCTACATTTCCTTCTTATGTATGAAGGAGTAAACTGGTGGGTAGGTTAATCATCGGGGCAAGCCGCGAGTTGCAAGACTTGGGTATAACGAGAAAAAGTGTATAGGTATACATATATGTAGCTCTGATCACCCTCAACATTGAACAAGCCGGCTCGCCAGTCGCAGTCCCATCATTGCCTTTGTTCCACTCAACATTACTTCCTCTCAATCTTGTCGTTTCTATATGTGGTATCTGGATTTAATTACCCAAGTTTCAGAAACTATTGGTAGTGATTGGATTCATTGTAATACCTGCGGTCGACAACCTACCCAAAGCGTTATCTATTTTATTTCCAGTTGTGGGCACATTATTTGTCAGAAATGCAGCTCAACTACTCGATACCCTGTTGATCCAGTACAAACTACTTGGTAATCGCTGGAGTCCTGGAATATACTGGGAAACTGGTTTTCGCAACGCTACTCGAAAGGAACAGTACTACTCTGGATACTATCCAATGACAGGTTTTGAGCCACGTAATCGACGTTGTTCTAGGATGGTACAAAACGCTACTTCTGGGCATACTTATCCTGGACGTGGCTCTGCTGCTATCATACTTATATCTGCCAACAGTAGGACCCTGCGTGGGCCGGTTTGCCTGTAACACCACCTGTACGCTTTTATGCTGCCCCCTGAAGACACTCCTACAAAAGATTCGAACGCTAGTGCGGGAGGAAAGTATCATACTGCACATTACGCACGAAAAAGTATTCTCGGAAGACAGAGAGCAGCTTGTTGAATGTAGCACATACGCTTTTAAACGCCTTGACGCTCAGACGCTTATACAGTCTTATTACTATTACTCTAAAAATCGGTATGCGGTATAATACTTTGCAGTTTAGAATATGGAACGCCTGCGAACCGATTACGCCGCCATCCTAAGAGCGCTTACGCGTCTTCTAGAACTGGAGGGTCGCTACGCGAGAATGATTAGAGCGTGTAGACAGTTCTGGGTCTCGTCAAAATCAGTCGACCACCTAGAATCGTCGATGCGCTCTCTAAGAGCCTCACGAGATTCATTGCAGGAACGTTCCACTTTGTGACGAGTGTTAGTAGAGACGGTCGAAAGGCTCAGGTTCGAGCTTCTTTCTGAACGATCACAACTCGCTACTCTCCTGGCTTTACCAACCTGCTAATCGCAGTGCATAGAATGGAACCGTAAGTATGGAGGATGATAGTGATTAAGCAACAAATGGACGATGACAGAATCCCGCTATTGGTCATCTACACTTAGCTAGAACGAACGATACTCGACAAGGTAGACATACTAAGGGTCAATCCGCTGATCTATGGCGAGACGCTCGAACATGAGAATCGTCAGGAGAACCGCTAGTTCCGTGACCAACTACTGGCAGAGCCAGAGTCACTGCGAAATCTCATCAATGACTTTATTACTCATTCCGCGGCTTCGCACTCATCAGAACAATAGACAGGCAACAAGGGAGATGAAGCCAAAGTGATCCGGGATAATGTGCAATTTTTGGAACAGCTGAATGACTTTGACGGTGAGGTAAAGATGGAAACCTCGTGAGCGTCGACGAGGACGTACAGACGGGTAGCAATAATGGCACAGACGCTATTTAGGAAGAGCAGGGAAAGGACAGCAAAGATGGCGTTGAAGCAAGGAATAATGCAAAAAGGAATAACCCCGAGGAGGGATGTGAGATCCGTCTCGATGAACATGGGAATGGTCCCGAAAAAGAAAAGAACCCGAAATTTGTGACGATGCGCAGTCTGCTGATCTTCCGGTCCAGCAAGCACGAGATAACCGAACTGCCACAGTAGCTAGCAGGCGAGACAAGCCGTGCGTGACTTTTGGTGGATGATAGATGAAGTGCAAAGCAGGGAACGATGTCAAGTACGAACATTCGACGGCACAATCCAAAGCCATCACGAGCGGCTCATGCCATGCGCTTTCTGCGGACGTGGAGAGAACCGCTATTCCAAATGGTGCATATGTACAGTACACAGTGTACATTTTCACAAGAGAACGGTGGGGAATCGTGGACCGGGTACAGCTATGCCCAATGGCTGCTTTCATAGTCCGCCTTCGCATGCGCATTGCGCGTCGCCACGTGGCATAGCTTCTCCCTCCTAGTTGTTTTTGTATTGGGCGCAAAAAATTCAAGCAGGACACAGTCGCGTCTGTATGGCGGACGACATCGATCGCGAAATCCAGCTGATGGAGCTAGAGAAACCGTCCACCGTATTTCTATTCGTCTAGGAGCGATCCATTCCAAGGTCTCCCATATTCAAGACGACATTCATATGCTGATGGAGCGCACGGCTCCCACGTCGAATTGTGCCTTTTGCTCGCTTAAAGAGAACATCGATAGTCACCACACAGCCCGCTGTTACCGTTATCCCGACCCGCTCTTGAGAGCCATATGAGCCTCTGACCTGCACTTATGCGGACAATGTTTGCGCCCTGTGCACGGTGGGAATTGCAACGTGACTTCCTCTTTTTACCGTGGCGGACACAACGCCCTCCTATGCGGGCAGAAATCTGCTGCACCATAAAAGCGACGGCATTTCTGATCGTCCATGAAGGGTGTTCTCTCTATTCTGTCCTTATTCTGCTCCAGCCACCTACTGTCGACGCCGTCTATATTTTGTCCACCCTTCGAGAATCCCCTTTCCCTGTCTTCCCTCGTCCTCTACTATTCAGCCATTCGTCTCATCCGCTCTGCGACTTTCGACCGATTCCTGGCTATTCATGACGTGCTACCACTTCGCTAGCCGACTTCCCAGTAGTTCAATTCGCTAGCCGACGTCCCAGTAGTTCAATAGCTCTTCGCATTATGTATTACTATTCGCTGAACTGCCGCTATCACATCGTTCGCTTTGTGTCTCTCCGTCTTGTTGCAATCGCTCAATCGTCTGGATGTGGTTGGCGCAGTGACAGCACGTTGGATCAGTAACGTCAGCTCATGAGAAGGACAGTGAACGTATTCAAGATATAGCGTCAGATATGGTTGCATTATTTGGAACATCCCTTTACTCAGTAGATTCACTCTGTTACCTGAGTTGATCGATTATGTTTTATGCCTTATATTCGACGCATTCATTTGTTGCTACAAATGTAGCCAACTATGTGTTGTCTTGTGGCTCCGCGCCGCGGAGTGTCATGGTGAACCACTACTTTCTTCTTTACAACGCTATATGCAGTTAATTTCTCATTTGGCTGGAATGTAGAATTAGTCACTTCTTCTTAGAATGACATCTGTCAGTATTGTAACATGTGGAATGATTGCTATATAAGTTAAGCAGCGTAACAGAGGGGCCATATGATCTGACATGGAAACCGGGGCGTCAACGGAACAGGAACCCAGGATATTTCCATAAATCGCGACACCTGGACTGTCTTTTCGTCTGCTCGTATAGCTGCCGCACTATAGCATCAGATGTAAGCCTTCGCCCTCTCTTGCTGAGTAGCCGGCTGGTTAATCATCGCATTACAAGAGAGGAGAAGCAGAAGGGAAACCATCCGAAAAACCGTCACAACGAGCTGCTCGTCATCGGACCCGAAGTGGAGGGCAATGTTGGCGGAGTTGGATTTCTGATCAACTCGGCTATCGCCCACGTGGTAGACTCGCATACAATCGTCAGTACGCGTCTACGCAAAAAAGACAAGTTGCAATTCCTATCATTAATGCGTATGCACCTACCTACGAGGCGGTAGGGAAAGAGCGAAAGGAGTTTTACAGAAACCTAGAGAAGACGATCAAAGAAGAGAAGAGCTAATATAAATATGTCGTCGTCGAGTTCAACGCCGTCGTGGACACGAACCGCAGCGGAGATTGGAGGCTAGGGCTTCATGGCTCTGGCGGCAGGACCGAAAAGGGAGAACTTCTTCTAACTTTTTGTATATGCATGCCCTCTTTTTCAGAGAAGTTCCATGTCCGAAAAGACGGCTAAGCGACGATCGACTTGGGAGGGCCTGAAGGGCCGAACGCATACGGAAATAGACCTTGTTTTCATTAATCTACGCTGGAGTCTACTTGGTGTGTCCGTGTTGCCCTCTTTTGATACCAGCTCGGACCATGGTGGGCGCAAAAAAAACCCAGTAGGCGAACGTCCAACCGCGAAACGCAGAGGCTCACGCACCTCAAGACTCCCTACTTTATACGGAGCTACACGAATCTGCCGCTGCAGCTTACAATTGGCGTCTGTTAGAGGATCTCACAGAAGACTAATTCCTAACAAGAAGCTTGCTCAAGGGTGCAGCACTTCGCAGCCAGCCCGAATTCCAGGATTGGATTTTCTTGCCCTCACCTTCTTCAAAAACAGAAAAGCACTCAAACAGAGTCCTAACGCCAACCACTCGAAAAGTTCTTTTCAACAAGGTCTGCTGTATGGCTGTCAAAGAATCTCTTCGGGAGTATAGGAAAACCAAGTTAATGGGAGCAGCCGAAGCAAGATCGAGCATCAACCACTGCAATCAACATCTCAACGATCAGGCTGATATCGGTAGACCGGCTCAACACGTTGTGCTGGTAGTGCTTGTGAGACTTTAACCACTACCTCAAATTGAGAGGTATTTCGGAGCAGTAGAAAGAATCGAGAACCATTCTGCTATCCAAGAAAGGTCAGCGGAAGGAAATCTTCAACTACCATTTCATCAGCCTCCTACCGGTGGTATGCAAGTCGTCCCGGAAAATCCTGCTCAATCGCATTTAACGTATTTCGGACGTATATCAGACAGTAGACCGGATTCAGAAAAGAAAACTAATTTTTCGTGCATGGACAACAACAACATGCAGTCACTTAGCCTGTTGAGAGAAGCCGAGTGCACCGCCTTCCCTTGGCCCTTCTTTTCATAGAGAGCAAGAGGGCATTCGACTCTGTGGAGGTCAATGCTGTTTTAACCCATTGACGACCATGCAATCCATATGTGGTCTGCACTTTTTCGGCCACATGGAGCCGTGCAGTCCACATGTGGACTGCAGTTGTACTTTTTTGTTTTATTCATCTATGTTTCCATTTTTTTAGGCGTAAATAAAACTACATACAGCGTGGTCCTAGAAATTCTTTTAATTTTACAATTGTAAAGGTGTTTTTCGAAGGAGCACATTACCTTGGCGATACTTCGTTCGTTGAAAAACTTCAAAAACTGAGATATTTCTAGAAGACGGTCATCATTAGCATTTTCACTGTTATTGACCAAACGCAAAGCTTCCAACGTAACGCAAATAAAAGTTCCCCAAAACGATTTCTGGTAATGATTGAACTCATAATTGAATGACCACTAGAACGCGTGCCGCTTTATAATACAGATCAACAATCACTCAATGTGGACATTCTTACCAAACCCATTTGAAGACATATTCCTAAAAACTTATAATTTTCTCTTATGAACTTCAAAAAATGGTCATGCTGGATCATGAAGTCCACACGTGGGCTGCAGTCGCGGGTGGGCGAAAAGCGCGCCGGTCCCTCGCGTCCAAAACGTCGTGGTCGTCAATGGGTTAAATACTCTTGTGCACGCCGGAGTTGATCCTGATTCCAGTTGGAAAAGGTGTACGACAAGGAAATACAACAATCAGAGCTTTTCACGGTTGCGCTACAGCATGCGATGTTGAAACTCGGCTTTGAAGGAAGGGGATACCCCCTCAATGGCAACACGTCAGTAATCTCCGTCTCGTCAATGATATCGTCTTGATATCTAGCAGCATTGCCGAAATGAAAAAAATGGTTAACGAACTGAATGCGGTAAGCGGGCGGAAAGGCTTGGAGATGAATATGCCCAAAAGGTGATAATGAACAAATGGTGCGATACGGAAACAGTAAAATTAGAGGGAGAAGCTCTACGAAGACTTGAATCCAAGTGGCGATCGCAACCTCAAGGCATCGATGTTCAACGCCTCAGAACTGCCAGCGATGAGTTACGCGACTGAAACGTGGCCTCACAACAGTTGCTAAAGATATAAGAACTTCTCATCGTGTGTTAGAAAGAAGTTTTCTGAAGATCAGTTGGCGTTAACAAAGGCAGCAAGACTTACGAAGTTCAGACCTGAAGGAGAGATAGCATTTGAAAGGCCCGCTTCAGTACATGGCGCTCATCTACATCGCGGAACAGATGACAGCTGGAGTCTCTGAGTCAAAGAGTGGCTTCTGAGAAATAAAAGACGGTCAGGACGTCGACGACTTGGTGAGCCGACTTGCACCTCAAATATTTCAGAGGAAGCGGCCTATATTGGATGCAAGTCGCGAAAGATCGGGCGGTGTCAAGGAGCATAGGCCGCTTCCTCTGAAAGGAGCTGTGGTTCCCGCTGAGAAGACCCTTTTGCCGATAGACCATGAAAGTATCACAGTTCACCAGCGTTCATGAGATACAAGTTGTCAATTTGGTTTGAATGAACACGAGGGCTTGGGAGACTATGTACTGCCGCGATATGGTGGAAACTACCTTCCAATACCCGTGTGACAGCAAAATGGACCTTATCGCCAACTGTAGACAATTCGGGAACGAGAAATAGCTGAAAAACGCCGTCAGGGTGGTTGAAAAGGGGTATTTTCGAAGTCGGAATCAATCTCTAGCCTCATCAAAGCGTGGCGAAGGGAACAATTGGAGCCAATTCAAGAAGGAAAAAATTTACTACTATTTTATTGTCGTTACTGCCGCCATTTTCATTAGGCATAAAGTTAGGGAAGTTCGAACACCGATTTGAACCTAACCCTTGGGACGCCATGACCGAAGGAAAGGAGACAAATCATGAATAGCCTTGATGCATGATTTCAAGTATTTTTCATACCAACTTCATGATTTCAACCATTTTTCTCTCAACTTTCAATTATATAATTGAAGGCTGGGGCAATAAAGAATCGTCGATCAGAATTTAAAAAGAAATCACCTATCCACTCCATATATGGAAGAAAAATGGAGTCGACTTATACTTTAGCGACACAGTGCATCTCTTATACACTGAAAGTACTTGGTCGCTAGTTATATCTATATTTGATACATTTTACCGAGTGCCTTCATAATCCTAACTAGCATAGTGATATACGCAGAGCTTCGCCATTCATTGAATAGCAGGTAAATAGAGGCATGCATGTTCTTGAACATTAATATAAAACGCTCTCGATTCTCAGTTCGCCTGGTGTTTCTTGCCTGAGCAAAGACCAACTGTGGAAGAGTGAAGGCTGAGGTTTTATGAAAACTGCCAGAAAGCAACCAAAATACCCTACTGCAATGGATACAAACTACTTCTGTAGGCGCTAAAGACGAAGCGCTACTTGTGATTTATAACTTTGTTCTCCATGCAAGCATCACAACCCGTTTCGAACATTTTTTTTTTGAAGCAGTACCTTCATTTCAAGGCTTAGAATCCGGAAGACAGCTCATTATGTCTCGTAAAATGGGACGGTAGGACGAAGCACCCCACCAATTTTCAATGTTATCTTCTTCTAAACGGAAAGGAAAACTGCACTGAGGTTCAAATAAGTTAGTTACCTACGAGCTGTCCGATTAGTAGATATCAGCGATTCCGCCTGTGCCAAGCATTGCAGCAATCGATGCAAAAAGCGTGGTTACAGTAGTGCTGATAACCCCTAAGGATAACTATGCTGTTATATATGGTCATCTTCTGAAACTCTGCGGCTACCACAAAATATCATCCATTCTTCACAAATTCCACATGCTATTGTTTCTATCAACTACTATCTATCTGTGTCAACACGCTGTGTTTCCAGGTTCAATTTCCTATACTCAGAAGCTTTCAATCGCGAAATGAGGAGAAGCTGATGGAAATTTGTTAAGAACAACGAGAAACAAACAACTTTGGAGTTTTTGGCAAATGCAAAACACAGAAAACGCATAAAATGGTGCAGCAGGGGCAAGGTTGGTAGGGTGTCGAGGATCTACACGAAATTAGTACAGTGCCTACACTGTGTAATCTCTTCAAAGAATCTCAGAGAAACGAGGAAACGATAATATTGAAAACTGATGTGATAGACGATGAAGAGGGCAGTAACACGTGGAAATGTTCAAGCTAACTGTCAGTGTAATTCTTTTTCAGAGATTAGCCAGCAACACGGTGAGGTTGCGCGCAGTTGAGGAACAATAACTTCCCTCGAGCTTGGACAGCAACACTCCCCGAGAGAGAGAATCTCTGTTTTTTGCTCGCCTTCAGACGTTATCACTAACGCGGAAGAAGAGCTATGTCGGTGATGTCCTAGTGGGGGTCCCGCTGATAGAACTCTGCGTTTGAGAAAAGCGGCGCACCTTGTTCTACAGCAATAAAGATCACATCGTTATCCTGCAAAACGTCCAGCTTCAGTGAGGTTGTGTTTTTTTCTTTTTATGGCTCAATTTTTGGTCCAACATGTGAGAAAGCTAGAAAATCTCAACGACCCGAAAGCGGGTCTTACAGAGGGCTCCGTGGTGCTCATCAGTAACTAATTCAGTGAGGAGCCAAAAGTCGCCGATGTAATAGCTGATAACAAGCGAGCTTCTGCAAACTCAAATCGAAACCGAGCATTAGAAAAAGCTGCAACTGACCGAATAACCTTACTTACTTAGATACTTAGACGACCCGTCCATCAGCACGGCGATTGGCCTTGCGCGGGTCCCAACTTCTTTTCCATTGTTCTCGATCTTGAGCTCTGGTTGTCCAGTGCGTAGTCACCCTAAAGGACTCCGGATCATAGGCGTTGTTTCGATAAGATAGAGAATCTGCCCATCGTAAAGGAGGACGGCCGTGTGGCCGCTTCTTCTCTCGTGGGTACCATCGTATAGTGGCCGAGCTCCATCGTCCATCCTCTCTTCTCATTAGGTGTCCGGCAAATCTGTGCTTTAACTTTCGACATTGCTCTGATGTCAGAATTGTGTAGTTTGAGCTCTCGTTGCCGACTCAGTGTTAGTCCCAAAAGACGACGCTCAATCGAAGCCTGGGTGGACATTAGATTTCTTTCCAGTGATTTCGTCAGAGCCCAGGTTTCTCCCGCATAGCTGAGGGCAGGTAACACCGTTGAATTAAATAAGTCTGCTCGAAGTTTGCAGTCCCTGGTGTCTTCTAGTACGCTTCTTATGGAGTTAAATGCTGCCCATCCAGCCTTGCGACGTCTTGCTAACTCTCCAGTTAAGTCGTTCCTCATGTTAAGCTGGCTCCCGAGGTACACGTACTCGTCAACGTCTTCGATAGCACCTCCTTTAAGAAGCACAGGGGTATCGCCTGAAAATTGGTTTCGCATTACTTTGGTCTTAGAAGTATTGATGGTGAGACCACAGTGGCTTCCTTCCTCATCCAGGCGATGCAGCATCTCAGAGGCGTGTTCTGGAGACTCCGTGATTAACACGATGTCATCGGCAAATCGCAAATGGTTAAGACGCACACCGTCGATGTTGACACCATAGTTACTCCAGTCGCAGCGACGTATGACGTGCTCTAAGCAGGCGGAAAACAGGTTTGGCGATATAGGATCTCCTTGTCGTACTCCTTTCTGAACTGCTACTACAACGTCATTGTGGAAAGGATGGAATACCGTTGTACAGTGTGAGTAGCATTCTCGTAGTACGTTCACGTAGATCCTTTCAACACCTTGCTCCTCCAGCGCCTCCCAGACCTTTACTGGCTCCACCGAGTCGAACGCCTTCTTGTAGTCAATGAAGGTCATTACGAGGGGAAGGCGATGTTCCCGGGAAGCCTCGATAAGACGTCGGCAAGTTGCGATGTGGTCGAGGGTACTGAAGTTCCGACGAAAACCCTCTTGTTCTACCGGTTGAGCCTCTTCTAGGGTCCTACGGATTCGTGCCAGTATACAACGTGTGAATACTTTATAAAGTACTGGCAAAAGCGTGATAGGACGATGGTTCGCTAGATCTTCTTTGTCGCCCTTCTTGAACAGCAGCACCGTCGAAGACTGCTTCTACGCCGTTGGAACCGTACACTCCGCCAGGTAGCGGGTGTATCGCCTTGCAAGTGCTCGATGTAAAGGAGGTCCGCACGCTTGCAGAAGCTCCACAGAGATGCCGTCTTTCCTTGGCGCCTTGCCTCGAGGCATCGTTTCAATCGCATGACGCACTTCTGATGACAGAAAAGGCAGCGTTTCTTCCATAGCTGACCTCTCTTTGCTCACAACTGGGAGGTCCGATTTGAACAGAGCGGAGTAGAACGTTGACAAGATCTCTTCCATTCCAGGAATGGAGCAGCACCGAGTTCCATTCGCTGTTTTCAAGCATGGAATCCTAAGACGGTGCTCGACTATTTTTCTTTTCGCCTTCCTTAAACTCCGCCTGTTCTCTGCCTCATCTAGGGGTTTCGATCTTGCGAAATTAGCGTGATCTTCCGCAATTCGTTGCCTACACAACCTACTTAGCAAAGTGTACTCCACGTGATTTTCCTGTCGATCCATATTTCTTCGCTTCTCGAGTGGCGCACGAGTAGAAGCAGAGATGCGGCGAGAACTGTGGTTGGGAGCAATACTGCGACAGCTGCTCGCGATCGCGGTTACGGTTTGCACGAGGTTCTCGTAGTCAGCGTCGATGTCGTCCATCACTTCAAACGACTCTTCTTTTGCAAGCCTCGTGACCGCGTCTTCGTCCAGTATAGTGGGGCACGGCTGCCTTGAACGTATGCGTGTCAGACGCACCAAGCCGCAGTCGAGGTGGAAACGCCCACGCACTAAACGATGGTCGCTCCCCGTGTTGAAAGAAGGGACAACAGCAACATCCGTCATGATTCTCCGATTGCACAAGATGTGGTCGATCTCGTGACAGTGTTGTCCATTCGGCGAGATATGAGTCCATCTTTTCCGTGGGGCCTTGAGGAACTGACTATTTCCATGGTAGAGATGGTGCAGTTCACAAAAACTAGCTAATCTCTCCCCAGGCTCGTTGCGCTCCTCTGCCGAATGTGGCCCGATGAAGACCTCGCCGTGCTTCCGTGATCCAACCCGGGCGTTGAAGTCTCCCATCACAACGACATAACCACGTTGCCTACGCACAAGCTCCTCGAGTTGTTCGTAGAAGCTGTCATGCTGTTCTTCATCGTTGTCAGCTGTAGGCGCGTAAGCCTGTATGAAGGTGACTTGCGAATCTCTCGAAAGGTGCACGCTTGGTATGGCGAGTCGGTGCCCATGGGTTACGCTCTTCACGTGCTTGGAGAAGTTGGGAGACACAAGAAAACCAACACCTCCTGACGTTGAATTCGTTTTTCGAGCTCCTAAGAACACCGAAGTTCCGTCGGTCCAGGTGCATGAGAGAGGTTTCTGCGCTTCGTTTCGCTCAAGCCGATTACATGGTACTTAATCCGTCCAGCTTCATCGATGAGTGCCGAAAGCTGAGCGGCCGAGCTGATGCCTCGACAGTTATAGGTGCAAGCTATCAGCTGGCTCACTCTTGTCCGTCTCCTTTGGTAGCCTATGGCCCTGAGATTTCTTCGCCTTTGGCTGTGTGCTGATCCAGCGCTACCTGACTGGGCAGGGACAGCCTGCAGGGGACTAAGGTGAGGATAAGAAGTGGTCGTAGTAGATTTTCGTCCCATGTCCACAGGATAGCCTCACTAGGGCGTTCTTGTCGCTCAAGGAGAGCGCCGTCCCACCCTGAGCCTGGGCACTTGGGTTCTTTAGTCACGGGAATCGGTATGGGGTTCCGGCGTAACCCTATTCTGTCGAATATTCCGACCCCGCTTCAAGCTCGTACACCACGGCAAGGTAGAACCCCGAATAACCGTCCTCCGGAACTCACGGTTTGAGCGAAAAAGTGCAATCATTGCGTCCATGTGCGACTGTCGATGAATCTTGGCGTTCTTCCTTTCGTTTTGAAGTCAACTTTTTAAGCGTAGAACCAAGATATTGATATATATATATATATATATATATATATATATATATATATATATATATATAAGATATAGATATATATTCGGTGAATACACCTTCTTCGGAGCCTGGAAAGACAAAAAGCATTTAAAAAACCATTCGATCAAGCACTATTCCGATCTACAAAGAAAGTTCAGAAGGCGTGGCCTAGGAATTTGAAAGTTGGTGACTAACCTTTGGGACAGTCGACCTTTGGGGTCCATCGATCACCCCAAGCTGGTATGGCGGCGGTTTAAATAGGGTGAACCTCGGGTCAACTTGCTTCAGGGGCCTCCAAGAGGCTGATCACGTAGGTCAAGCTCCTTTCCAGGCTCCGAGGAAGGTGAAGGCACCAAAACGTCAGCCTAATAAAGTTTGTTAATATCTCGATTCTACAGCAACCATTCTATTTTTTTTCATAATGATCTGATTTTTTTTTGGCGTTCTTTGGCTCAGCACTTCACCCTTCTCGCCTGGAATGTACCTTCACCTGTATTACCTGTCCTCCAGATGGCTATCGATTACATTATACGGGAACCAGTGACCTTCGCATACGTCCCCATCGCGGGTCAGAATAATTCTGTATTATAGCCCTCGCTCAAAGGTCACGTGGAATAGCATTCCTTCCGCCATGAGTTTGGCATCTTTCATAGTCCACGACCGGTCGTCACGCGATCAGTCGCGCGACCGGTCGCGCGACCGATCGCGCGACTGGTCGCCAGTCGCTAGCGACTGGTCGCTCGACTGGTCACTTGACTGATCGCGCCACTGGTCGCTCGATCGGTCGAGGGGGCCGCGCTAGTTATGGGTGCCGCCGTGGACGGTCCCGCGCGATCAGTCAAGTGACCAGTCGAGCGACCAGTCGCTAGCGACTGGCGACCAGTCGCGCGATCGGTCGCGCGATCGGTCGTGGACTATGAAAGATGCCTTTTTGTTAAGCAGTCTGGCCATCGCGCTGACCATCGTTTTCTTGCTCGTTTGACGTCTGGGGAGATTCAGTCAGTAACCGCTCTGGCCAACTCATCACAATCACAACAGCGCCTCCGATTTTGACGGAGCTCAAAAGCTCGAGGTCCCCATGAATCCTCATCACGAACCACCCACGAACCATCCCACATCACTCGCCCAAGTGTTCTGGTTCCCTTTTAACACAAAGAGTGTGATAGACTCAATGGGTCTTCCCTTCGACTGCTCACTATCAGCAGTTATCAATTGTTGACAGCTCTTACGATCCCTTCATACTCGAAATCACCTTCCATAGTGCCAGTGTTCCACTGTTACACAGACGACTTAACGTGCTCAGCTCCTCTTAGTTGATATCACTCCACGTCATCTACCATGAGTGCTCATTTCCCTTCACTTGTATTCCTTCTAAATTTAAACCTTTCGAGGAAGTTATGAAGTTAAACATTTAAACACTGGCACACCAAATGACTTAATTAACGAACTATACACGAAGGATCTTACTGTATATAAAGCGCCAGGTGTGTCTGTTGCCCTGCCTGTGTTTATGTATGTATGTGTGCGCGTGTGTTCATCGAGAATTAGCCGCTCCTGTTGTATTGGGCCACAGCTTGTAGGCTTGGAAGAGTGCGGGCGAGTCAACTTTAACACAATGGATTATATTACACAATGCGCTTGAAACATTTACATACATGCACAAGTATTTTTCAGAGTATTCTGAGTGAGCGATCCAACAAATTCACATCTCACTGCGCTCAGCAAACTTCGAAAAACTTTTGTGGTCTTTCTGATGCAATACAAAAAGAGTCAGAAGATAGAAGCGACCTAGTGAAGAATTTATTCATATACATGTACTTGCCCAAAAATCATACAATGGAGTACGAAGATTTACTTAAATTCGTAATGTTTTAATCAAAAGCAGCCTAAATCTTATCAAGCCTTCTTCATTCGAGTCGTTGTCATCCGATAGATGATCGAATCTTTGCTTGGGTCCATGCTCATCATTCCAACAGCAGTATACAAAACAGCCTGGAAGTAGATCATACAGCAAGATTAAACAGGAGTGGATGCATGAGCACCGAAACCGGTACGATACACTCAATTGGAAACCGCTATTAGCGGCTTGAGGCGAAGAGATCTTGCGCTCAACTCACCAGTACTAAGGCTATGACTAGTCCAGCGAAAATAGCAAATATGGCAGGATAATCAGTCGACGTGAAGACGTAAACATTCAGTTGCTCACGCCATGTCTTCAGATTTTTGTCCGTATCTGTCATGTCGGCAGCCTACACATGTAGAGATAAAGTGGTACTGAAGTGAACATTCAGATTCCCACTGAAAAGGGTGAATCTCTTACCCTCTTTCTTCTTATCAAAACCGGCTCCTGATGATGATCCAAAGGCTTCACTGTTTCGGAAATAGCAACAACTTCCACAATAGCCTGGTCGCCATAGGCAGTTGCTGAGGCTTCGGCAAGCTAAAACAAACAATAGACTGCTTAGTGTAAACTGCAATGTCCAGACATGATCATGACACATCAGCCATTATAAAACCTCCCATACCCAGCTCAACCTACGAATTTCCAAAAATAATCATTATAAAAGCAGCTACCTTGTTGACGGCATTTTGAATATCCTTTACTGCTATGTCGAGATCTTCAGAGTTGAGTTTATTGCCAGCCAAACCGCTGATCGTCACACGGTAAACGTCGGCCGCGTTCGACTTCTCGAATTTAGCCCCTTGAGAGGCGATGGCGTTGGCCAAACGATAAACATTTTCGAGTTCTTGGCGCAGAGCCGTCAGTTTTGTCTTGATTACCTCGTCCTTGATCTGAAACTATTTCTCAATTGACGGAAAATATTCAAAAAAGTGCTGAAATGTACACATTAGTGGCCATGCAACAGAATCATGTTCGATAGAGAATGGACAAAAATAGACCTCTTGCGCGGTGGCGGTCTTGGCAATTTCTGATCCACTGATACCATCATGGTTCACTGAAACACTTTCACGATCGACTCCAAACAAATTTGCCAGTTCTTCGTCAAGGGTTGATGGATCAAATCTGTCCTGCAATGAATCACACTGAAAACAAGAAAAAAGAACCCTTCAGCAAGCCTTACAGCATTCATTGCATTTTATTAGCATGAGCCGGAAACTAACATTCTCGAGTTGGTATGTTGTGTGGTCCTTACTATTCAAAGAGTCAATTCCATCAACTCGAACAACAGCTATCGCTCGTGGACGCGTGAACAAGTCACTCTTTGCATCAAACCCTGAAGAAGTACTGATAGAAAAGCGTATAAAATACCATGCCCGCTTCTAAAGGTAAACCCCACGAATGAAGTCGCAATGCACTAAACACACTAGCAGAGCATGCAGAATAAAATATTAATAGGAGAAATTTTAATTTATTCATCTAATAATTGTAATCGATCTAGGATGTGTTTAAGGCTGAGTAGGAACCCAAGCAAAAGAGATATTTCACAGGTGGATTACATACTCACTCAGATTTCCTTATCTCGAACCACTTCAAAATCTGCATATCGTCTCATTTCCGTTTTCATAGCTTTTACAGATGCAGCGACAATATCGGATCTACGAACGGAGGTTGCTGGGAGGAATAATAAGGTGTACACTTACATAATACTATCAAAAGTCGCTATCCTTAATTACCCCAACTTCCAACTATTTTCTCTGGCCAAAGGTGAATACTTGTTCAGGCTGCCCTCACTCTACGACAATGTAAACATAGCAATCTACTTCAGTACTAAAGAAATGAGAGTATTTGTCAAAGAGATCACAAATGAAGTCAGCTGATAGTAGGGCACCCCATTATGTCGTAGGATTAATACTTCGTTTCCACGTAATAACGCATTATCTATCCGTTATTTTGTACAACACCATGCGTACGTGCGCAAAGCGTTCGTTGATAGAATAATGCGCAAGAGCCTTAATAAACGTGATAATATTCGCATGTGGAGAAGTGTGTGGGTGGCAACCACGGAGTCATCGCAGATCATAACTTAGCATCCACACTCTCTTCCTCTCTTTTCATAATTGCCACCTTACTTAATCAGCGGAAACGTGATGACTAGCAGGACAAGATGAGAGACCTCCCCAAAGATGCGAAATGGAGTGCTCTGGCCCTCGCCTTAGGCGCGGTTCCGTACGTTTTCTTGCTAATGCAGTCTCACTCGCGAACATCATTGAGCTTTTCGTTAAAACATGGCTATGGAAGCTGGAGGACAAAAACCTATTAATTACATTACAAACCCCACATTTCGAGGACTTTTAAGGAGAAAAATTAAAGAGAATGTTTACCTTGTACGCTCTTCGCGGAAAGACCGAGAAGATTTTCGTTTATGAGTGGTAAACTGCTCAGGCGCAATTCAGGAACTGTCGATGGAGCCGGAATGCTGAGTGAGTTCGGAAGTGTCACGAACTCAAGCACCGATGCCGAGCAAACTGGAAATCGTAACATAAGGTGAATCTGTTTCAGCAGAAGCATATATTTGTAACCTATTGAAGGTTAGTTTCTGAAAATTGCGATTCAGAAGTGCCCCCTAAAAGCAGTATTCCCGATGAAAGATGGGACAAAGAGACAGCCAAAAGAATTTTCAAAAGAAGGATAGGGTGTAAACCTTCACTTGGTTTTTTTTTGTCAAGTTTCCCACCGATAGGTCCACTTTAAAGAATTTCCGATTTACCTTAGCGATATGGGTTCAATAAGCTGATCATATGCAACTGTTGTAATGTCCAGGACTGAACGAGGCGCTAAATGCCGAAAGCTCTTCAAAAAAAAGTTGAATTCAGGGGCTTCGAGCTACATCATTCAGGGAAAAATGGGCGACTTCACTGAGTCAATACGGCAAAGAATCATAGCTAACGAGTAAGGGTGCATCCAATGTCAGCATTATTTGATTGTTTGTAGTAGAAAAAAAAACAAAAATTGTGCAACCCCGCTCATTCTTCAAAAGCAAAGTCATACCTGCAACAACAACGAGCACGAGCGCAGCTCCCCTCATCTGAAAAACACAAAATTTAGCGAAGATGATTTCCGTAGCATTCTGTACTACTTGAGTGATCGAATATTTACAACAAAGATTCATGATAGAACCAGGAAACCGAAGAGAAACAACCGAAAGCGATGAAACACATCACAAACAGTGAGGACCACCACATTGCTCGGGTGCGCGGCCAAAGACCAATGCGAGATTGACAATCATGCATGGGGACCAAATATTGAACGAAATTTTCTGATGAATTCAAACTCCATTGAGCTCAGTTTCTTTTTGAATCTGCTGAAGCAGTTCTCTACATCAATCACTACATCCTCTAAAAGGTGTTTCTTAAAGATGAAGGTGGCCAACAGCTCCAACATTTCATCGATCCCCACTCGCTCGTCGTCTGCCGCTGCCCAATCGGACATACACGTAGAGCGCAATTAACCAGATGACCCGTTCCCTGCATAGTCTTCTGTTCCCTTCGATGGATTCGGCTCCTTTTTCATCCGGTACAGATATTCATGCCATTTAGTAGAAGTTTTAACAGTGGACTACCTTCGAAGCACCTTTTGGCATCAGTGTTCTTGATCAGCTTCAACGAGGGGGAAGAAAGAGTCTGAGTTCGGAACGTCCAACGGATGGCCACAATGTTGGAATTAAGGTACATTTTCTACTGTCCAAGTACTAGGTCATGGAAGTAGTAACACTGAAAACAGCTCAGGTGGTAATCGACAAAGTTAACCAGCAGACAGTATCATTTACAGACATCAATTTTCAGTTGGAGGGAGTGAGTGAATCATTCCGCCAGCTAATCGTAGCCGCTTAGCGAACTAATTTCCAAATTTCTTCAATTGTAATCATAGAAAATCCTCGTTCAGCAAACGAAATTTTCGAAGAAAGTAGTACAGTAGTTCCTAGCCGGATATAGAAGGTTCCCAACGGTTCTCACTGAATGGAAGCCTACCTATCTGTAGCTCACGCTTGACTGAAATCTCATACTGCAACTCGATCATGCTCACTTTGATTTTTTTGAGGCCTCATAATGTAGCCGCTGTGACAGGTTAGGGTGAACCCGTCAAAAACTAACAACACGGAATGCTCGCCCCTCTCATACTCTATCATTACTTACGTGATCTGCATAAAACTGCTTCCTCCCCAAGATATTTTATGACAATTAAACGATGACATCAAATGAAAGTATTCAAGCCAAAATCCCCTTGCACAGATACTTTGCTCATACCATGTGCGACTGTCGATGAATCTCGGCATTCTTCTTTTAGTTTGAAGTTGACTCTTCAAGCTGCACAACCGAGATATTAACAAACTGTATTGGGCTGACGTTTCGGTGCCTCCACCTTCCTCGGAGCCATTGGAACAGTCGACCTTTGGGGGTCCACCGATCACCCCCAGAGGGAGCCGGTCGGTTGGCGCGATGGGCGGGGTCGCCCCGCCCATTTGAGGCGGAGCGACTCCGCCCATCGCGCTGTTCAACTCGTTCAGATCGCGTAATCTTCTGCTCTCCTCTCCTGTATAGATGATAGAAGCCAATTCGATCATCTATAGAGGAGAGGAGAGCAGAAGATTACGCGATCTGAGATGTGCGCGCTCCTTCTGAGGCCCATTTGGGGCGGCGCGACTCCGCCCATCGCGCCAACCGACATGCACCCCCCCCAGAGGTCGACTGGCCGCATTCATACTAGGTGCGGTAGACGGCGGACTAGGGCGGTAGACGGCGGACTAGGGCGGTAGACGGCGGTCTCGGCGCCGTCTACCGCCCTCGACCGCCGTCTACCGCCCTAGTCCGCCGTCTACCGCCCTAGTCCGCCGTCTACCGCACCACTCGGCTGCCAGTCTTACGAAACCAATCGATGACAGGTCCCGTTGATGACTCATCCTACGGGATGACTGTTCGAGATAATTGTGCTCCTTTTTCTCTTCGCTCGTAGCAGATTTTGTTGTGATTTTCATTTTGTATCACGTCCCGTATAGATGACCGGTCTTCCGTGCGCGAGATGTTCGCAAGGACTCATTATTTTTCCATTTGTTTTTTTATCCCTCTTATCTCAGCATTTTGTTGTGAAAATTTTTATATTTCATTTTTTCTAATTTTTCTATTCGAATTTTTTATTTCTATTTTTTCCTGCTCTATATTCTAGTTAGTACTGGTGTGTTATGCGTGCCTTTTTTCATTCTTACTATTCTAATGTATACTATTCACACTTACAAAATCATTATTTCGGAACCAAATCATGTCAGTACTAGCTAGAATATAAAGCAGAAAAAAATAGAAGTAAAAAATTTTATAGAAAAAATAAAATAGAAAAATTCCCACAACAAATTATTGAAATAAGAGGGGTAAGAAAAATAAGTGAAAAAATAATGAGCTCAAGCGACCATTACGCGCACGCAACATCGGTAGTAAGCACGGGACGTGATACAAAATGAAAATCACAACAAAATCTGCTACGAGCGAAGAGAAAAAGGAGCACAATTATCTCGAACAGTCATCCCGTAGGATGAGTCATCAACGGGACCTGTCATCGATTGGTTTCGTAAGACTGGCAGCCGAGTGGTGCGGTAGACGGCGGACTAGGGCGGTAGACGGCGGACTAGGGCGGTAGACGGCGGTCGAGGGCGGTAGACGGCGCCGAGACCGCCGTCTACCGCCCTAGTCCGCCGTCTACCGCCCTAGTCCGCCGTCTACCGCACCTAGTATGAATGCGGCCACTGTCCCAGATCGCATCTAAAAATATAGGGGACTCTCCGGCGCGTGTCGCGTGCGTGTCTCTTGGCCCATTGCCAAATGTGGTATACTCTCCTCGACCGGAGGTATTTCACGACTGATCTTTACAGGAATACATGTGAGACACTATCCTATGATGATCGCACTGTTATTCCTCGATGGTCTGACTCGTCAGAAGTGTACTTATGTTCCTAAGCTGCTCAATAGTCGTGGCTAACCCCTCTTCCTATTCAATGATTTGGATGTATTTTCTATACTCCTTGCATTCTTGCACCTTAGATGCCGCTGACAACTGCTTATTCCTATACAAGCTCTTTCAGGAGTGAAACTACGCTTTTCGATTCTAGCTCAGTGTAGATTTAACCACCACAATAGGAACAGATACGACCCCTGACTCGGCTTCTCCCGTTTTCGAGTGTCGTAGTGGCGTTTACAAACTAATGTATTGTAAACCCTTTACCTTCACTTCGAAAATAAGAGATCACTTGCCCTTCCATAGAGAACTAGCGAACTAGAGAACTTACCCTCACACCTAACTGTTGTGAGTGCTACCGCTTCAACTCATGCACTGATGTCATGACTCCAGAAGGCGGAAAACATGTTCTGATCTTATGATCGCAGGCAAAAAAACACGCGTGAGTTATTGGTGGAATGAAACTACGTAAGTGGTCTACTCAACAGCTGGAATTCTGAGAAACGAGATAAAAGAGTGTGTATTGAAGGCAAGATCCATTCGAATCCAATCTCATTCGTCCACTTACCCTCCTCATCACCCCATATGCACTAGTCTCGTAACTTTGATCCACACTGCAATTTCCTTTCTTTATCTCTATGGCTTGAACTCTGCGGAATCCCATGACTTCATCGCATGGGCCTCATCCATGGTATATCACTGATCCTACGATAGCTTTTGGGGGCAATCAAATTGACCCGCAATCATTTCCATTCTCCTAAACTTATCTTGCTCTTCAGGATCCATATGGTAGCAGATTGCCCATCGATGAGGGATCTCTCTTGTACTCCTAAATTTGTCATTGCACTGACTGCAAGCTCTATATGGCTGTTCTGGAACTCTCATAGCAATCTAACTTCTCGTCTAATCAAACGATTCTACCTTAAGTTTGTCCTTGAGGCTGCTCTTATGTGGCACCGGGGTAAAAGGAAGTAGAACAACTCACCCATATACAAGGAGGGCCCTCGAACGCTGAAGGTGTCTATAAGGATGAAGCGCTTAGGGACATGGATGAACTCCCAAGCAGGTCAGCCTCACTACACCATCAACAAACATTAAGCAGTTACAGCGAGACGCCCAGAATATGTGTTACACATGTATTCGTATGCAGGCAGTAGTGAAATTACTCTAGTCGAGGCGAATAGACCACATTTGGCAATGGGCCAAGAGACACGCACGCGACACGCGCCGGAGAGTCGCCTATCTTTTTAGATGCGATCACTGTCCCAAAGGCTCCGAGGAAGGTGGAGACACCGAAACGTCAGCCCAATACAGTTTGTTAATATCCCGGATAGATACCATTTAACTCCAACATGTTCACATTACAGCAAACCTTCTATCACCCCTTCCTTGCCAATTCTCTTCAAAGTAACTAGTCGGAACTGATCCAATTCAACCCGTCGACTATCGAAGCCAAAACATATTTACCGAACTATGACTTAACACGACGAAACCACATAGCACCATTACCAAGTGGGTTCATAAGTCCTTTTTCTCGGAGTAATTCCATGATGGATCACTGCGAAGTGCTCATACTGATGTTGCACATCAAACAGGGGACTACAACCAGCATACTTAGGCAATACGTTCCAATTTTATCAAACAAATACAATGTTTTCAAGAGATTCCATCTGAAAAGTACTTAGAAGTTGGTGTAGAAAAATTCCTCACTTTAATGTCGTCATTCGAAGAGTATCTCACATCGTATCACTTTCAACTGTTGGTTTAATAATAGTAACTGTCACACTGGAGTTTTGCATTAAGTTACAATATCAAGTTGAATAAAAAAGACAACAGACGAAAAGGAAACGGTATTTAAACTTTTCAGTAAATGAGGTAAGACAACCAAACACTGAGAATGATTCTCCAACAAGACTTACATCAAAGTTCAAAACGAAACACTAACAACATGCGCCGGGATGCATTTCTGATTGTTATACTGAGGTAATACTAAAGATAGGACCATAAGAATGTACAAACACAATTCAAACATGGCAGCATAAACGTAAGTTTAAATACAATATATAGTGAGTTGTGCGGAGATATTTACTAGTGAAAATGATTATTGCACGCGTCAACTCAGAAAATTTGGCAAAATCATCCCTTTTTGGCCAAGAATAAACAATGATTGTCAGAAATTGAGGCGCAGATGATTTTGTATCCATCCAAATGTGCGGACGTAATTTTTCTTGGTGTTGGAACGATCTGAAAACACCAACCACTAGAATACATTAGACAACACCTTTATCATAGCAGACCTTCTCATCGTCGTCCTTCAATCCTAAGCCAAGTTGACCGCTCGTATCACAACCCCAGGCATACGCATCACCGTTTTTCGTCCATGCCACTGAACAACCCAACTTGGCAGTCGTTCCAGCAATTTCTCCAGCTTCTCGTGGAAATGGAATGCGCTCCAATGTGGAATACCTGAATGATGGTTTCTTTCATGGCTGAGATACAAATATCCATTAAATCGAATTGAATTTGAAACATCTATGCAATTGTTCTCAATGCTGAGATGGTAAACTTCTTTCGACCTACTTCCAATGTTCTGAGTCATCATTTCCAGTCCAGGTACCCAGACCAAGAGCATTGTCCGTGTTTTTTCCAATTCCGTATACTTCTCCTGAAAATAGATCTTCTTAAATACAAAGCCATTTGCTTTCATTTTTTCAGTGAGCCATAGATTTTACAACTCAACCCACGCTTTTGGTTGTGATGAGAGCGCTTTCATTGCAAATTAAAGGCACCGTTCACGATAAAAGTGTTACTAGCTCTTCCTTTGGGAATACCCATCGCCCCCCCCCCCCATGGGTGGTAGAAGGGACCCTCTCGCTCTCACAAACTCGGCGCTCAAGGCATAGTGGAAGCCCCGTTGCTGCCGTAGTTCGCTTTCCCGCCCCTCGATCGGTGTCACGTTAGACGAGTGTCGAGACAATACAGATTGCTATTATTCGTTCTAGGACCCACGCACAATCAGCTAATCGCCGAGTGATGAGGCGATGTTTTTCTCCCATTCTTTTTTTCCCCTGTTTTTCTTTTTGCTGCCGCGATCCCTTATTCAATTTCCTACTCCTAGAGGCTGAAAAAGGTGAGCTACTTTTGCTGTTACTAGGGCTTTTTTGTTTATTTATGCTTATAAGTGAATGAATTTTTGCTTACCATTGTCTGTTATTCGCACCAGGACCCACACGCGCGCAGTGAAACACACTGTTTAGCTCGTCCGGACGCCCCACTCTTCTTCATTTTTCTTGTTTAATTCTCATCCAGCCCCTTTTTTAACAGTTTTTGGAAGCCTTTTTTCACTTTAGAAACACCGATGCACGCAGTTTCTCCACCTCAGTCGCACTAGTTTCGATCTTGTCTTCCATTTTTCAACATAATCTGGATTACCCAAAATTATCGTGAGCTGTGCCTTTAATCTTTTTATATTCATTCAACCCAAGTCTCTATTCTGGCATGCATATATTCACAATGAAAGCGCCCTCACTGTAAATAGGTGCATATCGAATTATTGAGATTTTTTAGAGCTCAAATTGACCCGTACATTGCTACAGCACTACGGCGAAGGAATAGATCTCTGCAGTCGTCCCAGCAGGATCTCAGCAGTTGGCCCAATAAGAGATTACTTATGGACAGGAACGAATCCAATGAGCTGTGGCTAGCTTTTTTTGTCAATTCTTTGCATGCTGATGTCCAACCAATGGATGCCATGCAATGAACGTTCTTCAGTTATGTTTCAAACGGAACCGAATTATTAAAAGAGAGATAGGCCGAAAACAAAATTTCTACATGACTCTCAAGATTCACCGTACTATGCCAAGGCTATAAATGTGAGCAGGGGAAAGGGGATCTTGACAAGTAAGATTACGTAATGTAGTAAAAACGAAATTTTTTCAATAATCCTACCTCGCTCATCTCGAGCTATTATATGTTGTACACCATCAATATGTGTCCATGATCTACCCAAATACGCTTTGGCAACACAGGGCGTGAGGATACGGAGTTCCCGTTTGTCCTCTTCGGAAGCTGAAAAGTTTGATTAATGAGAGAAATCTTATGGTACTCTACCATAGAGAAAAGTGTCATATCACATTGATAGGCCATATCACATTCGGAAGCAAAGCGAAAATTTCATTCTTCATATGCGCTCACTCACGTTCTGAAGGTGCCTCTCCTTCTATAGGGATCCCAAGATGTTCGAAATTGTTGAGACCGAAAGAGAAAACTTGGTCTTCAGAGACAAGCATAGTCCAGAAGCCTCCGGCATGAATGTCCTACAAAAGCAATTCTTACGAAATATATTCTCCTTGATGCGCTAGGGAACTTGCCTTTATAGGAATATCCTTCCTTTTCTTGTCTTGCAGAATCAATATCAGGGACCTTCCATCCTCATCAACCATGTATTCTGAACAAGAAAAAATGTGGGAAGTGGCAACAACGAAGTGGTATTCTACACCAGATAGACAGCAGACTAAACAATACATACGAGGCCTTATTGATCCCGTCCTCTTGCTTCTTCCCAGTTGGCCCATCTTACCATCGCCAAAAGTAAGAACTTTGCCGTCCTCTTCTAACATAACAAGATGGTTTTCCCCAGCAGCAATCTGCAAGAATTATTCAAGCAGACGAGGAGGAGATAAGCATGGCAATAAGCTCACCTTGACTATCACCCTTTTCTTGTAATGTATTAATACAACAGGATGTTCCTTCATTTTGGTCAGGAGTGGATGCACATTGATTTCACCGCTGGTGTCCTACAGGTTTCACCCATAAGATCACATTTTGTAAAAAAAATTAAACCACGTATCGTTGACTCACTCTCAAATTTCCCCAAGCAATTACAGATCCTTTGTCAGTGAGAGCAGCTGTGAAGCTTGCGCCGGCTGCCAGCATGACAATCTACAATGGTAACATTTTTGCAGCATTCCATCTGTTTTTGAGCACCTGCGTCATAGCATTCCGAGTACACATACCTTTCCTTGGGAAGCAATTTCTTCAGATAACTCAACTTTAGTGAACTTATCAGTACTGCCTTCTGGTTCGACCCCTAAAAAGTTGCGGAAGTTTGAAACATATTGTCAAATATTAATGAAAACTGAGAAAAAGCTCAAACCTATGGCTGGAACCGTTCCCTGTTCATTTATTCCACACATATAGACTTCGCCATCTGCTGTCAGCAAAGCGGAATGCACACCTCCAGCCACAACCTATAGAGAAAATTAACTGAATCGCACCAAGACAACTATTCAAATTACGAACCTGAACTACTTGCAGTCCCTCGTCCTCCACTAAGTCCACTTTCCGAGGTTTCTTCGTAGTTGTGCGGCCAGGATGACCAAGTTGTTCACCTTCTCCACAAGACAATACTCTTTCTCCGATTACATTTGAAACGTAATCAGTGTATGAAAGCTTCACTTTGGCATGAGCAACACGACCTAAACAGCTTTGTTAAAATATTCTACTGATTCTGCCGAAATGGATTGCACAAACGAATCAAAAAGAAGCATTGATTTTGAAAATTCGCCTGTATTACCTCTTCCCGGAGTTTTGGGTGCCTTCGCTGGTGTTGCGGCTCCATCTTCTTCAACGACTTTACGCTTACGACCACGTTTACCAGTAGTTGGAGCTGTCTAAAATTATCATACTTCTACGACAATTGACAGTTTTATATACATGTATTGATGATAAATGGATAAATATATAAATAGGCAGTCTCAACAGCTCTTAGGGATCCATATTATAAAGTCACCGAGGCTTGGAGCTCATATCGGGAAACCGAAAAACGCGTTTGACCTACTTTAGATCAATATTAACGCTCACCAAGACTTCCTCTTTCTGTTTAAGTTCAGCAGTGATGTTCTTTTCGCGTAAGCGGGCAGATTTACGAGGCATTGCTATGAGCAAGCAAAAGCTCGTTGATTGGGAATGTAGATATTGAACCAATAAAGCGCGCCCTAACAAGAAACACGCAACGTTTGAAGTTTCGCATACGGTACATTGCTTTGAAACCAACGAGAAAAACCTCAACACTGCAGAGTCAATGGTGTGCAAACCACAAAGTCCGTGATACCGTATTCCGCAAAACGTCTGAAGTCTGCTGAGGTTTCTGCCTAATCCCTCTTTAGCCGGTTTTCTTCCCATAGCTATAATTCGCAACACCTCGGAATTATACAGGCTCATGTTCTTAAGTAATATGGTTGCAGGGAGCAGCAACGCCGTTTTCATTTACTATTGTCAGTGCGCACTTTTAATCACCTCAAAAGCTGCCATATTTTCGTTGCTGCACCACACATTGATTTCGTTTTTATTCCTTGCTTGTATTGAGACGTTCCCTTCTATTGTGTTCTGCGAGACGACGCAAACACGCTCTCGTACACAAGAGAATAACAACCAGTTGTGCGCACAAATGACTAATAATGAAAACTAGCGCCTGACATATGGAACCTTGCTATGAATGCAAAATTTCGTTTGTAAAGACAAACATCAACAATTCAAAGTAGTGTGAGTGAAGTGTTTTGAAAGAGGTCCTGAGGGAGCATCCAGTTGTAAGTTTTGGCCGGGATTTGAAAGCACAAAAACTATGAAATTCCTCTGCGATGCTCTTCTATTACCTAGCTTTTCCTCCCCTACTCGAGACAGATCTGTCTAGAACTAAACCCTTAGTATGTTCGCCCAATCTCTAGCGGGTTGGGTTTCAGATGAGCTGTGAAACCTGTTTGTCTACTTAGCAATAATAAGGCATAACAATTCCAATCCTAATGATCCATTCTATTCCTGATGCTTGAGCACACCTTGTTTATTTTCGTGACGTGCGTTTAACTGTAATTACGGATTCCTTGTGGATTCCAGCATCAGTTCACTTTTTGCCTGGAAACTGGGATGCTTTACCTTCTGAGCTTCAACGGTTGTGGGTTTGGCTTTCGCAGTGCGCCCTCGAGTTCTGGGTGTCCTAGGCTCAGCCGCTTCTGGTGTGTTTGGAGGTGTTACATCTTCTTCCTCTTCCTCCTGCTTTTCCGAAGTATCCATTTTCTCTTCTCGCCGTTCTCCAGACTTAATAGTGATAGTCAACACACAAACGACTTTTCAAATTGAAAATACATTCTATGCGACTGTGACATGAACATATATGTGATAATTTTATGTTCTGGAAAGTATTGGAAGTGAAGAAAGGGGTTTGAAATTCTCACCTCCTTCGTGGTCTCCATCTCACGTTCCCCATGCGAAACAACTTCGGTAGACTCAACAGTGACCACAACATGCTCTTTGAAGACTTCACCGCCATTTCTTCCTTGGATGGTATAACTTGTCCTATGTTCTTCTTTGATGATATCTTGAGTTCCTTGCGAAATGCAACTCGTCGCTTGCATATCTTCAACGGAGCCGCTTGTAGTGGTCTCAGCTCCTTCGAGTCCTACAGAGGAAGTGTCTTCATCCTGCATTTCTACCTCTACCCTCTCAGTTTCCGGTTTCGGGTCGGTAGAAGTAAAAGTCTGAAAAAAGTTCACTACATTGATCTGCAACTGCAGCTAATTACAGATCACACCTTCTCCTTTACTCTATCGTCGTGGTATACCACAGTTTCGATGGTTTCTGTTCGGAGCTGGAACTGCTGAGAAGTTCGGAGCTGGGACTGCTGAGAATCTAGCTCTGACTGGTGCTCTTCGAAGGTCACATCAGCCTGATTTTCTCGAGAGTCTGTTTCCGGTTGTTGCTCCTAAATTATTTGACTCAATAGACATGGGGAAATTGATAGAACTAAAGACCCAAACAGTCAACTACTAACGGCCGCAACAGACACTTCTGCGTCCTCATTGCTCTGTTTTTCCATAGAGGTTTCCACATTGCTCTGTTTTTCCATAGAGGTTTCCACAGGTAGAGAAGCGAAGGAATCCTGTTTCTGAAAACACGGGTTCTCGTGATTCAAAGCCAATCACAATGAAATAATGAGTTTGAGAGTATTTTAATGAAAATTAAAAATTATTACAACTTCAATAAGTCTGCACAGAGCGAAAAAGCTTTTCAGAAATTATTATTCTTTCAGAAGTACAAACTTAGATATGCTTTTGGGGTTTAGTATAAAACACTATCACCGCATTTCCAGCAGACGAATCTGTTTAACCTCGATTATTTCCTTCAAAATCAGGAGTCAAGGAAAAATAAAAAAAGCCTAGCAGCAAAAGGGCATCTCTGACCAATTCCCCATTTTACTACTCACAGATCTAAGATGAGAAAATTCAATCTCAAATTCTTACTGAGTTAGCAAATTATTACTGTTCGCCACTTCAGCAAATTGGGTCCATTAAAAAATTGAGGTACCCTCCTTAAAAAATATTGAATACTTTGCGAAGAATTTTGTAACAGTAAAAATACCGTAGGGGTAAGAATTATTATATTCTATTTTACCTCGAAAGAAGTAGTTCTTGGAGCGTCTCCAGCACCCGAATCTTCGCCCTCGGTGCGTAAAAACTCCATGATCTGAACGGAAAATTACACACTGAGATCACATTAATTAAAGCTTACATGTGAAGGAAGAAGTAACGTGACTTGGATATTGAAAGTTCCTTCATAATATAAATTACAATATGCTATAGAGCTTGTAAGATCCGTATTGAAAAGTCCAAAAAAAGCCAGATTACTTCAACGAAAGCGTTGCATGAAGCAAAATACTTTAGCCACCAACAATCAAGATAGCGATTTCGTCCAAAGAATAAGCGTAGCTCAGTTCTCCTATTACAGCGGAAGTCAGGGATCAGAGTTATTAGTTTCACATTAACATTTTCGAACAGTAAACAATAAACAAATTAAGGAACGAAGCAAATGATACACACGATACACATGTCGTTCTACACGAAGGAACCTTTACCAGATTATGTTCAATACGAAAAATAGAAGTGCCGTCGACTTTCGAAACAACAACTTTGGTAAACAATAGCCAGGGAGTTGCGATTCGCAACAAACGCTGAAAAATTGGCATAGCGCCAGAACTCAAAGAAGCAACAACATTGGCGCTCAAGTACGGTTTAGCTTTGGGGCGCGAAATTATCCGTTAGCAAGGCAACGGCTGCGTCGTCTGCAAGGTATCTTGTCTGTTGGTAGTGCGGCTCTGTCTCAGGGTTAGCTTTTCCCCTTATTGTGTCCCTTATTGAAGGATAAAGGTATGCCCATGTGTTTCATGTATTTCGTCAGCTGTTCTTGCTCACCTCAACTTTGCCAGACGAACACTAAACAGATTATTGAACACCAGTGATTTATGTTTTTCATGTATGTGGATATCTATGTGCTGCATGTGAGGTATCGTTGCGGCAGGCACCAACGTCACCCCAGCTTAAAGCGCGATGGGGCAACAAGTTAAATTCTTGATGTATTGTGAGATGGGGAGCCATTCCTGAGTAGGCTAGATCCTTTCTACTAATGTTATGAGATTTTTTAAAACCTGCTGCCAAGATGTTATATAAGTTCTAATCAACTTACGTTTCAGCGTAATCGCCCTCTTCAGAGTCTGGAAACCTGTATAAAAAAAGCAAAAAATAAAAAAAGTAAAGCTATGCCAAGTTTCATCGAGAGTCGAACATGGACGCTTAGATCCTTTCTCTCTCCTATGAATAATTGTGCTAGGAACCTTTTTATACAGACATGAGCATAGCTTCTACTTCGCTTTTGTTTCAGTTCTGCCTTACAGGGCAACGCTTGATGAAATTCAATGGGTTACAGTAAATAAATAAACAAGTGAGTTCTTTATTTGAAACGCCATTTTATTCTTTCTATTCAAGATTATGATCCTAGAATTGCTTTAGGTTAAGCCAGCAGGTAAGTAAGGGTTTCGATATTTCCAGGCGAAGATGATCTACGTGATAGTTGGTGGTGGAATCGCCGGTGTGAGTTGTTTACGACAACTCCTTGTATCCCTTCATAGCTCCGATAACATCATCTTGATCTCTGCTAGTAAACGAGTGAAAACGGTATCGCAATGGAGGATGGTGAGTCCTTCCAGGATTGCTCTACCATTTTGTAGCGCTTCGGCCCCGTTTTTGACCAGCATTCTTTCTAGGTTGGGCAATACACCGAGCAGTTCGATGTCAATGAAGATGACATGGTGTCAGACGACCCACGTTTACTTTTTATACAAGCGGAAGTAGTTGGTTGGAACTACAAAACTAAGGTATGTAGGGCTGAATATATTATTGCGGGAAGTTAAAATTGTAGCTGAGCTGTTGAGAAACGAGAGAGTTAAAAGTTTCCTCGCGTTTTCAATACATAATTTGTATTGCTTTGCATCTATGCTGGTCATCCCCATAGCCTTCTGTTCAAATTCATTCTGTTTCTGTAAAGGGATCTCAACAGTTTATTTCATTTCAGGAGTTGTTCCTCAGTGATAGAAGCGACTCGGTGAAGTATGACCGGTTGTGTATAGCCACTGGTGCACTGCCAAGTACGCCATTTTCAAATGATAAAGTGAGCTATTCGGTTTTTCTCTGTTCTTGTGCTCATTGTTATAAATGGTAACACACATCCATAGATATTCGACCGTCAGTGTTGTTTTCCTTGAACATGTCTCCATTGAGCATAGTAGGTCGAGAAAATTGAAGGTGGGGCAAGGGGTAGGAATAGTTTGATACTGGATGAACTACTCATTCATTAATCTGTTTGTACTTTGCTTTCATGAAAGGGATCGGTGAATCCGACTCTTATATTTGTAAAATTTTCTGGTGACAGACGTCTAAGTTTTCTGAAAAGCTTTTTTGAAGGTTCTGACTATCCGCGATACGGAATCAGCAGAACTTCTGCAGCACCGTCTGGAAGGAGCAAAGCAGGTGGCTGTTGTGGGTAATGGAGGTATAGCTACAGAAGTAGTGTAAGTGGCAAGGTGTTCTTCCATAAGCCCATAAAGTTGTCGGATCTTAGAAGGCAGTTCATCGACCTTTACAGTTTTGAACTCAAGGGTGTCAATGTTACGTGGATAATTCGTGATGACTCAATTTCTTCAGTATTCTTCAATCCATCAATTGCGGAGTTCTTCAAGGAAAGAGTTGAAGTTGGACGTCAGGAAGGTATGAACTTTTGGTGTTTTTCGATTAGGAGTTGATTTTCTTTCTACCTGGAATAGTTCTCACTCTGAGTGTATTGCACTAGTCATATTTGAGGTTTCAATAAGAGAACAGGTAGGATAGAGTACTTTGACTTTCAATGAGAAAGGCGATAGAATGGAATACACTGGTTAAAGAAGGAATCTCTGCTTAGTCATCCAGGGATAGTGGAAAAAACAAGTGGGTAGAATCCAAGTAGCAAGAAATATGATGCTAAATGAAACGACAGTACTCGGTTGGGACCCTAAATGCCACACTTCCTTGAGTTAGGAGCATCTTGCTTTTCTTCAGTCAAAATTGTACATGTAATTTGTCGTACATTTATTGTAGAGCCACCGTTAAGGTGCGAAGAATGCTGGTGTACTTAAACGGCCACGGTATTGCCTTGATGAGTGTGGTGAGCAAAGGACTGCGCGCAACGTTGCTGGATGTGCTCTTGGTCCTGATTGGATTTCATCTCTTTCGTTCAAAGATTGTTCTGAGGTATGCTATCTTATCAGGCGCTTATGGGTCGTCATTGCACTAGGCATTTCGGGTATGATGAAAGAATAAAAAGGAAGAAGTCTTGGCTCTATAAGTCCCTTTTCCGGTATGCCTCTACGCGCTACACTTCCTTTCAGACTCGTAGTAGCTTTTCGATTGCGTAAATGGTTTAAACAAAGGTCTACCCATGACAGACCGGTGTCCAAGTCAGAGGTTCATCCTAACAAATGAATCTGGTTCCGATAAACTGATTACGGAGGCTGTAGGCTTGCTTGGACTGGGCGACTGTCGATTTAGAATTCGATCATGAGCGTGATCATGCACATGGCATTCTACCACATCACTTCTGGCAGTGGTATACCATAACCCGGTTGCAAAAAGGTATTGCCACGGATGCCGTAATAACATTATTATTTCAGGGCCGTTCATTAAAAATTATTCGTAATGTTGAAGTACAAAAGGTGGCAGATGTCAACGGTGGCCTGAAGTTAACCCTCAGCAATGGGTGCGAGGTTCAATGCGACTGCGTAATTTGGGCTACTGGCGTAGTTCCAGCCACGAGCATTTGGACGGATAATTGTGACAAAGTTGGTTTTATTTATGAGCTCAATCATTTCTAACTACTGGAAACGACTACTTTCATTTGAATACCAAACTCCATAGTCATATATGGGCGATCAATTTTTCTCCACTTCCCAAGGATGGTCAAATGTGTTTCTTTCAATTCACTGCAATAATGCCAGTAAGATAGTCCATCTTATGCCGGGCTTTCCTGTTAAACTTAGCTTCTCACTGGCGTTCCTCTCAAAATTGTGTTTTCTGAAACAGGAGGAGAGCACTTATGAATTTCTGGCAGCACATATTCCGACGCACTGCGTAAGCGATCAGCCCATCATGAGGGGAAACGGGCAGTAGGAACGGTTTCGTGTAATCGATTCGCCGCATGCGGCCGTCGAGGACTTCGCTTCGCCGTTGCTACAGTTCTAGCGTTCTTCATACAGCTCGATCGAAATGCTATCCTAGCTTTAGGCATGATTCTACTACTAGTTTTTTTGTTCCTATATTTCTTACCTGCTGCTGCATTCTGCTTCCTCACTTCGCGCGCAGTGTCCGCGACGCGACAATTTCGTTCCTACTGCGCCACACCCCATCATAAGCAGTCTGCTCGAATCGTGATATATGTAGCAGATACCATGATCAACCTCTCACAATCTTGGCATGATTCAATTATTATTTCAACTTAGCAGAATTATTAGTGCCTGGTCATAGCCCGTCCACCTCAGCGCAGACCTCTCCCGATGGAGTAATTGGCCACCTTTTTTTAGCTGTCCCGAACAATTTTCTCCGCATTCCAGAGCGTTTTCAAAAAAAAAATATTGATTTTTGTCTTAGCTCCGCCCACCTCTATGCAAACTCTTCCCAAGTCAGGGATTTGATCACATCCCCTTTATATCTTCTAACTCCCTTTTTAAACTCGTTTGGGAACGTTTTTGAACGGAGTTATAAATTTTCCATATTTTCCCCGCCCTAATGTAAACCCGCTCACCTCAAGGACTTGGTCGCATTTCTTCTGTTCCATCCAACTACTTTTTTTCGCGCGTTTAGAACGGTTTTGGTCAGAGTTATAAATCTTTTATCTCAACTCCGCCCACCTTAGTGCATGACCCGCCCATTTCATAGATTTGACCATACTTACTTTAGCTCAAACCACCTTTTCTCCGATTTCTGGAACGTTTCTAGACAGGAGTATACATGTTTTCAGAAGATAGCCTTCAGTTAAAGGCACCCTCCGCCCATCGCGCGCGAAGATTCGCCAAAGTTATGCATGCCTAGTGCGCGTAAGGCCTTTCTCACTGCTTTTTCTTCTGACCTCCGCACATTCGTTAAATCGAGCTATGTAGTTGTGTGGAAAGTATTACACACTAGGGGAACGCTTGAGTCTCCTTCAGTTCACTTGTTGACCCATCCTTCATTTTTACAGATTTTTTCCCCAGTGTTTGGGCTGTTAGAAACCTAAACCAGACGTTTTGCCCAAGACACCGCCCTTTCTTGTGTGTGTCCCGCCCCCCGTGGGCGAAGCTCCGCTGTGCTCGATTGGTCTTCCGCTGTGCCCAACCCATCCCATACTTCATCCGAATTGTGCAGGTCCTTCTTCGGGTTCAAATGATCAAAGAGAGAGACAGACATACATACAGATAGACAGACAGTCAGACCCGTTATGCATAGTAAAGATATTCGACTAGTTCGGAATTTCTAAGGTGAACCCAAAATGACCTATTCGTCGCAGAACTTTCTCGCCAGCGGATTATGTAGTAAGAAATGATTTTAACGTTCAAAGTGTCTGTATGTTTGATGATTTATTCTGCTTAACTCTGATTTCTCTTTTTTAGTTGCAAATTTCTTCTGTAGATGGGGGAATAATTGTTGATGATGCAATGCGAACCCCTATTCCTGGAGTGTATGCTTGCGGCGATGTGTGCAGCGTATCCTGGAGTGCTCCTTCAGAAAATTGGAAGCAGGTATTTCAAGTTTTATAAATAATGTTACAAGTTTTCGATTAGGTCTGAGTGAAACTGAGAAGTTCCTGGCTCCTAAGGAGATTCGAGAGTTTTACGCCAATTGGCCGCATAGACAAGTTTTTCTGAATTCATCTTTGTCAAGTGTTATCGACAATAGAAAGAAAAAGCAAATAATGGAAAAGTAGTGTACGAGTTGTCCTTAATAATTTTTGCCGCTTGTCAAATTCAGATGCGACTCTGGACGCAAGCGCGACAAATGGGAGACTATTGTGCTAGATCCATGATGTCGGATGGAGATGTGGACAAAGATTTCTGCTTCGAATTGTTCACTCATACTACTTCATTTTTTGGTTACAAGGTAGCAGATTTCCCAGTTGGAAGTGTTCCAAGAGAGTCCAAATGTCAGTATAATCTTGCCGTCTCATTCCTTCATATCATAGCGTTGAAGGATTATTTTAGGAAACACGAACAGTTAATCCAAAAATTTGTCAAGTTCCAGAAAAAGGCAAAACCAAGTTTAGCTGCAATAAGAGAACTTTTGTATAGATCGAGTAAATTCTTGAAGGTTCATGTCATTTGTGCGCCCTCGACTATGATTATTGCATAAGGATTTGAAGAGATTAGCAAATGATTGAAGTTGTCTTAAGGTGGTATTTCTTGGGGACTTCAAAGCTGAACGGCAACCGGAAGGATGGTACACGATCGAAAGGTAATTTTCCTGATCATTTTTAATTATGATATTGGAATCGTTGTCTGCTAAGAAAAAAGGGTTCAGACAGTTTTTGGTGAAGTCGTAGATTGAAAGTAACCACTGTGATATTCTTATTCACGGTTTTTTGGTAGTTTTGGAGAGTTATAGAAGCTGTACTCCTTTTTAAGTTTATAGTATCTAGTGAGTAACTAAAGTAAGATTTGATTAGCCTATCGTGTTCAACGAATTGGCATCTCGCCTTTTTCAGAATCATCGAAGACGATCAGTTCGTTCAATGCATTATGTTCAATCACCGAGTGGTTGGTGCTGTTCTTGTGGGAGAAACGGATCTCGAGGTACTGCTAACTTCTTTCTCATTCTTCCTTTCTTTATGATTTACTTTCTATCGCTAATTCTTGTCCCTACATTATATATTTTTAGGAAACCATGGAGAATCTTATATTGAACAAGACTGATCTAGAAAGGATAGAAGAAAACTTCCTCGATCCACAAATTGACATTGAAGATTACTTTGACTAGTCCATCTCAAGCACCCAGAGCCTTGTAAATTATAAATTTTTCTAGTCCGAAATGCACTAATGATGGATTATGAGCGATTATCAGTGACTTTAGTTAGAATGTATTATAGCTTGTGGTTATGGTGGTTATTATGGTTCACCGGTTGGGCTACGCACACCAACGCGTGCACCACATGCCCACTACCGCTTACCTACGATTTGCTAGAGGGCCAATGTGAACAGTATCGGCTGACTTCCCATTTCATAACAGTTTCCTCATCGCGACATTCACAAACTTCATCGTAGCTTGAGACTTTCGGAAGGGCGCACAAACTGACGTACAAGCAGACCACAAAGTTACCGCTTTATATATAGAGAGATAAGGCGACTGAGGGAGTCCAACCGGGATTTCAATCTGCATTTTGATACTTTCAATGAACTATTTAATCTTCTTCACCTTCATTCTGAGGGTACAGGCTTGTAGAATGTAAAATGTAAAGTGAAGAACCAACAAGGGTACAGCATAGATTCCTCAAATCGAGAGGAGAGCCATTTTTATGGTAGAGATGACATTTCATTACAGCTCGGTCCGGGATCAAATTCCGGATCGGCTTCGCCCAAGACAAACAAACTTCTCATCCCTTCGCGGTCGGTTTATTGGCATCGAATCTCTCTGAAAGGATGAAAGCACTGTAATGAACATCGACTGGTCACCACAAATTATTGTAGAGCTACACACGAATGACTAGTGCTCGCAATAAGAGGTAGTGATCTCGGTTTCGAGACACCTGCTTTAACAACTTATCACTACTGAAAAGAGGAGCGGGGCTGTGTGATAATTCAGACGTACTGTAGAGATGATTAATGTTCCAGTAGTTGACGGGAGGGACGGTTAGTCACATGTCCAAGAATCAAGTCATTCCTCCATTAGCAGATTCGTTTACACTTTGTATACGAATAATTGCCCTAGTTTCTCAGTTCGCCCTTTATTTCCATAGACATACACTACATTACTCTGACATTAATTGGTCTGTACTGACCATGGTGGAAACCATAATCCGGAAATCCTTCCTAATCCTAGACAAAACACTAACGATTACCTGGTGAAATGACTGTTGACGAGAAATCATGATCAAAAGTCTGTAGCTCATGTAATCTCGTAATCCTTATGATATTTGATCAAAAAGAGACATTTACGAGGGATAGTCAGAAGTAATCCCGATTGGTAAGGTTAAGCGAGATTTATTGGGCAATACTCGGCTTAATGAAAAAACGGATCCCTCTACCAGAGTTCATTATTCTTTTCAAAAGATGACATGCAATAGTTAACAAGATGCGAAAAAAGAAAACAATATTGGAGACAAAGGAGCAGTTAACGCCAGCCTCCCGAATGCGAAGGAATAAAGCGAAAGTTTAAAAACAAACAAGTTTAGTAGCCAGAGTATCAGCATCTGACAGTGAAGTTTATCAAAAAATAACAGGTATTTTGCGTCAAGTGTGTCACTGAATTAGGCAAAAAAAATGTAAGTAAGGTTCCGATCTCCAAAAGAAATCAAAAAACATGACTTGAAAAGGGATTCGGCTAATGTCACGCATAGCGATAGATTTTCTAACCTCGAACTTATAATACATTGAGGGATCTTACTGTATGAATGAGAGTTGTACCGTATAGGAGGTTTATGGCAGACTTATTGTATTCATAGTAAACCTATTGCAGCTACTTCGGCATACCCTCCTTCCAAGCTTTTCTTAAGAATAGACGTTCTCCTCAGATGTTTAAAATGAACAGTCTTGCCCCCACATCCTTGTATGGGACTGTGATATACCTGTGGTTTTTAGATAGACTGGCGTTTTTATGCTTTCAATGCTCCCACCGCATGACCCTGCAGATGAAGTATCAACCGTAAAGTTGCCGTAAAAGGGCATGAACACGAACGAACCAGATATAGCTGATCCCTATGAAAAAGTGCATGATTATCAGAGCAGTACAAATGTATGTAGTGACGGGATTTGCCACACTGCTTCTGAACTTTTCTATTTCTCTTGTCTCTGTCAAGTTCTTCTTCATTTCTTCTTTAAATTAGGTTTTCAAGGTTCTCAACGATTCTTCATGTTTATTTACAGAAGTCATGCAGAAAGTCGCCATCTTAGTAGTATTGGTCGGAGTAGCAAACGGGGTGAGTTAACTTGACTACCTACATTCCTCCATCCATATGTATCTAGTGAGGGTGATGACGGGAGCCGTCAGTACAACAAGCATGATCTAGAAACTCGTGCGTTCAATAATTATACAGCCATCTATGAATTTCACCAAACCTCACGTTTCAAGGCACTTCAGAAAAAGTCTCAGTACGGAAAGTGTGCCCTATTCGGACTGTGGCGTGTAGACCAACACCAAGCTCCATTTCAAAAACATGGATAATTTCCCCTTCATTTTTTTAAGAGACGCTCAGCTTGCCTATGTGCAGAAATGATGCAGCCACTAACCAAATCAATTTATGGAGCAGCTGAATGATAACAAAGAGGAAAGGTTGCGTAATCAGTACTCAGCTATGCCTCTATTACTCTGAATTACACCAAAAATACGATTGTCTGAGTTAAAGTAAAGGCTATCAATGAGTCTCTGGTCAACGAGGTGCCAAGCATCGGCGATTGTCTTCTTGAGCTCACTGATGTTTCCATAGTGCTTGCTTCCTTCATGAATCTTTCTCGCCATAAATCCTCATACGTATTCTATTGGATTCAAGCCAGGGCTGTCAGCTGGGCAGTGCAAAATGAGGATTTGGAGCCGACTAAACCAGGCCTGGGTGCTCCGGCTGACGTGAATCGGGGCGTTATTCTGCATGAATACGAGGTTCAGGTTAGTTTCGGTAGGTTCTGACGCCGGAAAGTAGAAAAGGCACGGCGTATTACGACTCTATTACCGGAAGAGTGGAGCTTCTTCGGAGAAAACCATTAAAGAAGACGTTCACGAAAAGAAACTACCGTCCGTACCATGGCTTCTCCTCCCATGAAACATCTTCTGATCAACTGAGGTTTATTCTTCTCGGATCGTGCCAGCGAAACCTGCTGCTATCTAGGAAATCACAGTTGCACTTTTTTCATAGGAAAAAACAACTTTCATCAGAAGGAAGAGTAAACGACAACACATGAGAGGATCCTTATTCCAATCGGTTCGGATGCCATGCCTGGCGGAAGCGACCTAGTATCGCCATGGTTTTCGGTCATTAAGTGTGCCTTTCTCGTTTTGCACCCAACGTTATGTTCAGACTTAATTGTCACAGTCTCACCAGTAATCCTCGAGACAGTGAGCTCCGAAGAGAATTTGCCCTTTACATGATTCAGTCGTATTCGATTCGTTCCTCAAAATCCGTCGCTTCTCTCGTTCGGAAAGGTAACGAGGGGCATTCTGTATTTCTTTTGGTCCCATACTTTGCAAGATTAATGAAGAAAGCGTCGAATACTGCGTGGCATCGGCTCAAACCTCCCCATTCCCCATTATCACTTACTAAGCTACATCTACATTCCCTGTAATATAAATATGCAAGAAACAGTAGTCACTTGCAATGATAATGCACAACTGAACTATTAACCGAGATCTCGCACAACATCTTTGAAGCCAAATCAGGAACTGCACTAGGTACCTTTTTGAAGAAAGCGCTCTACTACAACGCTAGCCTTTCCCATATAAGTGGCGAAGATCTCAAGTATGTACCCACGCTTCAATAAATTTTGCTCTAGAATACGTCTCTTTGTCTACCTTCTCTACAGAATCATAAAAGCGCTCGTGTGTTACTCTGAGCAATGATAAGCGTGACCTGACCTCTGGACCTGTATATCGTAGTAGGCGCCCAGTCAGGCTCCTGCTATAGACTTCACTCGGCTAAACAAGAGTGAAATTCTTTTAATTTTCTTGTGCTGTGACTTCTTAAGGTTGCCCAGTTATACCTCATCGAATTCAGATAAATTGCCCCCCGTTAACCCTTGTTGACGGCACGCTGTTCTACGTTCCTCCTTCTGTGGAAGGAGGATATGCTGCTGGAACAATTGCGCAAGGAATGTGCAACGTGGGATTCCACCTAGAAGGAACAGCAGCCACCATTTGCAAGGATGGCATTTGGCAGCCCGTTCTAGGTAAGTAAATTTCTCTTCAAGACAGAATTTGTAGAGAACTTTCACTTTCGCTAACTCGAGTTTCATTTTATGTAGGAGCATTTCCCCACTCCCCACAACGGTCGTTCCAAAGGGATCGGGAGAATTCAAGGCGAAATGTGTTGTTCTGTCAATCCTACATCCGTTTTTTCATCAAGCCTGGGTTAGCAGAGTCTCCCGGGAAAGTTGTAATGGCACAATTACAAGCAGTGCAGTGTCGACAGCCTACCTAAATTCCAACGAACTGGGCCTTTAATGCTTTGTGGGAAGGACAAGTACGGCGGCATTATGATGCTGGATAGGGCGAATAGGAAGTAAACTACGACTGAAATCGAACTCATCGATCAACTAATAAAGCAAGTCGAATTAAACAGCGCGATGAAACCCGAGCTGGAAAGTACATATGACTGCAAAGAGGGAGAATGTTTTTTAATTGCCGGGTTGGAAAGACTCTCACTGGTCAGTATCCAAACTGGCATTTTTCGAAATTATCTTTTGACCGTCCAGTATTTTCTCCGCTATATCCGGTTGGTCTGTTAAACCTATCCGAGGTGGTTTTTGATGAGGTGCACCGTTTGACAGAGGAGTTTATCTGGAACAGAACCCATTTTCGTCCAAAATGCAAACTCATTCGGGTTTCACCTTATGCTCTGAAGTGTAATTTCCAGGTTCGGTCTTCTTCAAACCTGAGCATGTCATATAATATTTCAGAATGCTTTGCCGTACAGGTTTGTTATGATGGAACCGTTTATTAGGCCCCGTTTCGACTAACTCGTCGTCTTCAAGGACCTGAAAGTAGTTCGAAGCTCTTGGTCTGTGGTTTACCTGACCAAGCGCCCAAACGCACTAGGCCAGTTCCAACTACTCCCAGAAACCCAAACACCGAAACATCCCTGCCAAGAAACCATTCTTCTGCGGTTCCACTAGCGTTGTGTTCCCACTCTATTTTGTGAACAACAAGGGAACAATGAGACACCATTGATGGTTGTGAGATAAGAATTGCGCGGTGATCTCAAAGCCCACAAAAGGGAATAAATGGCAGAAGTTCACTCGTTACGGCAATGCACTCACTCCGGTTGTTCAGCTTGGGATTCCGCTCGCGGATATGCAACGCTTCCAATATCTTTCTAGCACCGATCTCGTTCTCGTAGGTTAGGATTTTGCATTTGATATCAAAATCATTGCCTTGATGTACTTCTACTCGATGCTTCCCAAGTGGCGTTAGTAGGCTTCCTCGCCTTTTGACTGCTAGAACACGTATGCCTAGCATCCTTCCCTCTCACCAATATATATTTCGTCACGGGCTGAACACTGAAGTTGGTATACCGTCTCTCGCTGTGTGCAATCTCCACCCCTTCCGAACGGACAAATATTATCTGTCGCGCATGCACGATCATAGAGTCTGTTGCGGATCAAAAGGCGTTTGATATTGTCTGCTGGTACACTTATCAAGACAACATCATTAGCCAAATCCGCTCGCGCAACGCACTGCCGTACTTCTGCGCTGACTTTGTCTGATATAAATGAAAGGCGGAGATGCACCATATTCTCATGATTTCTCAGCGGGTGCCCTTTTGAGCCTGTCTTTCTCTGCTTTGTCTCGTAGCCATTCAGGGTTGCAATCCCAGATGCTAGCTTACGTGACTCCTCCCACTCCGCGAGTATATCCGAGAGCGGAATCCTAAGCTGAACAACCGAAGTAAGTGCATTGCCATAACGTGTGAACTTCTGCCATTAACTTTCAGGTCCTTGAAGACGACGAGTTAGTCGAAACGTCGATCTAATCAACGGTTCCATCTTAACAAACCTGTACGGCAAAGCTCTGAAGTATTTTTTGGTATTCAGTGGACCAAATTGAAAGTTTGGAAGAATTGTGTTGCAGTGTGATATCTGTTTTCAGGTGTATGCAAGTCGAATACCGCAGAGTCAACAACTCTTGGTGGGTTCTGCTAATTACTGGAAGTTGCAATTGCAATTCACGCTTGTTTTTATTTCTAAAAAAAGTTTCTCTGAAAATTCGTTTCATGAAGAGCTTTATGCAGTGTGTGTAGTATATGATATTCAGTGATACCCACTCTACCCACTCTACCCACTCAATGTCCGCCGATTATTGTTGCTGGTGGAACAGCCACCTATGACCGTACTAACCGTGATGATACAGATGAGGTTTGAACTTTATTATTTTTCTGTTAAGTAATTTCAGGAACAGTTACAGAAAGGAGCTCATCCCTCGATTTCGTCTATTTTGTTCGACTTACTGGAGTCTTTATAGCAGATAAGATCGTTTTGTGCTAGGAACCTAGTGATTAGGGGTAAAACAATGGAACTGGATCATAAGGGTAGCACTCTTGAAATATACATAAATGGATTTGAACGACCTACCTGCTGTGGTAAAAGTAAATGCTATGCTCTGCATCCCACGTATTTTAAGTTAGGGTTACTCTAGTTTATAGTCTGACTCATCTGATCAATTTCAAAAGCTCATTTCCCTAAATTATCTAATGGAAAAAGTAAAGTATGGAGTGTGTTCTTCTCGTCGAGAGGAAGTCAATTTTCCTAAAAAAGCAACTGTATTTCACTTCTTTTTCCCAGCATTGATCCCTCGCCGTTACAGGGTCACCCCTTCTTGTCAGCCGTCTCCTTTTTCGTTTTATCCACAGCATCTTTTGCCGTGACTTCAGTTTCGAGAAAGTCTTTTTTTCACCAAGTCTTCTTTGGGATTGTCGATCCTGAACTTCAACACCATTGCCTCCTTTATAAGATGGTTCATTGCTCTTTCCAGTACACGTCCGTAACACTGTAGGCGCTGCACTTTCAGTTTCAGCTAGACTGTGGCTAGTCGCATAAGCGCGTTGATCCCCTCGTTTTCGAACCGGCCCACTCGAGCCCAACGAAAGGCTCACCTGAGCATTCTCATTCCTGCGGATTTTAGGATTTTAGCTGTCCTTTGTGCCCTTTCTTTTGAACGTCCTGGAGCACCGCCAACCGTACAGGATACTTGTGGACCCCTCCATGTCATTCATGCCGCGTTGTGTTCCTAGATTAGCAACCTCTCTGAAGTTTCCAGTAAGTGACCACACATTCAGAATCCCGATTCTGACCATGTTTTCGTGTCAAGGTCGTTCACTCCTGAACAGCCCTTGTGTTCTGTATTCACAATCAGAACTAAGGGGTAGGTTCTGCACTGCATTTAAGGCTGTCATCTTAGCTCTATCGCTGATTTCTTTTGAGACTACACACGTGGTTGTAGAGACTGGGTTTCTAAATCAGCCGGAATATCAACCGGGGCCTGGTACTAGCACCATTTTTGCCTTTTTTGCATGGCATTATTTTCCTCTCTCCGAAGGAACCGTTTCTGAGTGCAAACGTGAGTCCACACTCTTAACCCCACGACCGGTCCTGAATTCAACTATTTCCTGGAACAAAGGAGTATTTAGTAGGCGATTTTATCAAGAATTCTTACTATCAGTGCCTACGTTCCATGATCGCTACCGAACTCAGATGCGGCATTCCCAAATTAATGCGTCTGAAAGATGAGCAGCTTTGAACTTCGATAGGTTGGAGTTTTTCTATCAAAAACTGTCATAAACACTGCTCTGCGATCCTGCTCTGTTCGTCTTAACATGCTGGTCTTCGGTGATGTAGGCGAATCAAATCATGCACATGCTATTCCCAACTGTACATGTGGGAGTGGGAGATGGATGGTAACCAACTTCGGCAAAAAAAATTCAATTCCAAAACATTCCCTGCAATCTGATCATTCATTCACATTTTTTTTTGCAGTAAACAGCATTTGCTCTGAATTTCTCTGTAAACCAGCTTATTAAAGAAGTCATTTTTTTAGTGGCTCAAAGCTGAAGGTTCTAAGGTCAGCATTACTTGTGAGCGGGGCTTCGAACTTGATGGTGCGTCTCAGTCAACATGCGTGAAAGGCGTATGGGAGCCACCCATTGGATTTTGCAAGTTGAAGATTTGCACCAATTCATGTAAGGGTGACTGATATACCTAGGACTTTTTGTTTTTCAGCTGACTTAATTCTTTCAGCACCTGTCCTCAACGACTGCCCAAGTATGCCATCCCCGGCTGGTGCTTCACTCACTTATTCGAACAACAGCGCTTCGGCAATGACGTTTCCGACAGGGACGCTAGTCGTTATGAATTGCACCGCTGGTAGTGCTCAAGGTAAAGCATCAGATTGTCCAGTGGACCTGAAAGTATTGTTGCGGCTACCACAACTGTTCGAGGACTCCCATAGGGGAGGATTGAACTACTTGTAGTAGGAGACAATAGGCTCGAAAAAGTGTAATGGGAAAGTCCCCGTAGATAGATTGAATCATAGGATTCGTGGGTATTATTCTTCATTGCCCTGCTTTAGTTCATTCGGATCTAGGTTTACATCAGGTTAAGGCAATGCCGTCATGCCCACCCCGTTCAAAAAGCCGGAAAGAACAGTTAATGATGGTTTCGAGAAGCCCCTTTTGAGGAAGAACAGAAGTGTATTCTCAACATAGGGATCGGCGAAGAAGAGTAAAAAATGGCAAGTATCCAAGGGATCAAGGAGTCGTAAATCCTCTCAACACTGGTGGATTTGGTACGAAATATGAAGATGAAAATGATGTGAGAACAAATTTTCAATCTTCTGCAGTGCGTATGGAGTTGTTCACAGTGTCCTGGATATCCAAGATAGTCTCCCGCTTGTCCATGGGTTAGGGAACAAGCGATCACATATTGGAGTTTTCATCATTTAAGCTCCATTGTTAACAGTGCTGCCTCTACACAGAAGTCGAAATCGGGCCACTTCTGGGTGCGGCCTTTCATTGTGCTACTCTTTGAGCCCTCACCGCACCGTACCAAGGCTACTTGATATGGTCACATCTCTGAGCAACTTTATGTGATATTGCACTCTAATTCTTATGGATAGCTTTAAGGCACGGTTCACGAAAAAATGGTTTCGGAGATTTGCACATGGTTTGAATTCGACGCCCCCTCCATTTGTGATACCATTTGTGCAGGAATGAGGCCGAAAGCGGTCTGGATAGGGCGCAATGAGGGGCCAGAGAGTGAGCCACGGTCGCCCTCCGCCCCTAGCTAGGCTGACTACGGAAACTAATTGCCGTTCACCACTTTCGCATTAGAGCGAAGTTAGTGAAAAATCGATAAGTTGGTTGGCAAATTGCCAGGTTCAAGACTGTAGTCTAAATCAGCTGTTTGGGTGTGTTGTCTGCTATTGCAGACATTGCGTCGCCTTCGTGCACTCGCCCGAACACTCCCTTAACCGCCGTTCTCCCAATGTGAAACTCGTCCAAGCTCCCTTTCCAGCTCTTTTTTTACCCTTTCTATTCCTCTTTATTCATCGTTTTTTGCGCTTTTTTCGTTGTTATCGCTTTATTCTAAAGTAGTTCTATCAATTCTCGTCAAAAAAGGGTACTCTAAATTTATCGTAAACGGTGCCTTTAAGCGGTTGGTCGTAAACTCTGCAGAACAGATATCAACGGTTGCATGTCAGAAAATAGGCAACAATATTCTTTTCTGACACTTCCAGGCATAAATTACCCTACGAGAACATTTCCGGGTTCTAAACGAAATCAAAATAGATCGAACTATGGATTAAGGATAGAGCGGTTTCGGGCACGGTAGTGCACTTTCCAGGAAAAATGCCAAGGGATGAGCCGGCCAGTGTGGAAATTGCTTTGTCTGAACTGATGTGAGGGGCCAAAGTGTGACACCATGAACGAGTACTGTACCCTTGCAATCTCTGTGCAGTTCGTCAGAGTCCTCAGAATTCGCTATGATCCGGAACGCTTTATCATGCCATTATCACTGGATCTGCGCTTTTATTCAATACCATCAGCAAATTTAACAACTGTCAGGTAATACTGCCACCATAGCATCTTGTCGTGAGGACTTTTCATTCTTCAGGTCCTGCAGCTGCGTCGTGTTCGAACGGAACTTGGATACCACCCACTCTTGGAACATGTTCTTCAATGGCGATGAATGTTACTGGTGGGTGGTATGAGAAATTACTGTACAGTGCGACTGCGACAAGAAAATTGGCTCGTCTTCGTGGCCGATCATTAATCATCAGCTGATGTAGGCAGACCCTTTATTAACTTCCAAGCTAGCTTAAACCATCAGTTTTAACGTACTAGATACTAGATAGAGGATGAAGGGGGAAAAGTCACGATGCGACGGAAGCAAGCTTCTTATAATATCTCGTTGTTTTTTCTGCTGGCGAAACACGAATAGAAAAAAGACCGAGCTAGATGAGGTATTTTTGTGCTGTCTTACAGAAAAATGCCCGGCCCTAGCGATCCCAAGCGGAATGGTCGACTACAGCGATCCCGACATATTAAAAGTAAGCTTACACTCAAATATATTATAAGATTTACATACCTTATCCAACAACTTTAAACTTTATTTTTAAGTACAGCACTTGATCACTTTAACTGCCTCTCTTTTATTTTGTTGTCTCTTCCACAGCATTTTGTGAGCAATGAACCAAGTTCACCTGCTACTTTCCAGAATTTTATAAAAAAAAGCACCAATTTTGTTCGATTAACTTATTGAAAGCGAATTTCAGTTGCAAAAGGATCATGAGACGAAAGTTTATCTCACATGCCTTCCGAATACAATGCCCGAAGGTCCTATATCCTCTTACTGCCACAATGGGACATGGACACCCGAGCTAGGGGCCTGCTACGTACACTGTCTATGATGACGTCGATTATACCGTAGCTGTGCTGAACATAAATGAATTTTGAAAATATCGGAGTGTGATTACCGAATTCAGTATTCGGAAGTCCAAATCTGTGTTTGCCTCACAACTCTGCCTTTCGTTCGGTAGATACCGTAACCACTAAGAACGGCCTTCGACTGGAGTTAGTATTAGTATGGAGAGACTGCAAATATAAACGCTTCTACGAAACTGATTGCCAGCATCAAGGAACTCAATGAGTTTATATCCTCCTGTACTTATTTGTTACGGCTTCACTCTCTTGCCCCATACAGATTCTTCTACAGGAATAGCTCGGGTCACACAAAAAAAGTTGATTATAGCACTGAGAGATGTTGTTGATCTTCTGCGATAACTAAGAAGCACATCCACCGAGCTCTATAGCCAGCTCAAGCAATTTTTCACTGAGAATCTTCCTCTCCCTTCACCGGAATATACTTCCTATTCATTTTGTGAATCCTTACTAATGCCAGAAAAGCCAGTGTTATATGCTCATACACAATTCTACTTCTGCTCCAGTTCTGCGGCGGGCAGCTGCAAGAAGTAAGCCAAAGTTCTGACCCATGAAGCTGTCAAGATTTTCAGGTAATTATCGAAAACGAGCAATTTGTATTATAGGTTGTCCAAACACATGGAACATCATTTACTGGGCAAATCTTCCAAGGAGAAAGGGTTGAGATGGTGGAGAAGAGGCTAGGACTAGTTGTCAAATCGAAACAATGGACAACTTCGTAGGCGGTCTGATCGATAGTCGATCTCAATCTGAATGTAAAAACAAGTAATCGTCCATAGTAGGCTTGACCTTCCTAGAGCAAACTTCGTTCCTCACGATAAAAGTGAAATCGAAAAAATAGGATTTAAAGTGAATAGTGAACAAGACAACAGTATGTGCAAGGACAGAGTTCCACAAGTTTGCCACCACCGTGAACTGGCTGAGCTTCTGAACGATTTGAGCGAGTTCAGGTTTCCAACGCGAATGTCTTCGACAGTGAAAAGTTCCTAACAAATTTTTTGTTCATGATTTCCTCCTCTTCAAAATGAATTCAGGCGTTCAGTGCCTTTACATACACTCGAGCTGAACATATTTCTTCATGAGACGTTTCCAGCTAATACATGCTTTTGAGAGGTTTAAATGAATTCTGAAAAATCGTACTGAATGTGTCGTAATTTTTCACCAGAATTCCCCATCCATGCCATTTATTATGTAAGTTTTTTTGGACATCTATCCGTAGCCTGTCTTTCACAAGTACCGTGCTGCGCGGATTTTTTCATTTGACGTCAGTGAGCGAGTTCCTGCCTCCGATGTCGTCGAGGTCAGTCCGCACTCATCGCTTGATTAATGACTATTGTTATGGTCGCGTAAGTTTATGTTGAGGCGAAATTTGCATCAGATAACGAATTTGTCGTCGTTAATTACTGGCTAGAGACATTGAAGGCCGAAGTTGTCTGGATCATTAAACTAAGTACTTTCGATACGCGAAACAAACTATCATACATAGATGTTCTGCCAGCCTGAAACCAAGTTGATTAAAGACTTCTACTCAGTATCTCACGGGCTGCTTATTTGGTAGATTCCTAACTTCTCCACTATGACGATTTTGTGTTGTGATTTACTGCACCAATGAGATTCTATCACTTACAGGACAACAGTAGCAGAGTAAAGAAGTAAAGTCTTGGAGCGCCTACCAATTCATTTCTTTGGAGTGCTCTTCTTCGTTCGACATCCTTCCAAAATTGTGGTGATGTTTTTCGAAGCGCATGTGTTCCAAACAGAGGCTCTGGTTGGCCTGTCGATGAACAAATCTTCTCTTCTCAAACGAGTCTGGTGCCAATTAGTTGACCAGGGAGGGATGGAAGGCTCATCTGCGTGGGTACGCACTAATCTGGATGTAGAATGATAATACAGTTAGAATTCTCTTATAAGGTTTGTGGCGTAAACATATACCATATTCCATATTCCTCTCATAGCCCCTTGGGCAACATTTCATTCTACAACTGACAAAGTACCCCTATCAACTTAATTATTTGCTTATAGCCCGAGGAACGCGCTTATGAAGGGCACTGAGAAGAGGTCTATTCATTCACCTCATGCTATAGAAGAAAAACTGATCTGGGCGTAGGAGCGGTTCCACGACGGTGCGAATGACTTTCAATTGAAAATTTGACAAGGGCTCATCAGCCAACAGTACGTGCTGCTACTAATTTAGTGTAAATTACAATGAATCCCGAGACTATCAATCAAGAACTGGATGTTTTTATGAAATCATAGTCCATAGGACTTGATAAAGACAAAACCGACTAGTTTTGCGCTTAAATAGCAGCGGAGAGGATGTACAAAGCTTCTTCCCGATAAGGGTAAATCTCAACTGCGGATAAGCTCCACTGCATTCCGCGGCCTCTCGTCGACTTTCTTGATGGCAAGATTAGTAGTCGAGTTGTTTTCAGCCAGCATATCTTCCATATGTCAATCATACTGTACCTTTGTCGCTTTGTAATGTCCTTAGATGAGGCAACTTGCGGCGGCGTTCCCATGCTCGTTCTCATCTCAAAGGCGGATCTAATCGGTGTGAGGCGGTCGCACATGAAACGATCGTCCAAAGAAATACGAGTTAATTCCCGCGAGAACGAAGTTTGAATTCGTTGTCTCGTGAAGGGTCACAGGTGTCTACAATCGGAACACTTCAGAGTGTAAACGTTTTAAAAAGAAAAATCAGAAGAAATGGCTGCAAACTGATTATAAAGTTATGTAAACGAATTTCTAATCTTCTATCCCTTTGCTGTCTCACATCATAGACATAGGTGGGTTGCTGCTGGCTACTGCTACTTTAATTATGATGCTTTCAGCCTCCCCAATTGGAGAGTTCTGGGCGAAACTTCGACCCAGTTGCGATTTCCCGCCACCGTGCTTTTTATCTCCCATAGTACCGAGGCCAACTTGCCCTCGCCTATTTCGCATGGCGCACTGCAGGAATAACGGCTGCCAACATCAAGTCTGAATTTTTATACTTGACCTTGTGTTGCATCCATGGAGGCAGAGTCAGTAGAGTTCACAAAAAATGAGTAAACAAATAAATAAGCAGAGCAAACACAATTGTACGAGATGATATGAGTATACGGACAAGTTTTTACGTGTTGATAGCACATTGTTTCCAAAAGCGACACCCTCTTCCACCTGTTACGTTTGTTTCCCAGCTCCAATTGCAGTCCAATCATGTTTTGGCCTGTTTAGCCGCATGCTCCCAAAACTAAGACGACACGTCCATCTAGGGGATGAATTGCTGCGTGCTCGTTCTCACTTTCATAATTTCCCTTTTCATCTGAATTTTTAGATACCAGCTTCGATTTCAGCATGTGCACATTCGCTTTATCGTGTTTCCACCTTTGAGAAACAGTCCAGGCTGTTGGTCATGCACATCTAGAAGTATTGCCGCGATTCAGGTTAATAGTACCAGATAGGCCCCACTCGTCGTAAATTCCGGTCCACATGGATAGAATATTTCCGATTAGTCAGACCCTTTGAATACCACTGGCAAATTGGTAGATAATTCTTAACTGGTAAAAGGGATTGGAAATAGTTGTAACGAATTTGATTGTAAGTTATATACAGTATTACAAATGATTCTCGCGAACTATTTATCTTCCTTTGCGAAAAAGGTTATGGGCAGAGACTCAGTTGTCAGTCTCAATCACCTCATTCGACTCATTCAAGTGCGCCCACGACCTAAACGTCCTTAAGCTGTATTTTGTAGCCTATTTAATGACCATTTCACGGACTTTATGTGTGCGATGGCAACGGCAATAAATCGTCATCAATGCGCATGCTTAAGAGGAGAGAGGCTACCAGTAAGTACCTCGCGACCATTCTCGGCCACCCGCGGCCAACTACACCAACGCGCCCAGCAGGTGGTTTTTGGCGCACCGCCAGCTGTTACTAATTAAAGCACAAAGAGAGACGAGGGCATGGGGTGTCAAAATATGATCTGCATGTGACCGACATGGGTAATGTGAAGATTAGCAATCGATTTAGAGAGCTTTGTGTATCAAAGAGAACGTACAGCACTTCCGGTTAGCAACTCAATGCTTGTTCTACGCGAACTCCATGAGGCCACTCGTTTACTTTTCGTGTAACTCAGGTTGAACAATACGTATGCGAAGTTCGGTCTTTGTTACCGACGTTTCTTGTTCATTTGAAAACTATACTGGCTTTAATGAAAAATGAATTTTGGCAGGCATCCTAGCCCTACCTGCTGTGCAATAGAAGGATCCATTGGAGGCCCTGCTACAGAAACGGCTGCGGCAACGGGCCTTTCCATATTGTCTACGGAAAAGATCATTTCTTCTTATAAGTGGTCCTTGGGTGTGTGCCGATTTGTGCGATTCTGGGTGCGCGCTGTATATTACGCGGCGAAATTCGTTCTGATTCGAACGACTCTGACCCCTACTAATTGGGGCACAAACTTGAAGTAGATTAGTTGGGTATGGTCAGTTGATCCTACTAATCTTCTCTACTTCAAATTTGTGCTTCAATAGTGGGCGTCAGAGTCGTTCGAATCATCACAAATTCCGCCGCGCGATTGCCGCGTGCACCCGAAATCGCACGAATCGTGCGTTCCCCGTAGTCCCTACATATTCGACCTTGGGAAGCTGCTCACCTTTTTCACGTCGGGAGGGACACTGTTTTCCGGTTTCATTCTGTTGAATAGGTATTTACTCATTCATTCAAAGATAAGCTCATAGTACCTATGAAAAATATGACCATAGTATCCGGTAGAATATTTCAACAAACAGTTAGTGGATAGTATGAAAGACCACGATTGACTCTCGATCAATAAGAATAAGGACAGTTTTTTAGTCATCCTTTCGGTATATACTCCCAGTAATTGCTGAGGGTTATTTGTGAGCCACCAGTGGGCCCCGCATTGCCTATTCGAATAATCTCCCAGCACTCAAGACAACACGATGCGCAGAACTGAATGATTCTGCCTCTTTGTTTCCTCATAACAGCAGCTCTAAATGATCAAAACATTCATAATGTAAGAACATTCACAACATTCAAAAGCTGAAAACTGTTGAAACTAAAAGACTATTGAAAAAGATTGCTTTCTCCCATTCATTTTCTCGCAGGACGAAGCACCGCTCGGTATAGTAGCACAGTGCGGCAACCTACTCGACTCAGCGAATTACCATGTATAGGTGAGCAAAGGGAATCGTAAGTGCCTAGTACTTCTGACCACAAAGCATAGATTACTGTCCCATATACACTGCTTGATTCATATATTTCGCACCATGCTATCAGAATCACTGCGTTGGAATTCATTTCATACGTGGGACTAAATGCTCTACCATCTGAAACCGAGCCTCTATTGGCCATCGACACTCATCACCGCTGGCCATTGTCACCTATTCCCATATTTATGCGCGCGACTGTTGCTTTATGATCGATTATAAATTTATAGTACAGACCGTAAATTTACGTAATGATATGTGCACAAGTCGTCGTATAATTAATGACATCACGGTCATCATAGCTGATCGTAAGTCATTTCCCTCTCCACCACTTCAACCAACAGAACCAGTTCTGATGAAGTTTTGGGGCGAGGCCTGCTGGCACGGTCGATCCTTCTATGAAATGCACCTTCACATTCGACCTTGTAGAACCGTCATTATGTTTTGGTTGCTGATGCCTATGGCCCTCAGTAACTTGCGGTGAACATGTTCATTGATAAAAGGGAGGAATGAATTCTCACGTGTTCGCCTGTTTATTGAAATGGTATATATGAAATACAGCAGAAATAACCGTAGCTAAAAAGAAAAGCGGTTGAGCCCCTGTCAACCTCGAGACTTTAGCTCTAACGCACCTTAATACTGCCGTTGCTAATCCGTGATAGCGCCAATTTTTTTAGCTTTGCGATGCATGTATTGGGTTGTCCGAAAAGTTTTCGCCGATTTTTGATACCCCGGATTTATCAACCGTTGTACAAAAGATCAAGGACCCAACCAAATAAAGTTATATGTTTTCTGAAAGAGTAGATCCTCCTCTATATTCCTGTTAGGATTCTGCCAACATTCGCCGAAGTTTGTCTGTACAGGACTCGAATGAAAATGGAGAACCACTGTGCGCATTTTCGTCATCTGAAGTATTTCTTCTACCGCAAGGCCTAGAATGCGGCTCAAGCCGCACGAAAGATATATGACGTTTGAGTAGACCATGCCCTAGAGAAACGCACAGTGCATGACTAGTTTGCGGAATCCAAACGGAGTGAATTTGCCTTCGAAGACCGGCAACCTTCGGGGAGACTATCATCAGTTTAAACGATCCACTCAAAATGGTAACCGAAGCAAATCGGCACATCATTGCTCGTGGGGTAGGACAAGGGCTTAGTGTTTCGAAATTAACCATCCATGGTCATCTGCAGACGCTTGGTTTTGTAAAACGTCTCGATGTTGGGATACCTCACGAACTGGGCGAGCACAGTATGATGGACCGCGCCTCCGTGTGCCACTCCTTGCTCCAACGAAATAAAAATGAGCCGTTTCTGAAACGCATGAGCACGGAGGACGAAAATCGGACGGTGTACAACAATGAGGAGCGGAAACGACCGTGTAGCCCCCTAGAAAGCCGTCACAAACCGCTGCAAAAGTCAAAATCCAGGTGCGGATGACTATGCCGAGTTGCTGATGGGATTTCAGGGAAATCACTTACCATGAGCTGTTGTCGCACAATCAAAAGATGACTTAGGGAAGGTACTATAATTAGCTAGAAACTATGGAGGCAGCGATGGTCCAAAAGCGACCCGAAGTGGCCAATTGTTAGGGTGTAATCTTCCAACAGGGTACCTCCAGACCACACGTATTTTTGGCCACTCGTCAAAAGTTGCTAAAGCTCGGGTGGGATGTCTTACCACACCCCCCCCCATATAGTCCAGACATAGCACTATCAGAATACCAGTTGTTTGGGTTTCTGCAAAACCCTTTGAATGAAAATCGTTCAATTCGCTGGAGGACTGCAAAAAGCACCTGAGTGGGTTTTTCGATTTTAAGTCTGGATCCTTCTATGGAAGAGGGGAACTGGAACATACAGGAAGATGGCGAGGCCTTACTGAACAGAATGGAGGATATATTGCTCATTCAATGGATTTCTCCTTCTAGGAATTTTCATTCGAAGATGAATCAAAAATCGGCGGGAACTTTTCGGACAACCCAATACATACTACAGCGGCTACAGATACTGTTTGCCCATGTTTCAAAAACGAATCCCTCTTCGATCATGGTGAGTCTTTTGATAACCTAGGATGCTTAAAGCTTTGCATTCATGAGGTGTACGTGGAAATATCCATTAATCATTAAACTTTTCCAATAGCTGTGAGAATTTCCATAGAATTGCTGCCAAACGTCGACTTCAATGGTCATCCACAGCACGAGAAACTGAATGCTTTCTGAGAAGTCTCATCGGAACCCAGGCTCATAAAAAACTGAATGAAATGTTCCATGTCTATAAATGACCCTGATAGACGAAATGGCCCGAATTCCACCGCAAAGTGCTCTCTCGGCAAGGCGCTTACTGAGGCGCGAAACCTAGCATCAATTATACCGTGTTGTCCTTAGCGATTGAATTCACGGAGAATCTACAATGATAAATGGTCGACGTGAAACTGGCCTTTGCCTGCATGACTTAACAGCCTACGGTGACTTCGAATTTCAAATAAAAAAAATTACCTTCGCTATTCGCTAGACTCGGGCTTGTTGTAGGGCTGTGGTTGTATAAAGGCTGGTTGATGTTTCCATCATGAATAATCTACTTGATTTGAGCCTTGGCAAATATAACAGTTCAGGGAGGAAGGTTTCACCGTTTTGGGTTGTACAAAAGTTCGTGAATTTGTTTCTTTTTCGACTTGATTTTGTAAGAATCTCCGAGAAACATCACATATCACCTTGTATTGGTGATTACAGCGGCTTCTATGCATGCATGGCCTAAAGAACAGATTGAGGTGAGTTGATATGGTTTTTTTGATCCTTGCAAGAGATATATTACCAACCAAATGACTCTGAAGTAATAAAGTTTTGAGATGAATCTGGACGGAATTCGATCCTATCAGCATGGCAGACCAATTCTGAGCGCTATATTACCTCTTGCACCATGTGTGCTCCAATAGGTATGTACAGGAGGCCTAAAACACGCACGAAGGCCTAGAACATCGTGAATCAGTGAAGCAGTATTGGCTAGAATTGTGCCTTTCCGCCGGTCTCGGATACATGAATGGGATACCTTACATTTTACTGCAATGGTCACCGTAAAAGTAGTAGGCGATGGTCTAGAATGCTAGTACTATTCATTAGGAAGTATAGGCCCTATAATTTATAAAGATTTCTTTCTGTTAATTCCCAGACTATCAATTGAGGTACTACAATCTTTCAGTCTAGGTGACAAATTTCAATCAACTCATTTTGTCCGAATTCACCACTCATCAAACATGATTCTTCTACTCGATTCAATGGTATCGTGATTGCATCTTGACTGGCCTGTGGCAAAAAGAAGTCTTCACTGTGCATATACGGTATATACAACATCAACCAGACTCTCCTATCTCCTTTTCGACAGTCCTTTCGATGTCGTGCTCTGAATCTGAACATCTTGATAGGCCACAATTCACGTTGTCAGGCCATCATTCAAGATTTATAGTAAACTTACATCAAAAACTCAGCCTCTCTGCTTTGCTACAATCCTTGACTAGCATTTTTTGTTAGTGCTTCTCTCATAACTCGTCATTTATCAAACATCATTTCCATTGCGTCAGTAGGGTTAAGTATTCCTCATGGGAAGCCACCTACCTTCAATGAGCCATTTTCAATATTGTTTATGTCCTTCTAGACACTCAATAGTATGTATAAGGAACAAAGTTGTTAGCATGTTTTCGGGACCATCGCGGAAGCATTTTATGGCTATCGATCGTTTCCCACTTTTCAAACGGTCTGAACAGTGCTCGTATTCAAATTGTCGCATCGTTTTCAATTATTCCGCTTACTGGAATTCAATTGAATTCATTCGAATGGGCGCTTTTCCAAACGTTCGTCATGACAGAGCCATCTAACCGATCGTCCTCTCCGGATTTTTCTTCTATTCATCCTTCTCTTCACAAGTGCTATTGTCCGGAATACTAAGGTTCATCCTGCAGTCGTATTACAAGTTTATACTCTTTTAAATTGTGCATAGCAACGAAAACACAAGTTTGGCTGCTAGCCAACAGTTTTAGTGCAAAACGCATTAATGAGGCGTACAAGTGGAGCATCGCGCGGATCATAGGCGGCAAATGGTGTCTGAAAACCAACAACGGCTAGATTGACCTGGATTCGCTAAGGAGAATCCAGCGAACTGGCTCCTCAGTCAGATAGAAAGAGCCAGCTGACAAAACCGCTTGACAGCTTTTGAGTTATTTTTCCAAGACAATCGTTACCCACAAAATTATAAGCTTTTACAAACTTCTTTGGTGGTGCCTACATATATCAGTCACTCTTCCCAATGTTTATTGAAATGCCAAGTAGGAAGCAGTAAAACGAAGTAGTAAGGATGGCATCGTCGCGTAAGTTTTCGGATGGATCAGTTTGTGGACATTCAAATGAAATCCAAATCAGATTGAATAAGTAGTACTTATAAAGAAGGTCCTCCCAACATTTCCTCTATCAGAGCCCTCAAAGAGTGCCAATACTGCCAACATCGACGGTACCGTTTCTTTGACGCTTGCCGACGTTACTGAAATGGCGCCAACCCTTTTTATCCGACTCAGATGAGACATGTGCGGACCGCAGACGCAATCGGTTTGTAGTGCTTTGGAGAAGCCACTCTCTTCGTTCCCTTGGATGGCCTTATTAGACACATCCTACTTCACAACAAAGGTTACCCGAACCTCACAGCCTAGTCGTAGTTGCGCGTGTCATTAGCGTTTTTCTATGCGGGTTCGGTTGAGTCATCCGTACGCGTAGGCTACTCACTGTGGGACTGCGATGAAAAACGAGGCAACCGTGTGATTCAAATGGTTTGCACTCAAAGCGCAAACTAACTACTATGTGGAATAACATACGGAACAACTTGTATAGTGTGTAGTCAAGGGGCAAAAGAAACAGTGAGTCTGCCATGAAGGCGTAGAGTCCACCTCTTATGAATCTACCGACATGGCCAAGTTTGGGCACCATGCACCACTCTCTTACATGGAAACCAAAAATAGGTCAATTCGATTTTCAGGGGAAGCCTCTGTTGGGTGTACATAATATAGTTTCAACAGAGAAGCCTCGATGTACAATTCATAATAGCCATTGTATGATGGCGACACACATTCACTACCAAGTCGGCAGTCCTTGCCAACTCGTCGACTGTCAGAAAACCAAATTGTCACGCGATCACATTCTTGTCTGCCTGCCTTTTAGTTCTTCTGGACACTCTGCTCTTATCGTATGTGCTCGTAATAGTTCTCATTCCATCTACATTTCGCGCTCAAACTGTTCCGTGCCTTCGGGATCTCAAACTTTTCCTTGGCGGTCATTCACTAAGATCTCCACTGTTTAAATCTCTATTAATCCGAGGTCTCTAGATAATTCCTTTCCCTCCCAATCTCGTGGATACCTGATTTTCCAAGTAGAGTCTTTCTATTAGAATTCTTCTCCCACTATCCATCCAACTGTAGCTTCAAAATCACGAACCTGAACATTTTTCGTAATAGCGGTCACCATCTAGTGATAGCACGATCTGCTATCATTCCATTTTGACGGGCTGAATAAGTATCTTTAATAGAATTCCGGAGTAATGATATAAACTCTGCACTTATCATAGGTGTTATTAGTCAAAAAGGTCGCGCCGCTACTAGTAGAAACATGCTCCTGAAGTGAGAAGGACTTTGCACAACTGTGAAACTTCTGCAAGATTTGAGTTACCATAGCCAATCGATGTTCGGGGCATTTGCATATTCCTCATCGAATACGTTCTCCACATTCAATCAGTTAATTGTCTCTAAATTTTTAAGAATCAAAGTTGGCCTGGCATTGGATAAGATAGCCGATCTCGTAAACTGTGCAGAAGATAAGCGATGGTCTCACTCGTGGCGCTCAGGCGCTCGTCACCGAGTGCTACGGTAGCATTCTGAATCGGGGAATCTCGCCTTTTGATTCTCGCTCAAAATCAACTTTTAAAGTTTGATAAGTTAATAGCTGCTCCATCGTCTACAAGTGCTCATGAGCTACCTCCTTGTGGGAGGGAGGACGGACTACGGTGTAGGTAAAATCATTATCAAAAAAAACCCAAAAGTATTGAAGCAGTAGTGTTGAAGAATTTTCGAAGATTCATTCAATGAGGATTCAGGAGGATTTGTATGGAACACTAGCCAATGTTCATCAGCCAATATTCATGATTATATGAGCGATATCGAACGGTTTTCCAGTGAAAATTCATCGGTGACAAAGATTTCCCGCACAGATAGTCAATCGTGACGATCTCCTCGATATGCGGTATCCGTTTGGAACCCTCAGGATTCCTCCACGTTTCCATAAATAGGGTTAAGTTTTTGTTATGGACTATCACTCGTAGCGATTCCGACATTTCCCAGGAGAAATGAATTTTTCACAGCTATAAAGCGGGCGGTTACGATCCCTCCTTCGGCTCTTGTGCTCGCTCGATCGATCCAATCGATTTTCATTGTTTGCAAAGGTTGCCTATCCATTAATTTATCGGTCAATGGTCATCAGGGCGTCTCAAATTGCAACACGTTGGTGGGACTGCCGGATTTGCATAGCGTCTGCTCGACCCCATACGTTTTACTCTCTTGTTGAGTTGGAAATAGTACCCATAAAATAAAAAGGGAACCTTTGCTCTACAACAGAGGGCCCAAAAATGCTAGCGCACTGGGCGATTGTTTGAAAATTGTGGCGATAGATCGGATTTCAAATTGAATCATTATCGACATTCCCTTGATTTAGCATTTTCTCCCGTGGCAAAGTGACAACTGTACATACAGTAAACTCTGACCAATCAGAGCTCTCGGCAGATCACGGATCCTTATCCCAAAGGCAAATGGGGAAAGCAGCGTCAGACTGTAGAGGGATGGGCGCGCGCGAAAATCGGGCGTTCCCTAAGCCCCGCCCCGGTGTGCAGAGGACACGCTGCGGCACAGCGTTGACTCCCGCTGACCTCCTCGTGGATAGCCATCGATGTCCTATCTGCTGTGCACTGTTGCCTATGGTCACCCTGACCTCCCCAGAGCTTCTCTGCTCTCATTAATAGGATGTGGCACGCTTGCAATCTTATTTTTAGCCCGTTGAATCTTAGAAATCACACTTCCGCTTCCCATGGGAGCTTTGTTTTGCTTCCAAATCCAGTGTTACCGGCGTCTGATCACTTTTTTGAACATTTCGCTGTCGAGTCGAGATCTCTGCTTTTTATTGTCAAAATGGAAGTACTTCTGGCTCTACTTTTTCTACTCATATTGAGCTGTCTATTTGGGGGTTTAGACCACTTTTTGAAAAGTCTTTCATTCTGGGACCCAGTTCTATTATCGGAACGACACAGATCATTCGAATTCTCCAACTCTTGGCTAATTCTCAGGGCCACATTTCACACTCGAATAAAGGTAGTGACAGTTATCTGACAGTTATCAGTGCCATCAAATTCATTTTACAAAGGCAAACGTTCAAACGCTCAGGTTTGGCGCGGAGGTCTTGCTAAAGCTTTTTGTTATGCTGCGAACAATCGCCTTCACATCGATTCAGGAGTGTATGGTTTTTGACTGGGAGCAGAAACCTTCATCACTCTTTCTCCCAAATGGGAACTTTTAGTATTGTGTGGCCAAGTGGATGAAAATGGCCTCTTTTCGTTCCTTTTGCTTCGCGGTTGTTTCTTACGGATATTCCATTGATAGGCACTGGTTACAGAATGACAGTGGTGCTTCAGCTACAAAAAATCCTCGCTGAGCGTTTCGCGGGCGACGGCGGCGGCGAACGCGGTACCGGCGGCACGCGGACGGCGTGCTTACGCCACTTATCTCCGTGCATCTTCAGCGTCGCGACAATTTTTGAACTGCCGGCCGCAGCCGCCTCCACCGCTGTCGTCGTGGTCGTCCCCGGGCGTCCTCGGCCTGTCGGACTCTCTTCTCTAAACTGACACTGACACCTCTACCCGTGTCCGACCACCACTTTAACCGATCACAATTTGAATTCTGACACTTCTCGTCGGCATGATTCGAGATGATTAAACGATTTTTGCTGACAGCTCACAGCCCAACTGGTCTTAAATAGGAACTAAAATTCAGAACAATAATTTGAAGCGCGAGAAGAGCGGCTTCATACGTGTTGTACCTAAGCGGCTGTGGGAGCACCTCTCTGAGCTTCCCTAATGACCGATTAGAAGTAAACGTTCGGGCACGGCCGCTAAACCAAACCCTAGCTTTCACCTGACCACGGTTCAGATACCTCACGCAACGATGCCTGTAGAGAGACCCACTAGGGAACAATGTCTTGAAAAACGGGAACCTTGAACAATACTTCCCAGACTCCACAGAATCCAGGGCTTTAGCATTTGATAATCCTCCCAGTTCTCGCCATAGTATCTCTCAAACTACATATTTGAAATTTGAAAATTGGCCGCTGGCGGGTGATGTCGCCGTTGAACGTCGAACATCGCTGCTTTTTGCATGCAGATAACAAAAAACATGATGCCACGCATACCTAATGAGGCACACCCATTCATTTTTCGCGTACAGTCGTCCCGCATACATTTGAAATTTCAAACACAATGCTTTACAACTTGCTTTTTGGCACGCCTCTTTAACAATGTTAATCTAGTATTGTGTTTTTCCCATAGGAGAGCGAAAACCCTCTGTCATTCAGTCTCTTCCACATGTACATCGGGCTCGATTTTCATTTGTAATCGGTGTCCAACTTGATGGCAGATTCGGCCCTAAAATACATTCAATCGATGTTCAAAGCATGCGATTTCTTTCCTGTCGTTCCAGTGGAGCTGAGGTACTGTTACTAATCAATTAATCCAAAAGCTGTGCAGAGGATGATCTGGGTTGGTTTTGAGCTAGAATTCTATCATTCATTCGATGAGCTCCTTCGCGCCATTAATGACTCCTCTTTCCCTTTAGATTGTTCACGATTCCTCGATGAAATATGCTCCTTTCGTCAAATAAGCCTACTGAGAAAATGTCCTTAGCAGCGCTTTCGTCCTTCGCTCTCCCAGCAGAACGTGATTGGCCTGTAGGACTTCTATAAGGCTCAAATTTGCTTCTTCCAGATCGAGTCCAATCATGGGGTCATCTCAACTCTCTTTTTAAATGATCGATCATCTTGATCGGAGCTATTTTTGTCAATCAGTACCGGCTTCCACTCCATCTCTCTAATTAACTTTGATGCAAATTCATGAGAAAAAACGCACCTAAAATATTCTTTGCATACCGCTCAATATGAATATCATATTCGAATAATAGTTGTTCAGTTTGCCTTAATGAATTGTAGGTATTGCATAGTTCTTGTTACGCGATCCCCGTAATCCTCAACATAACATGATATATTTGTTTTATTGTCCTTCAGTCTCCTATGCTAACTACGGATCGTTTTGGCGACAGCCCAGAGTTCGAAAGTGTGATCATCATCCCCCAATCGTAGCCATTCCTAGTTATACATAATGTCTTACAGTTTTTGAGAGTCACTAGTACAAGGTCCATTTCTCACCGTTGGTGCGGCGACACATTACAATTGTTCGAATTCTTCAATAATTAATTTTTTCCGCGACAAAGAGAGAACAAAAAAAGGGGTGGCAGCGTCACTGAGCTTGGGGAGCTCTCCGATAATTAGGAATTGGTGAAGGGTAGTATAATTCATATTCAGTGGTTGACTTAGAATTTTAGATGATTTTAGAGGTCTCAGATTATGGTTCACACCAAATTATTCGAGCAGTGGCTTGTACTTCACTACTTCTGGTTTTTGATTTTCTTGCAATAACATCATCTTAACGAGCGACTTCCTGCTTGGATAAAAAATTAACAGTTTGGTCACAGCAACAGATTTCAATCTCTTGCTCACGAAATTTTGCCTTTTTTCCATTTTTATCATTATTTTTTTACAGAAATTTATTTATTTTCTACTGTCAGACTACAGTTTCCTTCACAAATCTTCTGACCATAGCAATTTCCTAATTCTATTGAATCTCTAAATGACTGGATGAAGGCGTCTATTCGCTTTATCGCCTCACAGCAGAAGTCTCATACCGCAGAAGGCATAGATTTGCATACCGGAAGTCGGGCTTCGGTGTGAGCCGCGTATTCGCGCATGCGCGTACAGATGGCCGGCTGATGGATCCGCGAGCGCGCAGATTCTGCTTTTGCACAGTGCAGGTGTGCTTGCAGACTGTCGGCTCATCGCTGTTCCCCCTGCTGTTACAATGAGCGTGTCGTCAATGGAAGGCGTTGACCCGTCTGGTGTGACGCAACGTCGTCTCATCTTTTGTCACTCATCCACGCATTCACACACACCTTAATGCATACATACATTCACGCTTGCCACGTTCTATCACCCCGTGCCCTTCCACCTCACTCATCTCGCGCCACTTGATTTGAAAATATATTTTGTCTCGCATTCGCGTTAAAAGACTCCAATCAGTTCAATTGCCATTCATTTTGTCACATTCCAGTACTCTAGTCAGTATGTCACAATGGGCCGAGATACTGGAGGCAAACAAGGAAAACCTACCGTATCCCATGGATTTTCCCGATCGGAAACCTACAGTATCTGGCAGAGGGGATGCAGTGCTGCCCGAAGCCGACGTTGAGGTCAACACGTTTCATTCGCCATTGTCACAAAAGTCCAGTGCATCTGTTCAGAGCCAAGGTGAGTCTAATCTGTTTTATTGCATTTTCTATCTATTCTTTGAAAATATTTATATTCCTTCCTTTTGGCAATCTAGCAACACCTTACCCTCTCTCCTTATATAACATTACTCATGGTCCCTTTCGTTCTTGTGAGTACCGTCAAGGTCCTTTCCCTTCATCGCTCCCACCTCAATGCCCTGATTTTTGTAATAACGAGTTCCTAGAACATGGTGCGATGCTGGCCGTACTGTACTATGTTCCCATTTGGTAAGCGTTCATCATTTGAAAATGTGTGGCCTGATATGCGCTATCTGAGGCCGTTTTGTCGTTGCATATAACTCTATCGAAAGACAGCAGGCCAATCCTGGAGAGACTACGCAACAAACGGTCATCGTAGCGAACAGTCTTATCAAAGAAAGGTGTTCAGGAACCCTTATCAGCACCCACCTGGGTCAGTCGTGGCAAACTAGCGTTGACGGGACCAGGAATCAGGTTACAAGAAGTGTTTCATCGATTTGAATTTCGCGCTTCCGAGCTGATAAGCTCCGCTGGAAGCATGCAAATCTTCTCGCTGTCGGTACTTTGCCGTCGTCAGGTCGCACAAACGATACAGCTTCAAAAGGCAGTAGTGACGGGCGGTTACTCGCTGGGCGAAGCTTTAACTTTGCGAAATCTTAAGCTTCATCTTCATCTTAGTCTGCCTACAGGATTAGTTGATTGGGAAGGCGAGAATGGAAAGCAGCATAATTTCATACGATCAAGTGTAATTGCTCATTTAATCGGTCTCTTAGTAGCTCCTTACCTATCATTTCATCATATTCCCTTTACAACTTGTACTTAACTGGGACTACTGTATTCGTCGGCCAGGAGGGCGCGGACAGGAAGAGCAATATTTGGGTCGTCTTGGAGACTTGTGTGCTTCGTAAGAGTTATGTGTAGATGTTTCTGTTCTGAGCTCAAACGTTAGGCCTCTTCAACGATTCTATCGATCGCTTTCACCTTTTTCAGGGATTGAACCGTTTTATCTGCTCTGTTGTCTTCCATTCACCCTTCTCAGGGGGAATGGGATTTTATTTGCATGAACATTCCATTAAACATCGTATTCCTCCAAAAGCTTTCCTATTTTGTTTTCTTTTCGAAGTTTTCCCAATTGAAAGTGAAAGGACAGTCAATCGTTCTGTTTAGAATCGACCCACGACTCACCGCGTCCCTTCACTATGACCACATCATCGCGTAGGGAGTCCAGCGACGATTTGGAGGTTGAAAGTGAAGATGGCGAAGTCACGTCCCGCAAGGAGAAAAGCCTTGGTTTATTGTGTCAAAGGTATCCATAGAACTGGTAAATCGAGTACCAGGACAAATTAAGATGTTTCCTTTAAGGTTTCTCATCGCAATGAACGAGGAGACACGTATGTCATCAAGCAGAGAAGTGCATTTGGAGACAGTGGCACGGAAAATGAGTGAGTCTAATCAGACTTAGCAATCGCAACTCCTATCATTATAAGGGCACAAATAATAAATTACAGATGTTGAGAAACGTCGGATATACGACATCGTTAACGTCATGGAAGCGTTGGATGCTATGAGCAAAACTAACAAGTCCTACTACCGATGGCATGGACTGGAGGGTTTACCGAAGCTCATGGCTGATCTTCAGGTCCGTGGGTTTAGTTGCCGCACAGAGTTGAAACGATGTAATCTTATCAAATAAATGAATTTTTCAGAAAGAAGCCGTAGACGAACATCTACCGGAGCGAGTTCTCCGTGTTGAACAGGCTATGTGCTCATTTACAGAGCTTTCACCAGGTAGTCGAAAGATCGGCGCCAAAGAGATCGTTGGTGAGTTCGTAACCATAGCGTTAACATATGGAACTGGAACAGGTGGTGAAGTGCACTCGGTGTAGAAGCAAATGACAGTCGTTGAAGGAGTCGATGTTGCTTGTCTTCTTACCAACGAGATAGTTACTGGTCCCCTAAATATTGTAAATATTGTAAATTTAAAAATAGTCAGTCAATGCCGCAATGAGAGTAGGCCTGGGCACATCAGGCGGCATTTCTTAAACGCACTCTTATAATTAGAGATTACGTGATCACGCAAGAGAAGTTACCAATGAGATTTATAAACAATTTATGCAACTCAACAATAGAAGCAATAATAAACAACTTAAATGCCTATTCTGTAAATAAAGCGGATTTGTACTTCTTGGGGTCAAAATGAAGGGGCGGTGAGACAAAAAACAAAGTCTATACAAACTTTTTTTCAAGAAAACTTGCTAAGGTTATATGAAAGAATTTAAGGAAGCCTCGTTGGGGAGGACGCCAGTCCTTGCTCATCCAATCATTCCATCGATGTTCTCAGTCTCTCACAACAGAGCGAGGTACCTTCACCTTCATAGACATATACTGTCTAAGAAAACTATTACGTCTGTCACTACCTTTTTTATCAATGGCTTCATCCTTGTTTTCAGAAACGTACTCGTGTAGAAGGTCGTGATCGACAAGGCCGAAACTCCCTTGCACAGCTCTGCAGACGTTTCCTTATGGTGCTACTGAGTAATCCGGTGAGTAAATCAGTTACCCCTCTTAGAATTCTAGTTTGTAAGAATGAAACAGAGTAAGCAACGAAAATAAAATAACCTCTAACACACTAATCACGACCCACTTCAGAAAAACACAAGACGTGTGAGCTTGGATGTAGCGAGTACCGTACTTATCAAGGATCCTGACACAGAGGGATTTGAACCACCTAGTCGAAGTGAGCTATTCAACATTTGCTTTGTTTATCGTGTGTTCCTTCTATTTAAACTTTTTGCTTTTCTCTTTCTCATTAACTGTTGTGAAGGCTTTCATCTATCGTCGTGGTCAGAAATTTAATGATCCTGTCGCGAGCATTACATTGCTTTCCCGAAAGAAGAAAAATGGGAGAGGAAACTCAAAAAAAGACTATCAGTGGGAATCATTACTGGGGTAAAATACATTGTTCACGAAGCCTACTGAAACAGTAGCCATAAAGCCCCCGAACATGAGAATACAATGAGCCAGTGCCATTTAATCGCCTATGTCAATCCTTCGGTTGGAATCGCACTTCTCCCAAAGAACTGTTCGACAAATTTGATTTCTCAGGGGCAAGCTTTTGCTGATCCCGAACTCGAGTCTGCTACTTTTCCAAATTTCTTTATCCACTTCTATTATTCTCATGCCCTTACCACGTTTCTTCTGATTTACTAGACACTCGAAAACAAGCTTAATTTATCCTCTGGTATTACTTCAGGTCGCTGCCGACGGCTCTACGATATCGCGAATGTTCTGGTTGCGCTTGGTCTCATCAAGAAAGTTCACTATCTCTTTGGAACCAAGAAAATTCCACTATTTGTGTATTGTGGTCCCGAACCTGACGGTTAGTTTCAATCGCATATCACCGAAGACCACTCGAATCTGACAGCAGGATTATTCGCTATTTCAGAGAACTCCACGTTTGACGTGAATGCATGCATTGAACGACTTCTGGCATCAACAGCTTCTACCCCACTCACACCTCAGATGAAGGTAAAATTCCTCGAACTGACCCAGGGACAAATATGTTGATAATGAATTGATTTCTCGGTTTTTAGGCAAGCACGGCGGCTATGCAACAATCGCTCTCACTGGGTAAGCGCAGCACTTCCGAGGCCAACTTGCAGGTTCCTACGACGAACAAAATCCCTCGCATCAAGTGAGTTCCACAGCCAATTCAAGGTTTTCAAACCAAAAGCTAGGGTTACGAAATTTTCAGGTCAGAAGACTTCATGTCACAAGCGTCATCATCGTTAATGATGTTTGCTGAGTTGGCAGCAGAACGACTTCGTCAGGAGAATGAACTTCGCCAACGTCCATCGACGGCTCAAGAAACGAAACCGATGACCAGCACGTCAACTAAGCCTCCCACCGTACCACTGGCTAGGACGAGTGGCGGTCATGCTCTTCCAAAACCTCAAGCACAGGTTCGTAAGAATGGGAAGACCAAAATGCTAATTACATCAGATTTTGGCAAGGAAAATAAGAAAATGAGGAATATTGAGAACTTCTATTGAATTCGAAATCATATGCGGCAATGCGTCAGTAAACGCGATGTTGCGCTAACTCCTATTCCATAACGAGTTTTTCGGACTAACCGATCCCATCATTAAACTCCCAGTGATGTTCTTGGGTAGGTATTGTTTAATGGTCAAGAGTTAGGTAAAGTTCACAGAAGTTACATTTGAATTATTTCACTTTTACTTATTATGCCTACTTATTTACCGTTTACTTCATTTTCATCATCTCAACACGGGTTTGTAAGCCTATAATCGCATCGATAGGGGATCCCCCGTTTGATTGTATGAGAACGTGCTCATTCATTCTTTAAACTCTGAGCATCGATTTGCATGGTTAGACTCAAGCCACATGGACATTGTAACCGACATAAGCTCGAAACTCTCGAACTATCAATTTCTAGTGAAGGGAAGTGAACGGCGCAACCAAAAGCGAATATCCATGGATTCTTTTTTTTCCATTTTGATCCGATTAATAATTCGTTGAGCCATTTTGTCGAGAGAACAGTTAAAAACTGATCATTTGGCAACTGCTCAAACGCTGTGTCAAAATTCATTTCTTAAGTTTTCCAAGGTTAAGATGATGGCCAGAGAAGGGGCATATGAACATCTTCAATATGTAAATACATACGTACATATGCCTTGTTCCAGTTTTAAACTTGAGGGATAAATATTTAGCCTTCATGAGTTACATCAATTTCAGCGTTCGTTTGGAAATTTCTCAGTGTCACCGCTGAGTTCGCCAATGACCGGTGCCAAGCAATACGCGATGAAGATCGGTAACAGTTACCAGATGTCAACTATGCCATTAGCTGGACTACAACCTATTGTCCTTCCAACGGCAGTGAGTTATTCAGCAATACAGGCAGTATTGATCATCATCAACATTCATCAAAAATTTGATTATTTCAGCCTGTTTGGACGGCTGCCAATTTTTCGAATTTCATGCGATCATCGATGACTCTTCCTCGTAGTGGTTCGATCATACCTCAACCAATGCACAAAGCTCCCATTGTACGTCTTATTTCCATAATTTTTTTCCTAATATTGATCTCCTCACTGAAATAAAATAGTGGTGGTAGCATTTCTGGTAGCCAAAAAATCTTTTTATGAAACATTTGAAGAACTCAAATCGTGCATTTTGAAATTGAATCCGTGCCCTTCTAGCCCTTTGTTCCCTGAGGTTTAGAACATGAGAGTAAGGAACCTTCCAATTTTCCCTGGCAAAACTGAAGACGATTTTTTGTCTTATTTGAAGAGGATTTACGTGTGAATATTTTTGTATCAGTTCCCATAATCGTAGCTCAATGACTATCATATAACTTGGTAATCTAAGGGAAAACTATCCTTACGATTGCAAACATCATGACGTTTCACACGGTCTAGTTGCATATGGAATTGTTAGCGTTCTTCGCGTTCAAATTTTGTCCTCTAGTTCCGGAAAGAGAAAAATCTCATGTTATCGTTATTGAGGATCTTTGGGGACGCTTTTTAGCCATTATGGCTCTGTAGGAGCAAAATTTCTACCAGTGACATCTTCAAAATGATTGCCATCTGCTTTCAGGCCCCTGCAGCGAAACCTCAAATGAAACATACCGTTACCAACATCCTCGGTACGTCGAACAAGGTCAACGTTGACCCATTGAATCACCGTAATTCGTCGCCATTCCAAGTTGTCAAGAAGGACAACACCTTACCGTAAGTTATTTGTTCTAAACCAGATATCGATATTGAATTTATCAACGTGATTCACTATGATCGGCAAAGCCCAGTTAGAAGCTTGGATTCCTTATGATACAGTAGCCTTATAATTCGGTCGTCTTTATTAACTTCTCTTTTGCAATATTTTAACTAATGTGTGTGAGATATTCCTTCTCAAATTGAACCCTCAAAATGGACGGGGGCTGTAACTGGTGGGTGTATATTATGGGATAGAAGAAGCATGGCACACTCTCCACCCGTTCAAGCGGGCGTTTCACCTTATCGTGAGCCCACACTTCAATTTTCTTGTATATTTCCCTTTCTCCCAAAAAGTATTCCTCTTCTAACATGGAATAGTTCGGTTGAGAAGGTTCTGCTCAAGTCGTAGTAGCGTGTTTTCCATTGGCTTTATTAACGAGAAGACATCGGAGTTGGAGCGTTGGACATCAGGAAGAGAAGGAAACTTACTGACCTCTGACATTAATCAATGTCAATAACTCAACAGTAACGTCCATGAAGAGCCTTTTAAGGCGAACAAACATTGCGATATGGCGCTTTTGATGGGTGCGGAGGGCGCGTCTGGACCCCGTTGGAGGCGCAGATCCGACTTGCGCAACGACGTCGGCGTGATCAGAGCACATTGATGGCCGGTCACATTTTCGCGCTATAAGTGGGAACTGTTGATGGTGGGAACTGTTGAGGGATGAGAGGAGTGTTCAGGGGCCACTCAACGCCCTTGCTCACTAAAGCCGACATCTTCCGGTACATCTGTTCTACTGTCAAAGAAGCAGAAGAGGTTCTTAAAAGCTTTCTAGTGCTGGTTTATAGTGTAGGGGCTTGGCAAAGAGTCGAATGAAGCACTCTCATCAGGGGAAGTTCATTAAACTTATCCAGTACATGTGACTTTCAATATAAAATTCTCGCGCCTGAACCGACACCTACATATGCTATCCCTTTGTCCCGCTTTATGTGAACAGAGGTCGTCTGGCTTGTTTACGAAGCCCGTTCACGGGAACTCTCTGTTGGTGGTGAAGGGTGATGAGCGATAAACTCTGGCTGCGCTTTATTTCAATGAAGTTGTTCAGAAGAGAGGAGTGTTTAGAAGGAAACATACAAAGTACCCTACTGTAACAGCGAAATTAGAGAGATACTTTCTGGGTTACGTCGAAATCAAAGTTGATCGGGCAGACATGTGAGACTACTGTCTACATTTCACGTTTTGGGAATTTGATGGCGAGCAACACCGTCTGTGGCAGGGTTGATAGTTCTCACATTCGGCACAACTTCTGTTCTTCCATTGTTTGTCTTTTTCGAGAATGTTCGACCAATAATTGTGGATTTCTTTGTGAAACACTTCACCTGTGATTGTTTCTTTGATGCCGGCTCTTTTTTTCTTGAAAAAAACCTGGGGACCCTCTTGATTCCATGGAGAGAATTCTACCTTTGAGCAAAGCGGAGTGTGGGGTCCTCCGATGAGCTTTCCGGTCTCAGCAGCAGCGTGTTTGGCGGCGTCGCTTTGAGCGTAAAGTTCATAACCTTTTCCACACGTGTGGTTTCCGCCGCCATTGACTATAGGCGGCAACTTATAAAAACAAAAACTGTATGCTTCACCTTTGAACCGAATCGCCAAGTCATTGTGCTGCGCGCACGTCTCATCGCGCGATCCTATCTTGAAATAATAAATTGTTGCCGCCGTCAAAAATGACAACATCGCTACAAAAGGAATACCGCCCGTACCGTGGTCACTGCTGCGCCTTCGCCATCCCTTCTCTGATGCCGCGTCAAAGCACCCTCGTAAATCAAAGGCACCGTGGTTACGGTAATTGGTGCTAAGATTAGTGGATGAGGGACACCGATAGCGGTCATGTCGATAAAGGTTCCATTCTATTTTCTGCGATGTCCTCCTCACGGCTCCAATCAGGGTACCTCTTTGGCGATTTCATCTGAATTTTACATATCCTAAAGGGAGTAAATCGCCTGGATGTTGTTGTGGAGGAATTTTATGGGCATTAATTATTTCCTAAGAGCAGATATCCTTTGCCGGCCATCGTTGGAACCATATGATCCTCCCCCCTTTAACAACAGAAGACATGGATGCCATTCAATGGAAAGTACTACGCGCATAGGTGTCAATGGTCAGGGGAAGTGAAGTTGTCCATGGAAACGTCTCCACGTGTTACCATTTTGAGAAGTAAGTTCTCAAATCATCAACGGGATAACGAGAAGTAGACGACTCATCAAGTTAACTCGGATTTGTGTTGCTACAGAGCACTCTGCCTGACAAACAAGGTGTATCTTGAAAACATGCCTGTATTGAATGCTTAACCATTATAATACTGCTGTGCTTTGCGGGGTTTCAGGGAAAAATTGCTCATAGATTTTGGCGACCTTGCGTTTCGTCGTTTTCGCCATCTTTGGAAACCGGGGTTTTACCGCTTGAACAGACAATCCGCTGCCATCCACAGGCGACGGTTAGGCGGTCAGACCGGAGCCAGTTTTCAGAAACGAAACAATGAATCATTTCATTTGAAACCTTCGTAGGGCACACAAATATCACTATCATAAGCTGTACTGCCGAGTTCCCAACAAAATGGAAGTTGCAGTCATGCTTCACATTTTTTTAGTGAGCGATGTATTGGGACATTCCTAAGCAGTTCGATGTCGAGAGGACACAATCCGTGCTAATAGGGAGACCTACTTATGCACAGACCGTGCTGAGGAAGTACTTTTGGCGGCAGCGAAGTCAACATATGGCGTTATGGCGACAAAAACCCTACGAACTGCTAATAAGTCGGAGCAAAAAAACAATTGTGCTTCCGTAGTGAACAGCAGACAAGGGAAAATTTTTTTGGGAGGTCCTTGGGTTTCACTTCACAGCTCTCTTTCCTTCATATTTTCACCTGAGCGAAGCTTTATAGAAGGCAGCTATTACATTACTTGTTCACGCTAGAGGCTCACCTTTGTTTAGATCTATGTGAATTTATTTTTTTTTGTCGAAAATAGCACCACAAAACTTACCTTCATTTACAACAATTTGACTTCGGCGCTTATTCGTAAATAAAGCAAAAAATGGATAGATAAAATTGAAAATTATTTTTGCAAATCTATTGCATCAGGTTTCATCTGAGTGAATTTCGATTTTTAAAGTTTTCCTTCCTAGTTTTAATCTCAAGGGAATCATATTCAGTAAGCAACCGTTCGGATCGCTACATAACATACCGAATCGCTACTAACGTCTACTATCGACAACATCTTTCTCTTCGAACGAAGATACCACTTGGCCGTCCTTATTGAAGCGATTTTCTGAATGTGTATGTATTCTACCACTTTCTCGAGCTTTATTAGGCTGTATGATCATGTTTTTCTTTCCTACAACTGACCAAATCGATCCAATGTTGTAATCTATGGTGTTTTGCGAGTTCATATCTATTCAAGGTGTAATTTTATTATTTTTGTTCGGTTTTATTCTAGTAATTATTTCGTCTGCTTTACCAAATGATTCCTTTAATGTATTTACACTTGGGTTTCACATGACCTCTTCCATGTACGTGAATTGTCTGTTATTCTCGGTTTAGAATGTTTTCATGCTTATCGATGTAAATATCGATTTATTGTTGGATTTTCAGCCGATCGATAGTGTCCTACCATACGGTAGGGCATATGTCGTCGTGTCTTTCCGCGCGTGTCGTGTTTTTTTCTTATTCTGTGTTAAATTGTGAATGTGCAAGTTATTATGAGTTTTAGAATGATAATAGTTACAGTAATACGGTAATAAAGATAGGGCTGTAAGAGTCTTAGACTGTTCGATTCATCTGTTGATCTATTCATTCGAAAACATTCTAAAGTCCATATATAATAATACAAAAAGAGAAACTCGAGGGCAGTGGTGTCATTTCAATTCTTGAAGAGAGCACAACACATTCGAAAGAACGAAAGCCTAATGCTCATTGAGCACCTGAAACGCCTAAAGATGCCAACAACTCCATCATAAGCTTACACCGCTTAGCTGATCAGAAGGAACAAGAAAATCATGAAGCAGAATCGAAATGAAGATAGAAGTGAGAATGACAATCTAAGAAGACAGCTACTGCTACAACCGGAAGAACTGCTCAGTATAGTATAAAGTGTGAATAAAGCAATTGATTGTCGATAGGCGCTCTCGGATGAGAAGAGCATTAACTCATATATGTCCCTTGTGAAAGGAAAATATGTTATTTACAGTGTAGCTATCGACTTGTCGAGGGTTACTAACAATAGAAAATCTTATAAAAAATTCGTAACCTATGCAAGCCATGACTTCAATCAGCCAGAAATGCAAGGCAGAAACAACTGCCGATTCTCCTCATTGAAACTAATTCCATTTTGAAATTGTTCTCTATGTTGTAAGTCGTTAACATTTTTTCACAGTAGCGAGGAGATACAGAAAAACTATTAGAGAAGAAGAAACTTATCAGTGTTGGTCACATGAGTATAAACATCGCAAAGCCAGATAAATATACAGAGCTAAGGATAAAATTTGCGGGTTTTCGCCAATCCAATTTTGAGTCAAACCCCCACATTCCACTGTTGTTACGAATTGCATAGGTGGTTGAATGATTTGAATTCATATGCAGCCTATGCAATGATTTGACCAGCAGGAGTCCAAGTCATTAGCTTTATCCCCCCAAACAGGCCAACCCGTAAAGATGTCAGGCTCGCTTGGCCAGGGTGGGCATCGAGCCGGGATCCCATCCCCGAATCGTGCCAGAAGCAGTGTGCCAGGCCCTTAGCGAGCAAAATGTTCAAAAAGGAATTTTTAAAGAAGTAACCCTGAAAGTATGTCAGGTTGCAACTTCATGAATCATTTCCCCCCATTACCACGGAAGTCACAACGGTTTGAAAGAAGTCGCATTCCCAAACGTAGAGTTTATGGTGAACCAATCCGCAATATTCTCAATTTACATTGGTGTGATTTTCCTTCGATTCGAAATGACTCGGGCAAACATCGTCAATTACTATTCACCATTCAATTTCGCACAAGATGGAGTCCTGACTGCAAGCATGCAATTATTCGGTTGATGCATAATTATTGCGGATTTTTTCGCAGCTTTTTTTCTCCCGATAGAATTTGAATATTGAGTTCGGGTTTCTTCCAGAAATGATCTACTTGATTTCCTCTGCAATGTATACTCAAAAAACCATCCGCATAAACGCAAAATTAGGCTTAACTACTTCGAGAAAGATTGGAAGGTGGCACAGTCATTCCGCGATCTCAGTAACTTTTCGGCGATCAAACAATCAGCCAGAGCCAACCAAGAAATGGGATCTGCTCCTAAATCTGCCATATTCACCAGCAGGCACTTTAATGGATCATCTCGTCAACTGTCCATCGACAGAATAGAGATCGATAGGCTAAAGAATAGAAGTTTCGACGATTTGGATGACTTCATGGCCGATGTCAAGGCTTGGATCGCCCGTAAGAATCAAAACTTCTTCGCCTTTGGGATCCGACTAATTATTCAATGGGAAGCAGTGCTTGACGTAGATGGTGAATAAGTTCCAGAATAATTATTTGAATATGTCTCTGTTTAGTATTTCATAAATTTTTTATGTAAAACTTGCTGGAAAAAAATCCGCAATAATTATGCATAAACCTTATATATAGAGGCAGGTAAAATGCAGGGGAAATAGAAAATATCAAAGTAATCGTGTTTTGACCGCTAGGAAGTCATGTGTGCTTTTACTAGATCACCTAGTGAGCTATCGCGGAAGTCATGTGTGCTTTCACTAGATCACCTAGTGAGCTATCGCCAAAAAGTTACTGAGATCGCGGAATGACTGTGCCACCTTCCAAGCTTTCTCAGAGTAGTAAAGCTAATTTCGCGAATATACGAATGGTTTTTTGAGTATATTCTTGTAGAGGAAATCAAGTAGATCATTTCTAGAAAAAACCCGAACTCATTATTCAAATTTCTATCGTGAGAAGAAAGCCGCGAAAAAATCCGCAATAATTATGCATCAACCTAATAGTATGAACAGACTATTCTCTGCGTAAGTGTCGCAGACGCGCTTTCTGATCAGAGCACCTCCCACATACCCGAGCTTAAGAAAGGGGAAGAGAACTGAAGTGGGTGAGATGTTGACCCCATGTGTGAAGTTGGAATATAAGAAGAGTTGACAGTATGGCATTGTCTCGGTGAGGGAGCACAGGAAAGGGCGCGAAAAACTACTGTCCTGACAACACTTTTACCAATCCCCTTGTTTGAGTACGATTAGTTCACGAAAAGTTCATTATGTAAGCGGGTTTTGTAAGTTCGTAGTACAGCGACAGTCTGAAATAGCCGAATAATCAACAAAACGAATAAGTCATGGAGTCATATTCGAGGCTGCATTTTTTTTTATCAATCCTGCTTGGTCACTGTATATCTGTGTGCTGCATTTTCTTCCAAGACGTCTTTAGTAGTTTCCATATAATCGCAGAAGTCGCAATCGCTCCCAACATCGCATGCACTACAGCAAAAGTGCTCGCATGACACGCACCACTAAATTCAAAAAGCGCGCTTGCAATACAACGGATCATCGATTCGTTTGAACGAGATTGTTGACACTCATTTCGATAATAGTAGCAGTGAGGATGGATGGTTCTTTGTATTGTGTTGTTGCTTTTGCTCTGTTTATTTAACGTTTACTGCTTTAACGCTGCTTGTTTGTTGTTTACTAAACTAGCTTCTTTAAGTTATGCCTGTTATCAAGCCTGAGCATCATTTCTAGGTTTTGAGCAAGGGGTTGGCTAGAAAGGCACTATAAGCCCTTTAGCTATTACAGTTAACACACATCTGACGGAGGTCGTTTTGTGCGGTTGCATTTCTGCCAGCCGTCGTGCATGTTTTCTGTTAATCGTATTTTGATAGCATTCCCTATTTGTTTTCTCAAGATTTCTTTTGCGTTGTATACTTCGCTCTTTTAGCTCGTTTTCACAGCTTTTGCGCAAGTTTTTTTTGGTTAGCTTTTCCTGTTTCGTCCGGGCTTCCGATCATTTGCCTGCTACTTGTAGCTATTGACTCAATGGACTTAATATTGGGTTGATCAAAGATCAAATAAAATGCCGTCAAAAAGGCAGCGTTCTAAGAAGGATTCGTCGAAGTGTTCTCAGCCACTATCTGGCTCTGGTAGCAGAATTAGCACCCAAACAAATAGTCCTGAGGCAGAAAATTTCCACAACTTGTTCAACGTGTCAAAAACGTTATAGAACTGAATCATGACCCAGCTATTGAAAACATGCTTATTTCTCTCTCGCAGGAGATTTCCTCGAAATTTTCTGATCTTCGCGAGAGCGATAAACGGAGCAGTAGTAGAGTCATCTTAGATTTAGAGGGAGTGCTGGAAGGTCTCCATCCATCGGCACGTCAGAGGGGACTCCAGGATAAAGCTGCTCAAGTTCTAAATGCATTAGATGTGGATTGCCGTCCGGTTGAGAAGCATCGCATGGGTAAGCCGAATCTCAAACACCTTCACCTGGTGAAAAAATCCTGCCATCTGTATCTCACTGGCGGCGCGCTTTCACCAATGCACGTCTTCTCCAAGATGCTGAGTTGCCGGAGTTCTTTATACGACGGAGCATGACTGGGTATGAAAGGAAACGAGAATATGAGCCGCGTCAAGAAGCTCGTGAACGTGATAAGGGTAGTGGCGTTTTTGCGATTGGGTCGTCAATCATGGGCAGCTCAAGCGCATAGCTAAATTGCAGACGACAAACGTTTGAGAAACTTCTAATGTCGTACGATAATTCTGTCTGGCTCCCACTTAGTGGACGCCCGTAGACTTTGTAATAGGATGGATCATTTACATGCCCTCAAAAACCAAAAATATCATAATTTGGGAATTGTAACTTTGACATAGCTCACTCCAAGCATCGACAATTCCGAGATGTTAGCTGCTTTTCTTTATTTGCTGTACCCTTTGGATCGTAAAGGAGGTCCAGGTGGAGTCTATACTGTCATCCCGTCTGTCATTATTCTCGTCTACCGCCCAGCAAACTCAGACAGAAGTGAGGATGAAAGCTGATTAAATTGCCTCGTGAAACTGTCTTGAAACAGATAGAAAGTGTGGCTCTAGGAGATTTGAAAGACTGGATAAACCTGCATGCACGGAACTCAATCTCATATACTTTTTTGGAATTTTTTCTGGAAGTGGGCTTGGCGCAGCATCACTCTGTAGCAACCCTTGTCGGCAATAAAATCGATCTAATCTTATCCATCGTTTTTATCTGATGTAGGCAACATCTCAATAGCATCGCTATGGCAAACTTCAGCATTGCCTTCTTTGTTTCCAAAGTGATGGAAGAGTTTGGAATGGCCAGTACATCCCATTTCCTGATTTTCTTAGCGTTGACTGTAATATCGTCGAGAGTACTTTTTAGCACTTACTGTCTAATGCTGTCTGATGTGATGATGTGCCGATAAATTAATCTCCGTTGATGATTGTTGTAGGGTAGACCGGTTTAGGATGAAGACCCACGAAAATGGACAATGGTTGGACGCGGCGTGCGAAGAAGGAAGCTGGAGAAGATACAAGATGATCTAGAAGAGGGATAAAGGATTGTATAAAAGAATGAGAGGGGTGTAATAAACATTCACTCGTCAGTGTGTTCTCTCGCCAACCAACTGGCGATCAGGAGGACTCAAGAAAGAAAACGCGGAAAAAGAACACCAACGCTAGACGAGGAACGAAGAAGCAGAAGAACAGCCCACCAGTTAGCCAAGAATCACAAGCACAAGGCCAGAGGCAGTCTATCCACCAACAGAAAAGGAGATGGACGAAAAGGGCGGTATAGTTGGAGCACCCACCAGGGCAATGGGAGTCTCCCCGGGGGGTCAGGACCCGGCTACGGCCCTCGATGTATATCGAGGCAGGAGTCCGGGGCCATATGTGCCGGGGACTTCCTGGAATACCTGGTGGGGGCTATTCCAAAACTTTCTGGCGTTACGGAGAGTAACCGATGAGGGGCATAAACGCCTCATCTTTCTCCAAGAGGTTGGCGCTTCAAATTATGAGCTCTTAGAATCTTTGTTTTAGGGCAAAGAGCCAGAAACGGCTACAATGGTGGAGCTGAAGCAAGCTATGGAGCAGCAGTTTCAGTCGAAGAAGCTATTGATGGCGGAACGCTTCGGACTCGTGTCCAGGTCGCAGAAGGCTGGTCAAACGCTGCAGGAATACTACGCAGAAGTGCAGAAGGCCGCTAGTACATGTGGATTCGAGAAAGTCAAAGAGATGCGGGATGCGATGGTGGCAATGGTGTTCATAGGTGGGTTGGCATCTGTAGAAACTAGGAAGCGGTTGCTCGAGAGGGAGGAGTTAACATCGAAAGAGGTGTTGGAGATGGCAGAAGCCGTAGAAAGAGTCGGTAAGAACGCACCTCATTTGAAGCAAGGAGTTACTGAACTAGGAGTGGCAGCTATTGCACCTAGAGAACCGAGACTCCCTTCTCGAGTGAGGGGGGGGGAAGACGGGATAGCAGTTCAATTCGGAAGGCAGGTCCTACTAATTCAGGGACCAGAGGCCGAAGTAGAACTGTTGAGGAACGAACCCGTGTTCCACTCAGCGGACCGCAGCAGTGTTGGGTGTGCGGTGGTCGTGGACACATAGCGAAGCAATGTTTTTTCAAGGGCAAAGCGTTTTGCAATTTGTGTTCACGGCCGGGGCATCTACCCAAAATTTGTCGGATGAGGCAATGCCCGACCAAAGCATCCCGCCAGATACACTGGTGTGCGGAGCATAGTGTTTCCGAAGAAGAGCAAGAAATAACGGTAAGTAGCGTACGAGTAGCGAGATGCCGGAATCACATAGGAAATACCTCGCTGAAAGACGGGGGATCTTCAAAAAGGAAGGAAGAGTTTGAGGAATCTCCGACAAGATATAGTAGAGTTGAATCAAAAGTACGAATGGCCATAGAGCCGGCCATAATGATTCCCATAATGGTGAATGGGAGCAGAGTTGATTTCGAGCTCGATACAGGGGCCTCAGTATCCATTATAGATGAAACAACCTGGAAGAAGATAGGCAAGCCAGAAATGAAACCGACCAAACTGGAGGCTACGGCTTATAATAATAGCCCTATCAGTTTTGACGGTCAATGTTTAGTGAATTTGCAGTTCGAGGGACGAGCGGTAGTGATGGAAGTCTATGTGTTACATACGACCAACCACCCATTGTGTGGCCGAGATATGATTAGGAAGCTCCAGATAGATTGCGGACTTCATGTGCAAAGCATGGAGGGGAAACCGTGTTATACGAAGGAGTAGTTGCGTGAGAAGATTAGGAGCCTACAAGAAGAAAATCAAGTACTATTCCAGAAAGGACTGGGTAGATGTACGACAGCAAAAGTGTCATTGAAGCTGAAAGAGGGTGTAGAAAAGCCCAAATTTTGCAGAGTACGACCGGTCCTCATTGCTTTAAGGCCTAAAGTTGAGGCTAAGTTACAGGAATTAGTAGATAATGGTACGCTCACGAGAGTAGAACATTCGAAGTGGGCCACACCATTAGTGGTGGTCCCCAAGCCAGGAGGGAAAATAAGATTATGTGGAGATTATAAAGTGACGATCAACCCTCAGTTAGACATCAACCAGTATCCACTCCCGAAACCTGATGATTTGTTTCGCATGTTAAATGGAGGAAAGAAATTTTCCAAGATGGATTTGTCTGATGCGTATATGCAATTAGAATTAGAGCCAGAGTCTAAAAAATATACATTAATCAATACCCATAGAGGAATGTTTGTGTATAATAGAGTCCCATTCGGCATTGCTTCGATTCCGGCGATATTTCAAAGGATTATGGAAACTACCTTAGCTGGAATAGAAGGATTTATTGTATATCTGGATGATATTACAGTAACAGCCCCAGATGATGTCACGCATCTGGCGCGGTTGAGAGAAGTGTTGAAACGATTGAGAGAAGCAGGGTTTAAACTAAAACGAGAGAAGTGTGAGTTTTTGAAGGAAGAGATGGAATTTTTAGGGCATATTGTAGATGGCCAAGGAATACGACCATCACCAAAAAAGGTGCAGGCGATGTTAAATAGGCCTGAGCCAAAGAATTTGAAGGAAGTTGAATCGTTTTTGGGAATGGTGCAGTATTATGGTAAATTTATCCAAAACCTCTCCACCTTGGCAGCCCCACTGAATGGGCTGAGGAAAAAGGGAGTGGCGTTTCGGTGGGAGGAGGCGCAGAGAAATGCAGTCTTCTTCTTCTTCTTCTTCTTCAGCGCCTGTCCCGCATGTAGGCGGGGTCCGCTTTTCTGATATGTTGACGCCACTTCTCCCGATTAAACGCTTGATCGGGGTGGATGTTAACCGTTTTGAGGTCTTCGTGCAACGTATCGAGCCATCGCTGCTTTGGGCGCCCTCTAGGCCGTCTTCCGGACACGTCTAGGTTGAGACCGATCTTACGAACACTGCCTTCGTCCGCGCGGAGAACGTGGCCATACCAACGGAGTCGGGCTTCGCGCATTTTATCGACAATGGGCGCTACACCGAATCGCTCCCTGATGGCGTCATTACTTATGCGATCTAGTCGTGTTACTCCGGCTGTCCAGCGCAGCATCTTGGTCTCCATCACACTGAGACGAGCTTCTACTTCTTTGGTCGTAGGCCAGCACTCGGCGCCGTAAATCGCGACGGGCCGGATGACGGTTCTGTAGATTTTTGATTTGAGTCGCTCAGGGATGTTCTTATCGCAGAGTACGCCAGTCATTGAGCGCCACTTCAACCACGCTGCATTCACGCGAGAATTCGTTTCAAAACTCAGGCTGCCGTCAGACGCAAGTGCCGATCCAAGGTATTTGAAGGTTGTTGTCCGTGTGAGCTCAGTGCCATTGATCTTGATAGAGCCTGGCTCGCTCGAATCAGTGGTCAAGTACTCAGTCTTTTTGACGTTTAACCTGAGCCCGAACCTAGCCAGACGGTCGGACCAGGTCTGCACCTGTGACTCGAGCTCGCTTTTGTCTTCGCTGGCGAGCATCACATCATCGGCATAAAGAAGCGTCCATGGAGCCGGCTTCTGGAGGTCTTTTGTAATGGCATCCATGACGACAACAAAAAGTAGTGGGGATAACGCAGAGCCCTGGTGTACTCCGACGGAGATGGGGAAATCGGTCGATGTGCCCGCTGCCGTTTGCACTCGGCTTTTTGGGCTAGTGTAAAGGATGCGCACCCACTCAATAAGCTCTTCGGGAACGCCATGCTGTCGTAAGGCATACCATATAACGTCACGCGGAACGCGGTCGAAAGCCTTCTCCAAGTCTAGAAAGGCAAGATGTACCGGTCTTCGTTTTTCGCGATGCTTTTCCAGTAGAAGGCGAGTGGCGTGTATGGCATCAATGGTGCTGCAACCAGAGACAAAACCACACTGATTGGTGGTCAGCTCGACGATGTCGCGGATACGACTGTCCACAATTCGCTCAAAGATTTTCATGCTGTGCGAGAGCAGGCGAATTGGGCGATAGCAAGCGCAGTCTCCAGGACTGCCCTTCTTTTTCCAGATAGGAATCGTCGTGCTCTGTTGCCAGCTCTCAGGCACCTTCTTCTCTGCGACGACCTGATTGAAGAAGTCCGTCAACCACCCTGCAGGATTCCAGCATTTCGATTTCCACAGGTCCGCTGCTAAGTCGTCAGGACCAGTTGCTTTGCCTGATTTCATCCTCTTCATAGCCGTAATTGTCTCCCTCACAGTTATCTTCTGGACAGGACCGTATACTGGCGGAGCGCAAGGGATGGCGGGATGAGCAAATTCGACTGTCGAGATGTTTTCGAAGTACTCTCGCCATCGTTTCAGTGTTTGCTTGCGGTCCGTCAGGAGGTGACCATTCTCGTCATTTATGCCGAAGAATCTTTCTATATCCTCGGTCTGGCGATGGCGGGTCTTTGCGAGACGGTAAACATACCGCTCACCGTCGCGAGACTCGAGCTTCTCGTTCAATTCGGCAAAATGAGCTGCCTTCACAGAAGCAACGACCTTCTTCGCCTCTTTCTTCGCGATCTGATAGCGCTGCCAATTATCGGCTGTCTTTTCCGAGAGGAATGCGTGGTATTGCTTTTTCTTCTCACGTACTTTATCCCTGACATGATCCGTCCACAGCCATGTTTGCTTGCCAATCTTTCGTCGTCCAGGCTTGGTCATGCCGAGCTCCGACCGTGCAACCCGGGTTATCGCTTCGACAGCACTCTTCCAAGTTTCATCGACAGTCGTTACCGCCGGTAATAGAATGCGGGAGACGACGGCCGATTCCTTTTCTTTTTCCTTCAGTCGCCACCACTTGATTCTCGCTGGCCCACACCTTTCGGCAACTTTCGGTTTCGGCGGGGCGATCTTTAGCGTACAAATCAGCGGTCGATGTTGTGTAGCGACCGTTTCATAAGGTACTGTCTTCGCGTCTGTTACGAGTCCCTGATCGCGGTGCCTGACAAGGACGAAATCGATTTGTGTTCTGTTTTCACCGCTATAGAAGGTAATGAGATGAGAGTCACGCTTACGGAATTTCGTGTTTACAATGACGAGATTATGCGAATCTGCATACTCAAGAATTCGCTCGCCATCAGTATTGCGTGACCCATATCCAAACCCACCATGACAGCTATAACCGTCTTTAGTAGCTCCTACATGACCATTAAGATCACCTGCGACAACTAGTGCTTCTTGTAACGGTACTTCAGCTGTCTTCTCATCTAGCAGGTTCCAGAACTTGTCCTTGGTTTGTTCAGAGCATCCAGCCTGTGGAGCATACGCTGAGAAGAAATGGTATTTTTGGCATTCGATGACCACAATGATCTTCATTAAGCGATCATCGAAGCGCTCCACGCCCACTATCGAATCACGGAACCTTTCAGAGACAATTATGCCAACTCCATTGGTGGTTTTGGGTCCACCACAGAGAACGGCTTTGAAGCCGTGGCCAATGTCCCTCGACTTGCAGCAGGACCACCTCGTTTCCTGCACGGCACAGAAATCAATTCTTCGACGCTCTAGAGCTTCTGCTAACTCATACGAGCGTCCCGTTAATGTGCCAACATTTAACGTCGCAACGCGAGTCTTCCATACGTTGCGGGACTTTTGGACTAGCCTAGTTGCCCCCCGATGCCGTCCTTGCACCGGAGACCCTCGCATACTTTTCACACTCACCGGGCCTTGCAAGTGCGCGTCGGCTCCCGCGGACGCCGTAGCATTACATCGAGATTCTTTGAGTGACATTAACATTTTTGATGTGACTGGGGTGTTCGTAGGCCGGCCTGTCACGGGGCCTGTCACCTGCATTCGAATGTCCGTGGTCAGCTCAGCCCACAGAGTGGGCAGTTTCCAGTGGCACCCCTTGGAGGAACGGACTTCGCCACCGCGCAGAGAAATGCAGTGAAACAGATAAAACAGCGACTGACAGAAGTAGATGTTCTAACACATTATGACCCACAAATACCAGTAGTTTTGGCGACAGATGCCTCAGAATATGGCATAGTAGCAGTAATTTATCATAAGATGCCGGATGGGAAAGAGAAAGTGATAGCGTACGCGTCACGAACGCCGACAAAAGAAGAGAGAAATTATTCGCAAGTTGAAAAAGAGGCTCTGGGCATAGTGTATGGAGTAGAAAAGTTCAATCGATTTTCGTATGGTCGTAAGTTCACCCTGCTGACAGACCACCAACCTTTGGTGAAGATATTTGGACCAAAAAGTGGAACACCCACGATAGCAGCAAAACGGCTACACCGTTGGAGCCTTCGCCTCATGATATATTCATTTGATATAGAATACAGGAAGACCTCGGAATTCGGAAATGCCGAGGGCTATCCAGATTGCCAGATCCTAGGGAATTACCGAGCTCACAGATGGTGGTAAGTGAGGTGATGGAGAAACAGATGACGGCGGAAACATGGAAGGATATGGTTTTAAACGAGCAACAAGTGGCAAAGGCAACACAAGAGGACGAGATATTGAAGAGGGTGTACAGGTATGTAATGGGAGGATGGCCCCCGAGGATAAAAGAAAAGCAGCTACAACCGTACGAGAAGATTAAGGCAGAAATAAATGTATATAAAGGGTGTCTTATGTGGGGTAGCCGAGTCGTGATCCCGAAGAAGTTTTGCAGGATGGTATTGGGAGTATTACACCATAGTCATTATGGAAGGAATCGGATGATGGCGCTGGCCAGGAGGAAAGTATGGTATCCGGGAATGGACAAAGATATACAGAAGATGGCACAAGCCTGTGATATTTGCGCAGCCTTCGGGAATGAGATGAGAAGATCACCGCTGCATCCCTGAGAAACGCAGCAAAAGTCTGGCAAAGATTACATATGGATTTTGCCGAGACTGTTGACGGCAGGAGATGGTTGGTGATAGTGGATGCAAAGTCAAAATGGCCCGAAGTGGTGCAAATAGGGTCAACCACGATAGAAAAAACGATAAAAAAGTTGAATGATATCTTTAGTATTCATGGGCTACCAAAACAAATAGTGGTGGATAATGGGCCACAATTCATAGCGAAGGAATTTAAGGAATATTGTAGAAGAAGGACAATCGAATTGATTTTCATTCCTCCTTATCACCACAACTCTAACGGGGAGGCGGAAAGATTTGTGCAAACTTTCAAAAAGGGTTACTATAAAGGGCGGAAAGCCGGTAAGACGTTAGAAGCAACTGTGAGAGATTTATTGTTCGAATATAGGGTAACGGAGAACCCGGTGATGGGGACCTCTCCGGCAAAAATGTTAATGGGACGTTCGTTGAGAACAACGTTGGATTTGTTGAAGGCTCCTAGTAAGCCGATCTTGACCCCCCACATGAGGCAGATGAAGGAGCAGTATGATAAGGGAGCAAAGGAAAGGAAATTCGAAGTAGGGCAGCAAGTGTATTTGCGTAGTTATCAAAGCCGGCATGAGAAATGGATTAGGGGTCATCCTGGAAAAGGTGGGATCGAATACCTACCGAGTGCATTACGGCACCGGTAGTCGGATGGCCCATGCGGACCAGATAAAGAAGAGGGTGACCTTCTGGGAGGAAGAGGAGGATCCTCAGAAAGGAAGAAGGCCGGCCGGATCAGGTGTACCCACGCCAGGGAGACGAGAAATGTATAGCCGAAAAGACTCACCGCGAAGAACAGCCAGGAAGAGAAAAATGACGGAAAAGATGAAGTGTTATCTAGCAGAAAAAAGATCGAGAACGGATAAACATCTGGCTAGTATATGTCTGATAAGGAGGCGAGATCCTGATAGGAAGGAGGCTGAGAGTATAAAAAGGATGGAGGTCGGTAAGGTTCATTTGCTTGCTGTTGAAGAAGCGGATGAACATTGCACCAGGGCCACCGATATTCACTTTGGGACCAGCCGCAGGGGCTCCACCGCTGGTCTGGGGGTCACCCCAGACCCCCGTGGTGGTGGTGAGCCCCCCAAGTTCTCCGGTGCCCTCCCCACCGCAGGTGGGGCAGACCCCGGCGGTGATCGTTTTGCAAACGGTGAGTTGCGAGTGTTTAGTAGGAGGGAGCCAAGAAGTGAACGGGTTATTTTTAGCAGGAGCGCTCCCGAGCTTCCCGAGCCGTGCGCGCGCAGGTGCGTGCGCGCACTTGGCGTGAACGAGGAGCTCGTGCTCCGTACAGACCGAGATGGGCTGGCGGGTGCAGGGCGGCGTTGCCCCCATCGGGCTGTCACAGGGCTTGCCGATGTACGTGGTCGTACCCGACACCCGCAGTGGAATCCAGAGGGACCGCAGAGGAAGGAAATGGCCGCCGTCAAATGGGCGAGGACAAGGGCGCCTTGATGAAGGCGGCGGCCCCAGTTGTGGAAGAGGCCACACAATGTTCTCTTGAGAAACCGATGGAATGATGTTTTGCTTGAATAAAGTGTTTTTAAAGATAAAGTGTTTAAAAAGATGTTGAGTGTTGAGTTAGTACAGAAAGTGGCCGGGGCCTGTGGAGTTATCAAGGTGCTGGTATAGTGACCGGACGGTCACTACGGGGGATGTTGTAGGGTAGACCGGTTTAGGATGAAGACCCGCGAAAATGGACAATGGTTGGACGCGGCGTGCGAAGAAGGAAGCTGGAGAAGATACAAGATGATCTAGAAGAGGGATAAAGGATTGTATAAAAGAGTGAGAGGGGTGTAATAAACATTCACTCGTCAGTGTGTTCTCTCGCCAACCAACTATGATGTTTATCAAAGGTTCTGCTGAAGAGTTTATGACGCCCATATGAAAAACTTGGCTGATTTAGAAAGAAGATGGCGATATAACATATAACAGCACCCGATATGACAGCACTTAACAAAACATCAAGTTCAACATTCGTGTTTTGAGTGTTACTTGTTGTTTCTTTTGTTGTTTGGCAACTACATGTAATAAATAAGTAAATAGGGTAGTGATTTTCGCGAGCAGCGGAAAAGGTAGGAATCCACTCCTAAACTCTCTCTCCTCTCTCTGCCTTTCTTGAGGCAATTAACTGATGTATTAAGTCTGGAAATCAAGAGGATATAAATCTGAGAAGCTGTGATTGTCGCCGCCTTGTCCTAGCTCCCGACGGCAATGATGGATTGTCGGGCTGTAGTCGAACCAACAGGGGCTAGAATAAGGTCTCACGCTGCAATCGCCTTTTTGCTTTCGTCGACAGATCCTGTTAACGTTGCGTGATCCTTATTATCAAGAGCGACACGATTCCTCTTGCTAAGCCGAACCGCATTTGCAACCAAACAAGTTTACCTTATCGAAATCATCTCGACACGTAGAAGAACTCAGCGGAACTCTTACAATTACCACAGTTTTCACAAGAAACTCATTATCTATACAGTTCCCAGTGCTCTCAGAGTAATTTCATGAATACAACTTATACAAATTAGTTTGCTAAATATAATAGAACCCAGCTCAAAATGGCATGCCAATTAGTATCTAGTTTTTTGGCCAAGCACTTAATATCGTCGAAAAAATAATTGCTTATGCTTCTGCTTGTGGAAATGATGCACCTGAAACACCAAGTTCCACAGCAGGACTGTATCAGCGAAACCTCCGCCCCATCCCGCCATATCACGACGCCAAATATGTCGCATTATAGAGAAGGGAATCTCTCGTAACTAGACGAGTCAGCTATGTAGAGCACTGGTGTGCTATTCATTGATCTCCACCGATCAATCCCCGGAGGCCGAAGCCCCTTAGTTAGTCTGCGGGTCCGGGAACATCTCCCCGAAGACGGCGTCGCGCACGCCGCACCCGCCGCGTATCGCAGGATTGCGATGGAAGATTGGAGCGCGCAATTTGTGAGGTAGGGAGTCTTTTAATTATTTGAATTGGCTGACCGTTCCCTTCAATTCCAATGCGGTATTGATCGTCGCTTATGTAGGAGGTCGTTCTAATTAATCAAGTCTAATAAACATGTAAACGAAAAAGAAACAGGAGAAAAAACGATTGAATCCAATAAAAAAGCAAGGCAATCAACGAAAAATATTGCGTCATATCGATTGGCGAGGGGCGGGGTGAGTACGGTAATTGCAGTAACATTTGCCGCATGCCGCAAGGGAGAATGCCGCAATCGGGGAGAAGTTCCGCTACCCGTTAGTCTGCCCATTCCATCTATCCTTTCGACCTCTTTCGAACACATTCCTCAGATGCGTCTTTCCCTTGTGCTCTCTCTTACTCACGGAATATGAGAATACAGGTACACGGTATAATGAAACCGAACACAAATATAACGCTGCTCGCTTAACTTTGATATCATTTTCAAGATTATCTAGTGTCGTCTCGGCATCTGACAAGGAAATTTAGTGAGATGCTCATTTACTGCGAGGTTTCTTGCAACAATGGTGAAGCGGAGCCTGTGCTCAGGCTGCGCTGGCATCCAGCGCAGCAGATCTTCATGGTCGTTCGTCGGTGGAGGATCAGTGAGTGAATATCAACGCATTTACCATTTGTCTCTCTCTTTAGAGGGAGGCAAAGAGCTATCAGTCTTCAAAAGAATATGATATAATATATTACTAAAGACATCACATGACGAGAAGCCAGATGGAACAGCTGAGAATAATTATAGATTTTACAAGTATCAAGGAAGAAACTTGTAGTGCATTCGTGCATTCATTTGATCGGGGAGATCGGAGAGTCTAAAATCACCTAATGGAACACAATTCACACAAAAATACTCACAAATTTATTTTCACTAATACACTTGAGTAGATAATAGAACTGTTCTGCAGAACGGTAAACTATGGTTATTCTGAGAGGATATGCGCACAGGGAACATTCTAAAAGCAGGGCTTCATAGGCACAATCAAGGATTTTTTGTGAATAACAACGTGACAAAGTTTTTTGTTTGAGAGCATAGCAACTCCATGAATTCTATCGCATCGAATAACGTCAGTAACGTGGAAGTGCTTATATCGTATATGAGTATGTGAGTATGTCGGTGAAGTAGTTTTGAGCAAACCGAGAATAACCTTGAACGTCCATGCATTCAGTATTGAGAAAGGAAAAAAGTTTTTGACGGCCTTAGTACGCTCGGTTGTTTTACAACAATCATTTTAACCTTTTACGGAAGAAAAATTACAGTGTTCAATGAAGAACATACGTAGACGAATACGCTGAATCGGAATAAAACGCTTCAAATTGTTTCTTCGAAGTGTGAACTTCCGCTGGGATTTTTTTCAATGTTCCTAACTCTCACAGTGCTTTCTCAAAACGCTGCCTTGTATGCTAAATGGTGGTTTTCAAATGAGAGGTGCTATAGGGTCTGATGACAGCAGATAAATAGCGTCTTGTGATCCTCCTTCATCAACGTGCAACATGACAGATATGTTTGAGTTGTTCGTCCGAGATTTCCTTTTTTCCCCAACATCTGACGGGACACACGAAGAACTCATGATGAGTGATGGCTGTTTAACACTCAGGGTGGCATGAAACGGGAATGAAAAAAGTTTGAGTAGAAGTTTGAAGAATGAAAAGTCAAAAGAAGCCTCACAAGGCTGGATACGTGAGAAATACCAAAATCTCGGTCACAATCGCAACCGAATTTTCCAATTACAGCACAAAAACGGAATTCGAAAGCTTTCCGAGATTAACGACGTAATAAACCGCAGTGGAAGACAGGGCAAAGGTAGATACGAGAGCCTTGCAAAATCCACAGCTCGCCGGAGCGTTAAAAGGCAAAGGTTTGGCTTGGCTTTGACTATTACTTTTTGCTTTTGCTCCACTTAGAATGGAGACATTCAGAATTTCAGCGGATATTTCTCTTCATGAATTTGGAAGCCTGAAACGTAGATTGACAAAGAATCTGCTCTCAAAAATTGTTTCATTGGGTGCATCTTCCATTAAATGAACATTATTAAAAGGCCTGTAAAAAAAGACAACATTGATTCTAATACCAATTTCTCGTCCGTCCGTGTTATACCACTATGAAATAGTTTTCCCTTTATATATAGTCATTAGCGATATACAAGAAAAACTCCCAATGCGCCAAAATCACGAACGTTCGAAATAATAATCTACTCTATTCGCGCAATCTAAACCTTGCTAAAACTGATACTCTCTGATACTTACAAATACAATAAAATTCAAGTCGAGCGAAATACAGGTTGAAAACTGAACGAATATGAGCTCTATACAATGAGGAGCTATTGTTTCAGTAAGAAGCGATAGCTCGTGTGGTCAAAGCAAGTTCTACAGTCGGCAGGCACTGGAAGAGCTGTGGCATTATAAGCCGGCATCAGATTCTATCCCTCTAGACCACATCTCCCAAAATTATGCTTAAGATGTCGTATTCACCGAACACTTCAGTGAGTCCTAATGGATCGGCGACAAAACACTAAATAAGAAAGCAACTTCTAGCGCTGGACAGCATTCAGGATTGTTCTGACCCATTACGTATTAGGAATAGCAATCGATTGGTTGATTGCTTGATGAGGGCTAGTGGGATTGTTTCGACAAGATTTCATTACGGATTTCAGAGCCACGGGGTGGTATCTTTCGGTTCTTCAGAAGACCTAATTCGCAGATGCACCGGTATTGGTCGGGAATTTCCAACAGCGACTGTACGGCCAACTTCACGTCACCCTCAGATGGTCCGGATGCTCGTCGCATAATCTAGAAATGAAGGGTTACATAAGAGGTAGATATACAGTAGCGCTCAAAAGTCTTCGGTGAAATGCTTTGACGCTTTTTCGTTTATAACTTTTTTCGTAGTAGACCGAGTGACACGAAATTTGGATATGTCTAACAGAGCATATTTCACTCTACCCAACCCTATCTCATTGCAAAGCTGCAATATCCACAGGTAAAGTAAAGTGTTTGTTGCGGGCGCAGATTTTGCTAAAACTAAAGTTGTTGGCGTCTGCACTTATTCGCACCTTATGTGCGTTTTTCTCATCTACTGTGATCGGCGTTACCGCTCGTACACTTTTGACATGATAAAAAGGAAAGAGATTCTAGAAGGACCATCATATGTATTTTCAGTCGATTTTGAGTTCATGCCCTTTGGAATATCTAGAACATGTTCAGATTGCAAGTTAATAGTGGTAAATATTCATAATACTTCCACGCTCCGGATATAGAAATTTCGCTTGATTAGATCCAGTAGGAAAGAAGTTACGACTGAAAAGTACGGCTGAAGAACCATTTCACCGAAGACTTTTGAGCGCTACTGTACTTCCGTTCAGAACTGTGTATTACATCGGCAGATAAGAATTTCAAAAAACGGACGAAGTGCAGTATGATAGATCATAATGTGCCTACCTCATGGAACTCCGTGAAATGGAAATTGTCCCATGGGCGTTTCGGTAAGGACTCGTCGAACACCTTAAATTTTTTTCCATTAAGCTTGGTTTAGTTATCGCCTAGTTGCAAGAAAATAGCTAGTGAAAAGATATTTCGACCGGATTCCTAGAACTGAAAGCAGCATGGTAACTGACTCTCATCATTTCCCACGGTCCATCACCAACACCGACGACAATGATTGATAATGGGTATTGGCAAGCCTGTACAATAGCACGTCGTGTGGCGCGTTCATTGGTTACCTGGCCATCCGCGATGATTACCAAGATGTGGTACTGTAACATGTGGAGGTGAAGATATAAAACATTGCTAGTGCAAGCCAATAGGAAGCCTACATCGTTGGCTTTTTGGCAGATCTCCATTGCTTGGTAAATGAGCGGCGCAAAATTCGTCGGACCACTCAGGTCGACGGTAGGTGTGACGTCGTTGTAAACCCTAAATACTGAAGATGTGGGACAGAATTTTCACGCCTGAAAGTAGTTTCAAGTCAAGGATTTCAGGGAAGTCGTCTACAAGTTAAATTTAATGTTTTTCCGAGCCTAACCCCTAGGTTTTCCGAGCCTTCTTACCCTATTTGTTTACTCATATAAAGTACATCCTGAGTATACGTACATTCAACTCAGACTACAAAATGCAAGGTAATCTGAACATAAGCCAGAAGAGGCTGTCACTAATCACTTCAATTTCATCACTCTTTATCTTAACACCCTCCGTCACGCAATCGATACGAGGTGGCTCTATCGATACGTTTTGTAGTATCTTTGGAAATAACTACAAATAGTCCAGTAGGTTAAGGCTCAACGACAATATAAAGCACCCCACTATTAAAAGGACAATGAATGGCACGGCCGCCAACCTGCCCCGCTAACACGTCCACCTCTGAGGCCTTTCAAGATCCCTTCACAGAAAACGCATTCGATCCCTCTATGAACTCACAATTAAACTTAAGAGTATTTGTATGACTCTCACTTTGCCCGAATAGATGGTATAACGAAGAATCAAAGAGAAATTTCACCTGAGCACTTCTTCAAGAGTTCTACATTCACCGTCTTGCTTCAACGGGAAAACACTCCAATCACCAGTTTTTGCATCACCAAATCCATATACAGGAATACAACCAGTACTAGCGAACGGTGCTAACGTTCTTCCAAGAATCGTGATCACCTGTGGAATATTATTTGACAGAAGTTACAATTGAAGAGAAATTCTTAGAAAGAATCTGAAATCGGCTCGAGTAATCAGTAGATGGGCGATTCGTGGCAAGTCATTTTTCGGGATGACAACAACCGTCACATTTTATGGGATAATTTTCTAACTTTTGGTATGATCTGAGCTACCAAAATAGGAGAGGGATAGGGGATCGGATTCGAGGAAAGTGAAGAATTACTGTAGTTTTTGAATCTCCCATTTACGAGAAAATAACGCGTAATTCCGTCTATTCACATCCATTCATCCAACAAGGAGACCAGACACAGCAGGACCCCTCATTGCACTAAGGGCGCAGTAAGATGTAACTCACAGGTGATGGATTTTCAAAAAGCAGCGGGACCAATTTGAGGTAATTAGTGTTGGTGAGAAAGCTCCACTTGAACTTTATTAGCATGTCATAAAGAGGAAGGCAGAGAAAGGGAAATGTTTCAGAAGCCCACTCAAGGGAATTAATCACCATTGAAACGATCGAAACTTTGCGAGACTATAGGATAAAAGAATTTCGTAAAATGATGGATGTCGCGAGAGCATGGCTAGTTGTCTTCAGTACGATCCATTTTGACAATCTGGTTTTGCGTTTTGCAACTAATACTGAAAAAAGACTCAACGTTGAACGCATTCTCCCGGTGCTGTTTTCTGCTGTGCTTTCTGCTACCTATTATTAGGCTCCTATCTTTCTGCTAGGTAATTATTAATCAGAACTAGCTGTAGCAGTCTGGGATTGCGTGTTAACAGCACATTCAAGCTGATGAGCACTTGCAGATGCTACCTCGAGAAGATTTAAGTCACAACAATAACGGCTTTTCGGGGAGTCCACTGTTAATGATGGCACTGCCGCAACAGTTCTCAAGCTACTCGGTGTTTTATAACTCTGCTTTCTAAAAACGTCAAGGATGATGACAAGATGATCAAAATAAACCTGCTGGTATGGATTCGTGATGTTGGGATGAATTGTGTGCAAAGAACGTCCACCAAAGGAATCTTCACCTTGATACTTATTACTGGCTGTGTAGTCGATACCTGTAAACAGCGAAAAAGATGTGCTCGAAGTGTAATAATGTAAGGAATAATAATAAAAAAGCTTAGGCTTCCTGTGATAAGAAACTGAAAAACAGTGAAAATCTAATCAAGAAAAATTCCGCTCGAGTCTGCACAAAACACGATGGCAGCTACGCGGCTGAATGTTATGAAGGTTATACGCTAAACATAGCCTCTCGAATTGCTTATTCTGTTAAGCTTGAGCCCATTTTAAAGGGGTCAAAGGGCCTTCTGGACATCTCTCGTCACAGGAAGCAAGATGGCTCCTTGATTAATCTCATATCGTTCAAAGGGTTTTTGCCTGAGTAATATCGTAGGCGGTAGGCTCCTGTCCATCTGGATATCTCCAGTTAAGCGGAAATTGATCCACCACACAAAAGTTGCCATTCGGAACCGTTTATTATCTCATTGTCCGAAACAATTAGCGTTAGGGATAATGAAAGGATATGAGCCGGTTTAGTTGGTGAAGCTGACACCGTCACCCCTGCATCAATTATGACGACTCATCATACGGGAAGGGTTATCACTCCACAAAATCGTGATTTCGCATCTCGATATCAAAACATAGCTCAATGCGGACTTGAGATCTTCAAGAAGATGGAACCTTTTACCATACCCCTTCTGTTTCCTCTTTTCTTTTTCACTTTTTTAATTTGGAGCGGATTATGCGGCGGCACGGGACCAACGTAAGGGAGAAGGAATTATTTTCCTCAACCTACCCCGTATGTTTTTAAGAAGCCAAAGCACGGGTATGAAACACGGGGACAGTGGAGACGACTTCTGCTGAGGCATTCAAAGAAAATCTCAAAATGATGTGACCCGCTAATTCAAAGATGAGGTCTCTCTCAAAAAAAAAAGGCAGTAACAACTTGAAATGGGGGATTAGGCTCTGACTGATGTATTCGGCAATACTATTCGCACCTTCGCCTTTCTGTAAGCGGTGAGAACCTCCAGAAATTTTTCAGTAGCATGTAAATGAAACAATGACCATCTGTCTTAGAACGTTCTTACAAACTACATATGTTAGCAACAAGTGTTGGTCAAGTGGCAAACTATCACACGCATAATAAGGGGACTGAATCCCTGATCAACAACGACCCAAGCCGGAAAAGCCTTTCATTTCTCGGTTTGGTAATTGATAGCAAACTGGTCTAGAAGGATACAGGCACTGATTAACATGTCGGCTGGCCTCCGCGAGCCATTATATAAGTCGTATAAGTATGCAAACCGCCACTACACTTCCGAACATAGACCGAATGGAGTGGAGGGAGTGGGGCTACCCGGATTGACGACAAAAGACTATTCCTCAAAATCCTCAGAATTTATCCTTTCAACGTACTAGTTCAACAACCCAACATACGGACACATCTAAGTGCTCTTTCATCCTTTTGGTTATTCAAGTGCAAACTTCAATACAGCTACACCGTGAAGCTCGAAGGGGGTTCCCTCACCATCGTGGAGCGCTAACCTTTTCATGAATGTTCTCGCTGTCTACCAGTGGAGCAATATCAACGAGCCATAGGTTTCAGTTTAATGGCTGCCGCAACACTTCGCTTATCAGCACTTGTTTATGGAATTCTCAAATCACGTTCCATACTCCAAATTCCGTACTGAACAGATCTGCACATTCAATGTAGAAGTTTTAACCTAACTCACGGTAAAGAGTACGTAATATAAAGCCGTCTAGGTAGGTCTTAGGAAGGGGTTGACTATTTTTGCTGCAACTCACATAGGTATATCTCACTATGATTTTAAAACTATATCGTGATTTCATCATCACGATTCCACCAAAAGCTCCAGAGCTCGTCGAGGGTTAACAAAAGAGAGAGCTGTGAATTGAGATTCGCCCTCTCTTATTTCCTCACACTTATCCCACTCATACATGGAGGGTTGGAGAACTAGAATTTCCCAAAAGAATGAAGAAAATTTCCAAACACTGGATTGGACAGGCCGTCGTTTTGAACAACCTGACTACCACCATCCTGTTGTTACACACTTCTGTTTGGTAGACACAGAGTCAACTACTTGACCTTTATCAAGCTGTTTGACACATTCCATTTCCCCATTCAAATGAAGTAACAGCTCAGCAGACACGACTCAAAATTAAGGGACGAGAAGAGCGAGAGGTTTCACTGATAGGACATCGGCCTTTTCACATTCGTAGAGTAGTTGCATTCTGAACTGAGCGCAGTCAAGGCAGTACACCTTCACTGCTTAACACAGCTGCTCTCCACTGAAACCACTCAGCTTTTCACGTGAAGCTTTCTGGCTGGAACGAAATCTTGGTACTTCAGCAGAAGAAGAACTGTGTTGCTCATTCTCTCGAGTCATTGAAAATGACTGAATGAACCTAAACTCCAATACTATAAAGCGACCACTCTCTCTGACACTCTTCCACAATCATCTTTGATACTAACTGAGGTCATATTGGAACGGGAGGAAATCTCATTCGAAATGGTGTCGGATTAAGTGTTCTGAGCAAACGAAGGCAGACTGACAGATTGGTTATTACTGGATAAATGCATAAATGCGGATTTCAGACAATGACGCGATTAGGTTCAAAATGTCTCGGTATTATTTTAGCTTTGGATAACTTATATTTTTAGGCATCTCCGGTTCCATCCTGGGCATTATGAACGGAGGATTCGACATTCGACGAAGCTCGGAGAATGAACGAGGGATATTCGCAGCTCTTACCGAAAATCATATTGGTATTCTCCAGTCCGGCTTTCCGCATCGCATCTGATAACGTATCCAGACTGTCGATAGTCAGCAATATCTCTTGCATCGACGTCACTCCCATGACTGACAGCAGTGATGACTGTTTCCGTAACTGAAAAATGAAGATAGAAAATGAGAATGAACAGTTTTCATGAGATTTTTCAAATAATTCCATCTGAATTGATAATCCCTAGTGATTGCCTGAGATATTCAATCAGGACAGGGTTCGTCATCAGTGTTCATTCCATTAGCGGGCATTATCAGAGGAATAAAATGGAGATAAGGCATCGCATGTAATTCCAAAATTACTTGAAACTTAAAGAATGTCCAGGTGCCGTCGCTAAAACCTTCTCTATTCACACGAACTCTGGCTGCTGATCTCTCTGGATGGTTTCACCCATGGATGTCCCACCGAATTATTAGAGAGTGTCGTTTCCCACAGGTCATGGAAATCATTTTGACTGTCTATCATCGTCTAGAATGATTGTTCAGATTTTCCAGACCGATAGACCCACGCACACTTTGTAATTTGAAGCAGTCGAACTCGAATTTGAGTGGTATAAACTATGAGCGCATCGAATTAGTGGAGCATTGTCTTGTCCATCGATCTCTTTCTCTCAACAACCGCCTCAATAGAGAGACGTTTTCAATAGTAAATGGGCACCTTTCAAATATCACACGGTTTCTTACGCCTGCAAGAGATTCTGTAAAAGGACGAGTCCATGGCGAACTGACTTGATCTCCAGTCCCGGAGGCTTTGTAGGAAACTGAACAGTCCTCATTTAATCATCCCGTGCGACATTTCCGAAGTACCAGTTGTCATACCAGATGTCGTGATTCATAGTATCCAGCAACGGAACCGAATTTGTATTCAGACAGGGAGTATCGAAAAAGGAAGTCCATGTGAAGTGTGACATGACTGTTTTTGTGAGCCGTATGAGCCTTTATCATTTACTCTGATAAGAAATACAAAGGGCAGAGAAGGAGGAAGTAGGACTACCATTAGAGGGCAATAGGAGGATTTCTGAGGTCGCGAGAGTATGAGCTTGCAAAACTTCAAAATGTACAGATACCAAAAATGTCGCTCACCATAACTCAGCAAATTGAAGGGGTTCTCTCTATCTAATCGAATGCCATTAACGCTTTTTCTTTGCTTGTTATAACTTTCATTGCTGCATTTTTAGTTCCACCACATGATATAATGATCAATCACAATCCAGTTAGCACTTGGTGGTCGATTGGCGAGTTATTTTGGGATTTTGGGAGTGTTTGGCACTCACTTCATCTACTCCTAGATAAAGAAGAGGAATAAACCATTCGGTAGAGGTGCCGCTCTTTTCTCAAACAGAATCGCTAGAATTATCCCATTGCAAAACTTTTCCATGGTATACAAGTTAGATAACAACCACAGTATTGTCCAGTTGAAAAGAAATCAGAATAGTTCGAGAGCGTGATGTGCTAGGACATTGAGTCGTGGGAAAGACAGGAACGAAAATTCAGTCCGGCACTCGGCTCTTACAGTAATCCGGCACGAGTTAACACCAAATTTTTACCCGTCACATATACGACGCGTCGAAAAGAGGCTTTGGGCAAGGACACGAGGGTAGTTGATTGGGTAAGCCAGGGGGTTACTGTAAGAGCCGAGTGCCGGACCGAATCTTCGTATTAATGTGTGAAAGGAGGTAGAAGAAGGAGACATGAAAGAATAGTAGAAAACCTCAAGACAACAACGGCAACCGCTCAAACGTGAAGCTTCGCCTCTCCTATTGTGACAAGAAGCAATTCTAACAAAACAGATTCTAAAATAGTCATGTGAACTTACAGAGTTCAGCCCCAATTCGAAGTGATACATCAAAGTCTTTTATGACAAGTTGGGTAAAATACTACCGAATTCAGACTGAGTAATCCATTCTACCACTAGCCTTACCCTTACATCATTGGCAAATGATAGTTCAGAACCAGAAGCAGGTCAGAGTACCACCGTTACCGACTATGCTCTATGTATACAATAGACGCGGCTTTAAATGAACTATTGAAAAGTAACCTCTGTGACTTCAAGTAAATGACACTGATGCAATACTTTCCTAACCTGAATCTGTTGACGTGAGAACCTTCGAATTCTTGGCCCTCCGAACCTCTATGAATTAGTTTATGCTAAAGGTAATTTGCCAGAATTGGGCAAATAATCCTGCCTTAATCCAGGGCGCTATGCACTGGTGCATACTATGTTTGTACAGTCTGGCGTTGAAAAAGGGAGAGACGGAGTGAAAAATATTGATAGGTGACAGTGAACACATTGATTGTAGCTACTTTCGCTGTAATTCACCACCTCTCGCAAAGACATCGGCTCTGGACACCGCTCGTTCCAGACAGAGGAGCGAGGGCAGTGAGAAGAAAAGAGCAAGATGAAACAAAACAAAGCAAAAAAAAATAGGAATATGGAGGACCGAAAAATCATGGCTTTCGAGAAAAGAGCGGAATCTTCAAAGTCTCAGAGCAAAGCACGTTAGTCCTTTAGAACCCCTGTCTGGGTACAATTACAACAACTACAAGGAAAAAGCTTGTTTTCACCAGAACGCACCAACTTGCAGCGTGTTGTGGACTGCTAAATATCGGACTTCTACATCTCCTGAAAACTGAAAAACCCCTAGAACAGATTCACGTTCGTTTCTCAATCAGGGGGAACCTTGCCTATTCTACTGCCAATATTTCCGTATCGATATGAAAATTCTCTTCAAAATCCCATCAAAGTGAAAAACTCACAAAACGTTTCCGAATTGCCGCCCTACATTTGTAATAATACCGACAGCAGCACGAATATCTCAGTTTTTCCATGCTGTTGACGACCGTGACGGCTGAGGGACTGAGGCGCCGGACACAATGTTTTTATTTCGGCACACAGAGGGCGAGTTGTGCACAGTGCCGACGATAACACCCCTTATCGAAGAAATACTGATTTTATGGCCTCTGAATTTATTTCGCGGTCATGAGTCACGGGTTTGGAAACATATCGAATATCACACCAATAGCTGCCATTTCCGTTTACGGATAATCTAGAAATAACTGCACTTCGAAACAACCATAGGGCAGTACTAGCCCAATGCTCTCCTCAAAATCGGCTACGCTAATCGTAAAAGGCGTAGTTCACGGTAATTCTGAGGCACCCTTTTTAGGTTGAAAAGGAAGTGTTGTTGTAGTGGAGTACATCGGTGGCAAAAAAAGCGAGAAAATCCGCGTTCTTCAAGGTTTTTGAAAGTAGTGGAAGTGGAGGTTGTACGAGAATGGCGTGTGAAAGGCTTTTGGACGAGATTCAACTTGCTCCCATCGTGCAGAGAGCTGACTAGATCAAACCACAATTCTAGAATTGCCTTTCTCTGTCGCTATGAGTCATGACAAGTTGTTCGAACTTCCAACATTGGTTCCTTTATGAATGGTGCAGTCCCTATAAAGCCGTTGAAACTCGTCCGCTAGGGGTGTGACACACACACGATACAATCTCCATTTCCTAAGTGTGCGCTATCTAAGACATTTTTCGCCCTTGTAACAACAGGTAGTGGTATAAGGGGGAGCCTCGAATTCATACTATAGGGATATCTCAGAAACCGTTCTAATCGTGAACTGCGCCTTTAACTGATTTTTTTTTCAAACTTTCTCCGGAGAGCTCTTCGCCTATGTAGCTGGTAAAGGCAAATGCTTGTCTTATCCGCTTCTGAAGAAATGGAGGAATCGTACATTATGGTTCAGGGTCTAGTTCCATTACTTGCACACACATTACTTTACCTATTGGGAACTTCACACGTCGTCTCGTTCCTCATATAACTGTATACACTCATCACTACGTCTGTGTTCTCCACCTTCCTTTCAATATATTATATCTACTAGCTTTGACCAAGCGATTTTCACGGGCGAAGCCTCATGTCAGTAGTAAGCTTGACATAGGTAACAGCATTAGAGCTGTAGCATAGCAAAACGACTGACACACTATTACCTGCACAAGTTAGGCTTGTGAACATCAAAATAGCACTTTCTCCACGAAAAAAAGTATTACATAAGACTTACTCTCGGAAATCCGTCACTGCTGCTACGTTTGCTACGACCGGATGCTAGCGAAGAATTACTGTTAGCTCGATGTCCACTAGCAGATTCAATGTGAGGTGCCTGCAGAGTAAGCAAAACATGTAAGAGTTTAATAAAGCTATTCAAAAGCCAAAAGCAGGTTAGGTTAACAGCGAATAAATGGAATCTGATGAGCAGTCATTGTCCCATTCTATACGAGGAAAACACTGGATGAAAAGAAGTGAGAAGTGACAATGGTAGCAACTATGGAGATGAGGCAATGGGCGTCGGGGCTCTGTCTAGAGTAAGTTTAACCCCGCATCCCTGTGGCACTGTATCCAGTGTTAATTTTTGGATAAAGTGGTAGAATAATTGCTCTTCACATTCCATTATTATGTGTTATGACTGCTGTTCTCAACAAAGGCAGGATTTATGGTGGGGATCAAGCACATACTATATGAAAATCGACGTGTACATTATATGGGTTGGAAGCTGAAAATTGCACTGAAAAAGTTCACAGGTTGAATAAGCTCAGGTACTCTTTGGTGTAAGGAGAGCTGGAAACATACCAACTCGTCGGAAGAAAGGAGACCTGCAGATTTTGAATGATGTACTTCTAACAGATTGTAATTGTTTACTCAAAAAAGTCTGCAGTCATTTCGAATATGAAATTCGTCTCGTCAACGCCAAGCTTCATTACTATTCACCCGTTAAGTTTGAAAAGCTTCACAACATGAAACAAGCGAAACAATTAAGTTCAGCTGGACATGTTACAATGTAACAAAAAAGGGGTTCTGGGTGTTGGTTACGTTTATTACTGCTCCACTGGAACTAGTAGTTAGTTACAAATTACAAAAGCTGGGTTTCAATCGAACTTCAAAGAAATCAACTACGAGATGTGCATCGATGGTTTTCCTCCGATAACTCGGCATATTTCGTGGAATAGGAGACATGGTAGACTCCTAGAGTTTCCAGTCTGAGAGACAAGCTCTATACTGAGAAGTGATGTACACCTCAGAACGAATTTCGTTCTGCTAGTGGGTATCGACGTCGACCAATTATCCTTCCAGACAGGATTCAAATGAAGCCGATTTAGATGCATAGCAAACTCCGTGAGCCTCGTTCAAAATTTCCACAAACTTTTAGTTTCTATACATGCCAATTCTCATTCTCATAAATGTAAAAAAGTAGTAAAGTAATGGAACTCCAGAGCCGTTTGTTTCAAGAGTTTTTCTCCAAAGGCTTGCTGGGTTTATCACACGAAGTTGTTTCCTTTCTTTGCGGAAGTCAAAATTCAAAACAATAACGGTCTGCAGGAGCTAAGGCAATGTATCTCCCAGGCATAGCAAATCTTTTGACGAAAAGAAGAGAGAGAACAAAGCAAAATAGGTACGGCCCACCTGTCCTCGTGCTGCCTGCTGAGCGGATATGGGCTTCATTTCACGTAGTTTTGCTTCTATAAGGGGAGCTATGATTCTATCCATACGATAGCAAAAAAAAAGAACTTTGGAGTTCAGAAAGACTGTCTTCGAAAGATTTGCAGAGAAACCCAACCAGTTAGAAGCTAGCAACTTACCTAATGCACTCTCGGCAGCAGCTCGATCGAAATATTCTTGTAGATTTTCGCTGTTCTCGCTCATCTGATCCGGTGGAATTTCCACCGACTGGATTTCAGGAGCATAGGTGATGTCGTCGTGCTCATCATGTTCGACTCGCTCGAACACCTTCGCAAGACAAATCATTAATGGAAAACTGAGCAGTCACAAAGTATCATGCTTTTGCTTCCTCTTTTTATGTTTTTCACGTATAGAGCTTACAGTTACTGGTCGATGGTGAACTAATTGGCTGAATTTCCAGCGTAGTTTTCCTTCAATTGTTCAATACGATCAATTGAATAAGTCAAGGTCTGAGTGATTTCGATTAAAGGCACAGTTCACGGCAAATTCGAGGTACCCTTTCTGAGTCGAAAAGCAGGAGCATTGGTCAAGGACCGATGTTGAAGGAAGCGAGATTATTCGCCGATTATGCGTGAAACAGACTCCTCAGAAGTGGTGAAAATAGATGTTGTGCAAGTACCGTGACGGAAATGTCATGGGAGCGGTATTTGGACGAGATTTCAGTTGTTGCAATTGCACAAAGAGCTGACTACATCCTGCCCAAACTGTCAAAAATTGCTTTCACTGCTGCTATGGGGCATACCAAGTTTGCTCTTACATGGGCGTCTTTTGCGAATGATGCAGCCTCTACAATGCCGTTAGAAACTCGTCTGCGTATACAGAGGGAACAATCTTCGGGTCTTTGTAAGGCCCTATCTAGGCCGTTTTTCAACCTGATAGCACCACATGGAGTACACGTGAGAGCCACAGATTTATCATAGCAGGATACCTCATAAACTACTTTCATCGTGAACTGTGCCTTTACCGATTATGCGACCGACTTGATAGGCATAACATGACTCTTTTTGGCCATAGATAGCTGAATCCCCATGCTGAACAATTTGCCACATCGGTAAAGATCGCTATGGAACACTCAATTCGATTGGTGCAATGTTTAGTCTGCTATTTACTATTTACTTCTCTAGCCCAAGAAGGAACTGCATGCATCACTAACTGCAGGGCATTTTAACTTTGTCACGAATTAATGAGAACAGTTTTGCGATAAGCCAGATTATCCGACTCGTTTTTAGATAGTAAAACTAACTCACCTCCATTGTTTTGATTTGGCGGCTGGTTTGATCCCCGGATGGCAAACGAATAAGCTGCTGAAATGTCAACAATGACTGGCAGCATTTTTTGACATTGCCATAAAAACAGGACAGAAAGAAGGAAAAAGAAGAGAAATAACGAGATTTGGAGGCCAACAAATGATGGTAGGATTTCATAAAATTGTCCCAATTCACTGTCGCTTTCAGTACATCCAGATGAGAAACTCTCCCTTCTTTTATACTTTGAAAACAATTGAAGCCCCTCCACAGGCAAGATAAGCACTGCACAATACTCGGCGAAGTTTACCCAAAAGACCTATTTTGCGGGACTAGGAGAAAGGAGAGAGGAGGAGAAATGCCAGAAGGTGGCAAATGAACATTGGAGAATTCGGTAGGCAAGCGTTCATCCTTTCATCCCTTTCCTATGGTTCACAGGTGTTCATTCTTCGAGAGCGATTCCCTAAATTCTTTCCAACTGCATTGACCACATTTCTGTGGGAAATGGGAACATTAAGTTGAGGGTTACAGCTGTGACAAGAACAAGACTGATGTGTAGATATGCAGTTCGAATCTTACCTCTGGTCTCCTTTGACTACCTTGACTACTGAGCATTTCCTCCTCCATCACAAAGGCTCCAGTGGGCGAGTGAGCCTGAAATAGAAACAGTACAAGGAAAACTTGAGATAACGTGAAAATCACTCAGTTCCTGAGATCAAAATCCAACAACTGGGTTCGAAGTAATGAGGGAATTCGTATTCACGAATCCTGTGTCTTGGCATTTTTCAACGCGCATTTAGAAAGGAAGAGCTATTCGGAAGCCCTCCAGAGCCTTGCCATGTTACAAGAAACAATTTGCCTAGTATAACTTCAGTTGAGTTTGAAGCATATTTAACAAGAAAAGGCAAAATCGTGGCATTTTCAACAAAGTATTTCGAGGTATTGTACTGAGTACCCTAACCTCGATAACGGAGCTGGGTAAAATGGAAGTGTTGCGTATAAAGATTAGAGTTTAATGAACACACAGTAATTTCGTTTGAGATAAGTCAATTGTGGGAATGGGAACTGTGTGGAGTTGGAGTAAGACCGCAACGAAATACGTAAGCGTAACACGAATTGATATAAAGTTGGTGGGCAATGGAGGTACCGCTAGCTGCGAACTCTCACCTCTTGATTGCCGAGGTACTCAAGAGCATCGGACACGTACATCTCGGCATTGACGATATTCTTCGTGTCCTCAAATGGGGCGTTCTAGAATGTTCGACATAGCATTTTGAAGTGGGCTGAATTTTCATCAGCAACATAAGAGCCAACATAAAAAGAAGCTGATGAAGAACTCTCTTCAGCATGATCAGCAACCGAATCCATCCACTCTTGCTCATTGATATAAGGATAGGGTTAAGGAGGGCGACTAGATTATTTTCTAGCAGTGAGGAACTTTCCAAGCCGGAAGAAAAGGGCAAGGGTCGTACATACCTCAATGTGGAACGGCGTTGCAGACACTTCAGTACCAGCATTGGTTCCAGTGATATGCTTAAAGGAGAACTAAGTTAGCTATGCCTTCAGTACCTTCATATTCGATGAGCTGTTCCTTCTTTTACGCCTGGCCCTTGCTCTGATTAGACCGATATTGAGATTGACGGTATTTTAAGAGGTTCGTCGCTGTGTCAAAGGGGGCTGGTGAAAGGAGGTGGCAGCGACGAGTGAATCCAGCACTCGGAGATGAAATACTGACAACTTGCAAAAAGCTGCCACAAATAAAACTTACTGCAAAAATTGTTATGAAATAGAACTTACTCAAACGATTTTTTGTCAGCGGGGAAGCGCACAAATGAGTGGGACTTCTGTTTTGCTGTCTTTCTAGTTCAGGAATCATCCACCCCTCCCCCTTTCACCACCTTTGACTCAATTTCTATCAGGAAGCAGTGTACAATTGTTCTGAGTGATACTGATCAATGGCAACCTGCATAAACCGAAAACCCTCAATCTCTAACGAAATGCCATTTGAAGCTCATTCGGCGAGTGAGCACAGACGAGTATGTATGTAGGTGTGATCGTGCACCGCCACCTGCACAAGTGGAATACCTCGGTCTCGATCAACTAGTTGCCACCGCCATACCGGAATGCATTGTAAGTTCAAGATTTTACTAGGTGCGCTGAGTTATTACGGTAGTGGCCACGACACCGTGACACATGCGCCTTACACACCGTAGGAATTTGGGCACATGTATTACTAGAGGTATTTTGTCGTCCCGTGAAAGTTGATACAGTAACCCTCTAGTGCCCCATCCAACGCCCAGAGGGCTTCACCCGGAGTACCTTTCTGTTGTGTCGTATATGTGACGGGCGTTTGGAGGCGCTTGAGTGTATGTTTGGGTTACTGTGTAACACATTCACGGGACCACTAAATCCGTCTCGTCATACATTTGAGCGTCTGCGATTTAAAACGTTTTTTGAAGATTTTACCAATTTTTCAGATTAATGTCCACTTTCGCAACATCCTATTCACACCCTTAAAATGTGAATTCAAACAGAGACACGACGAGAGAGCTCATCCAATGCTAACAGACCCGTTTTTCTGGAGGTCAATTTTTTAAGTAATCCTGAGAGTAGGAATTTAAAAACTGCAGTCACGATGAAACTTATTATAAAAAGCTTCCACAGTGGGTGACCTCCATTTGGTGTAGGAAGTTGTACCCAAGGAAGAGTTCAGCTGATTCAGTAATCTCTAAGATGTTGAAACCCTACTTTTTGTGGTATTGGTAGTCGTTGAATCTGTATTCTGTGGACGTTTCTGTCAGCATCATCATGAAAGTCTTTAGCAGGTGGGGCTTCTCGCATAGCCTGTCGAGGAGGTGGCTGTGGAACCTGCGGTTGAGCATATCGCGGAACCTATAACACAACAAAGAAATATGTAAAATCCTTTCTAAACATTCTAAGCGTTCATTAGTTCAGGAGCTGCCAAAGCAGAAGCTCATGCTCATGCTGAATAGCGAACACTCCGAGAGCAGTCAGGATGAACGGGTTAACCAGAGGTTCACATTCATCAACACTGCTACACGAGAGGGGTCAGCATTTTCTAAATCATGTATCAGTTATCGACCTGAGTGTTCATGCTTCCAAGCTTGTTACTCGTCTGGGTAGGAAAGTAACTTTCAGAACTATTCAGCACTGCGATAAAATAGGTTACAAATGTAAAAACGGAATCCATTGAGCAATGCTGTTTGGGGCGTCGAAGAACATCTCCTCAACTGCACAGGAATGAACAGTATGGAGCAAGTCGTTTGATGAAGGACTTAACCCTTGAAGTTCTTTATCCTTAACAAAGTACCTGTTCTGTAGCAGATTGGAAAGCAGGCGCTGAGGATTGCGAGTTGATCGGGAACGATTGTGGTGGAATCGGACCTTCTGGCCCCACATCCATGCCAAAATCGTATTCTTGATAAAGTTCCTGAAGTGAGGTAAGAGAGGACTCCAAATTTTGAGTTGTAGCACATCCCTAAAACACAGGTCACTCCTGTGGAACCTGGCAACAACAGCTAGTATGCCTTCCCTGGGAAAATTCAATGCAGTATCCAACGTTCAGTTTCCACATACTCTTTTGTTATAAAGTCCAAAAAGATAGAGGTAAATCTGAGAATGAGGTTGAAATTAGAAAATATTTTGGAACACATAAACTTTAAATCTAAACTGCTAGATAAGTTGGTATAAGTAGTTCCCATTGAACTACTTAGATAATCATAGCAAGCGGGATCGCCGATTTAAGTTTACGGACAAAACTGCAACACCAAAATCGAGAGAAAAGATAAAACAGAGCTAAGCCATTATCTCTTGGAGGCGAATCAGTCTGTGGATTGACTTGAGTATGGTCATTTATCTCAATTCGTCTTAACCAAATGGACACACGAAATGATCAAAAGACGCACTCAGCTACTGCACTACCACATCAATTTACCTGAAGCTGCTTCGCCTCCTCGGGACTCATTGCCTTCTCACCACGCGGAGGCATATCGTAGATCGGATCCGCGTGCACCTGATCAACAAAAATGCCTTTCCTTGCCTCTTAGGCACACTTTCATGTGAAAAAGTGAGGAAAACAATAACGACTGTGCAAGTGAGAAATGTGCCGAATGAGATCACCGAACGGAATAGGCTCATGTTCATTCGAAATGCTCAGCTGCGCGTATGCACGCTAGAAGGTTGCTTATTGGGAGGGGGAGGGGAGGTTGAGAGCTGAATGGATTCGAGATGGATTTTTTCTCTAGCACCCTTATCCTCATTCCCATAAAAACGGTGGTTCAAAAAGCCCTGACGTCTCGTTTTGCGATATCGCAACCTCGATTTTTTCCTTCGGGAGACCGTATCGCAGTGGGATTTGCACATTTAGCGTTAGAAGGTCAGCTACGATACGGGCAGATCGTTCTTCAAACCTTCTCTCTTCGTGTAGGAGTGATGGGTGCAGAAAATAAAAAATGACGGTATCTAATAACCACAAGTCTGAAAATTCCTCCCATGTATGAAACTGGGATACCAAAGAATACCCAGGAGATGTGCCGGGTCGAAAAACGGCCAAGTTAGGGTGTAGTAATGGCGCCAGCCAAAAACGGCTTAGCCGACGTACACACCCAAAGTGGAAGAGTCCTCAAGAGCTGTAAAAGCTGTGGAGGTTGCACCATTCGCACCGGGACCCACACCTTACACGCAGACAGCTCACTGGAACCAGCTGTATGGAATGGCGCGCGCATTTGAATAGCTTATCTAAATACACCTTCCTCTCATCACATACTCGTCTTCCCAAATTTTGAACATTTCTAAGTCTTAAATTTCCCATAATAGGCCGATTTTCGCGCTTCCTTCGCATATTTTGTTCTGATCCATATTATTACTACCGATACTCGTCTGAAACTAGATTACCCGAAATTATCGTTAACTGTGCTTCTGAGTTAAATCCTTATTGCCCCATTCTCAGGCCCTCTTCAAACTTTATAATACGAGTAGCGATTTCTTCTCATCACAAAAGCTATAAAATCTAATTTGTTTTGGCCTGTGTCTTTCAATGACCCCTCATCGCATTGAAAGGTGACAATCGAAGGTGTGAAAAAAGTTTCTCGAAAACGTTCACTTCAGGTTGTGCTTCCAAAATTCTAGTTTCTGCTTAAGTAAAATCGAAGAAAGCAGAACAATGTTCAATTTTTTGCGATTTTCTGTTGGCAATATTGCATAAATATGTACCGTGGGCAAAATGAGATGAGAAGAATCTGTTCCACAATCTCAGTTCCATTTTAATCCATTATATTGGCAACAGTGAACTTTCCTTATCCTATTAACCCTTTGGCAATAGCGGCACCCCACGGTGGGTGCCATTGGGACTGGCGCATGGAATGTTGGCACCCAATGTTGAGTGAAACCATAATTTCTTGTATTTTACCACGTTTGAAACTTATTCAATATTTTCATAATTATCAACTAACTTCATAGTACTTATGTTCAATACATGAATGGTCCACATCAATGTTCTATGGAAGCCTATTTATCACAAAAATATATTTTCAGTGGGTTACTACTAGAAAAAAGATATGTTCGGATTCGGATATGTCCTGGAAACATTGCAGAGTCACTTTCAGAGCATTGCAGTCGCAAAACATAAATTGATTTCTGAGGGCTTTGAATGTTATATGAATTGCTACTGGTCTAACTGTTCCCATTCCAAAAGTTCTATCCTACATAGTTTCAAAGCCGAACTCCAATTTCTAACCCTTACTATTATCTAATGGATGAAATAACACTTTGGTACTCTATTATACAAGAAATATTGCAAAATCCAGTAAGCCACTGAAAGGATTTTCTCCTGGAACGATGGCATCCATCGGTGGGTGCTAGTCGCGCGCGAAAGGAAGGAGGCGTGGTACAATGGGCGCACCAAGTCTAAATCTGCATTGTCGTCAAAGTGTTAATAACAATAAACAAAACGAACGCAACAAAATCTACTTGCCCGTCCGTGGCAATTTGCCAACTTTTGCGGAGATTCGTTGTGGGACCCCTGTTGGCACGGTGCCACGGCCATGCCAACAGGGCTTAATCCGCAGGCGATCGGACTGCGACGAGACGGATTGATTTAAATTAAGGATGAGAAAGTAATGGGTGCCGCTAATTGCACTGACTAAAGAAGTTTAAAGCATGTCAATGAAACATCTTCCAAGAGCAAGGAGGTCGTGGGTGCTCTCAGACTGCAGATCTTCAGGCCCTTGCTAATTGCCTGCTTACTATTTTTAGTTAGATGCTTTCCTTGCTGACTAGAAATGACCTGCTTGGAGCATGGTTTTTCTAATAGTCATTTATATGCCCTCCTTCCCTCGTAGGCATGTAGATGTAACAAATTTCAACAAATAGAACAAGGTGAATCTCATCGTTGATAGGCTGTGGCTTATGAGGGATCCCTGGTTAAGAGCGTGTCACGTATTTTGCATGTGTATGTGACTTAATGGAAGGTGGTTATCAAGAAATCCTAGGTAGTTATCAAGAAAAAACAGCAGATGACTGCCAGTGCTTGATAATTAAAAGGATTGCCTTTGTTGTGTTTCAACATAACTAGATTGTCACTGTGTTCTTTTGTAACATTTATGTAATGCGCTAGGCGGGACCGAAGCAGGGTTCCTTGAAGCACCACATGACTTCTGAAGATCCTTCTGCGTCATCGGCGGAAGTTCAGGGTGCTGGATGGAAACTTGCTGGAGAACTTCGCAATTTAGACATTGAACTCCGTAACCCTTATCTATCATTATCGATGCCCAAAGCGCAGGTGGTTTCAAATTGGGAATTTTTTATGACATTTGAAATGACGGTAACCATCTACAGTTCATTACCAAGCCCATTCCATTACAAACAAAATAGTTCAAGACGCTCCGGCAAGAAGGAAAAAAACCAGTTAATTAGGCGACATTATCTGCTACCTTAACCAGCTACCAAATCTCAACGATCGGAAAAGTAGAAAGGTCTTTCTAGGACGATTAGGGCCAACCGTTGTTTCACCAGAATCAATTTAATCACTCGGGTTATTAACAAGATAGCCCTTCCGTCAACAAGTTTAGTTCCAATGACAAATTTGATGCAACATTAACCTTGGTCGAGGTTACGAAGATTGGGCAACATGGCAAAGCTGAGCGATCGCATCCGATTTTTGTTTTTAGTTTTGAATGAAATCAACTTCCCCAACTTCTTCCATTATGCTACTCCAACCAAGCTTTCATTCGCAAGCCAAAAATGTGTGGACCGGAGTCGAAGCGGGGCCACGGCCGTGGCACCGTGCCAACAGAGGTCCCACAACGAATTTCTGCAAAAATTGACAAATTGCCACTGACGGGCATGTAGATTTTGTTGCGTTCTAAACAAAACCCTTTATAAATGACGCTTCACTAGTTATGTATGTGTAAAATGCATAGTTAACAAATACTTTGAAAATGTGGTCGGGAGGGGAGGGGGGTTGCGCTTCGTTGCGCGCGTCTGTCAAAACTAGGGCTCACGAGGCAGCCGCCGCATGCGGCGGGTCAGTCCGCAATTCTTGACAAACGTCGCAGTTGTCAGCGGGGCATAGGAATCGCGCTTGGTCCACGGCAGTCAGTCAAAGAGAAGATAACACGGAGAAATGCGAATCATTCGCTCCACCGACACTTGGTGGTACTGTAATGTCGTCTCGAGACCTCAGTGTTGTGCCCCGCCCGCGAAGTGGGCAGGGTGACCTACTTTCGAAGGACGCGCGCAACGGACGTTCTCCGGGGTGGGGGGGGGGGGAAGCGCCTTTTCGAATCACTGATGGCTAGTGCGCAGAGAAGGGGGGTGGTATCCGACTTATCTTGTTCATAGATATGCTGTTTAGCCAAAAGAGTATCGTTTTTACTTATTTTTAGAGAGGAAAGTGGCTCCGGGGTGGGTGAGATGACTATCTCGTGCCAAAAGCTGAGATGAGATGAAAATTGAACGTCCATTTGGTTCACCCACCCCGGAGCTCCTCCCTTCCCTAAAATTAGATGAAAAATACACAGTCGTAACATAAAAAAGCCATCGATCGATCCTAACCACCATTGCAGGCTCGGCTACTCTTCTTTTCCTGCGCTCTAGCCGTCTGTGATTGGTAGTGGCGCTGCCTTCCCCCCCCCCCTCCCCCCGACCTACATTTTCACCATACTTTCTATGCTCAAGAATGACGCAACATTCAGTAAAGATCTGATCATCTCTGATTAACTGTCTTAGAAGAACCGCTACCGATGGCATATCCCGATCATCAATCGAACACTTGAACAGTATTAAATGGTCGTAGTTGTCGAGTCATTTTAGAAGTGTATGCCGGAAACTTCCAGACATTTTTCTCTCGAATATTCTGGAAGCTTCCATTTATTTATTGTATATAGACATACGTATTGTGTTGTTACTAAGTAAGTAAGTATTGTGTTGTATATATGTATATTGTATATATAAGCCATCTCATTTGAAGTTCAAAAGGGTTTTTATCCCATTGAACTTGCAGCCAAGGAGAAAAGAAGCTAATATTTCAGTGTTTAGGCGCACACGTTGTCAGCGACCATTTCCTAATGTCCGGATAGCACTGGGCGCCGAATAGCTACCCTTCCTCAACAAGTTCGTATAGGATGCTATTTAGGCTTGCTTCGTCGACGACCAGATGTGCAATTATCACTGACGTGCCTTCAGTTGCTCGAATAGTTGAAGTTGAGGTCACACGTCTGGATCTTGACATCTTTTCTTCAGAACTGCCGCACAATTAAAGCCGCGCGGAGCTCGGTCATGAATTGAATTGGTTTCCTCGTAGGTGGACATCGATTGAATGCTACCATCCATTTCTCAACAGTCAAGAGACTTGGTAACACATTTGGGAGCTGATAGCCTTTATTCAAGACACAGTCACCACGCCCTAGAATTCTTCAGCCATGATGAGCGCCGGCTTGGAGCACGTGACACTCCATGAGTAATTACTGACGCATTCTCATTTGCATCCATCGGAGGCCATCGTCTGGACTCATTCAGTAAATTCAGTTATCGTTTCGAAAGTGGCTTGTAACTTTGGATCCTGAGAAGATCTTAACAGACAGCATTATTCCGCTTGTGAACTACTGCTTCTGTGAGAAACAGATACATATCCACAAATTTCTCTGATCGTCTTCAATTCGTTGGAAGATATTCGATCTGCTTTTCAGCGGAGATGCCACTCTTGCTGGAAATTTTGGAAACACTTTGATCCCCACGATTCGGATGTTGATTCTACTTCCTGCTCTCCGTTGGTGGATTATGGGCACTACCTCGAGTGATTCTTTTGATCTTTCCTCCTTCTTTGACCGTAAGCACCCATTTTTTGACATCACGCTCAGAGAAGACGTTCCTTGCAAATGTTGATCAGGCTCATGATGGATTTCAAAGGGCGGGTTTTTCTCTTCTGACGCCCAGTTTAGAAGTTCGCGTAACGCGGGATTTCAAATTGGGCGCCATAAGAGGGAAGCGCTATTGAGTTAGTATAAAAATGCGATTCGAACCGTGGACCATACGTGGGTGGTGGCGCACCATTCGCCACTACACCCTGCCCTCCTATGTTCCAATGCAGAAATAATACTGGTCTGGGAAGGGGGAAAAGGGAAAGAGAGCATACCATTTCTAGCTTCCTAAGAAGCCGCTGAGGAAAGAATCATCCATGCGCATGCTGGGATCTAACAAAGGGTATTCTCAGATCAGCTCAAAATACTTGAAAAAAGGTATGTAGAATGAGTGGGGAGTTATTGTTATGAAGGGAAATTGAGGGCATTAAAAGCTGAGGGCTACATCAAAACTGTTTCCATAAAACTAATAAGGTTAGGCAAAAAACGGCACTGAAACATAAAACCATGTGTAATTATAGTGCCACTGCAGATCGTGTAATTGGAAAGTTCGTGAGGCACACACTATGAAAAAAGTGGTGTGGGTGGAGCATTACGATTCGAGCTCACCTTGACGTATTCATCACTGTCTCCAGTGGTGTTGCGCGTGTCTGATCCCACTGGCGCCGGCCAGGTTCTTTCACCCGCCGGCTGTACACCATTCCTATTGACGCGATAAGTATCACTTACTGGGGCGCCGCCTCGGTCGTACAATGGCTGAAACAGTCCTTTATGCATTGCTTGATCGGAGGTTATAGTCTGACACGTAAGCATAACGGAGTCGTTTCCGAGGTCACCGTGAAGATCGCAGCACAGGAGTCGCAATTGTGCGCGCGTAAAACCCTCGAGGCATTTTGGATACAGGTCACCAATACCAAAGTGAATTGTGGGAAAGAATGTCTCGCAATGACGCGGGAGCTACAGACTTATATGAGATTGACCTTCCCTCAATCTTATACAACAATAGAATAACATTCAACAATGATGCATACATTTAGAGGTCAAGTTACTAAGTGCGAACTCCTTACACAGGGCGCATGTTTGCTCGAGGTCATGTAAGCCAGGACAACATGAGCTCTTGCTCTGATTCCAGACTGTAGGCCATCTTTTCAAGGTCCCTGTGAAGGCACAACAAAATGCAAGTCTAGGTGAATTGAAAGTGAATAACGGAATGGAGAGGATCCTATAGTCTGCCATATCATTCAAGGTACACGAATTGAATTTTCCAAAGGATTTTATACGATGACGCCAAATAACATTTACTAAGAACATCTACTATAGTGAATCCGTATCACTTTCCACCTACTGGATGAAGAACTCTACTGTCCCAAAAAAATGAAGATGCCATTGAGCAGTGGAGTTAGAGTTTCCCTAGCGTTTACAAAAGCCGTGACTTCTGGCTCATCTCATTACTGCACCGCATCAATAGCACGCGGTACTGCACTTTTTGATTTACCAACCCAAAACCAGGCCCGTTGAAGCCAAGAAGATTCTCCATTCTCTGGGATCAGTTAATTGGTGTTATACACGCAGGGAACGATATAAAGATTGATTTGGCGAATGACCTTCCCAAATTATTTTAAAAACCAAATAGGATTTTAAATGAGAGTCGAAGCAAGAGTGCATCCTGAAAGAGAATTGCGCAATGCAAAAAAAAAAACTTTCTAAGGAAATGCACGACTACAAACCATCCCTTCTAAATTTTCGCGACGTGTCTTCAGGGGCATTTCTTACCAATGAAAATTATGTACATATTTCTTCACTTTATTAACCTCTTATAAGGCTTTCTCTTTGATGTCGTGTCCTTTTGGAGGTACAGATAGAGTTTTTAGCGAGAAGTGTTCCTTCCCGAAAATGCATTACTTTAGCATCATTCCATGTTGCAAGAAGCGACCACCCAAAAGATAACTGCTCGCTGTATACGACTTGTACCAGTTATGTCATAAGTAAGGATCATTTGCGTGCTTTCACCACCAACGCGTTTTGTGATACTCGCCCACGTCTCGATTAGCCTTCTTATGACCTAATCAGTTGGAAATTTCTATGTAGAGGCTTTGCCGTTGAATTTCATTATGTCATGGCAACGACCACTGATAAAACGACATTAAGCTCTCTGATGGGAGATTCATTGATTATTTGATAAGGACCTTTCCTGCTGGGCATTTTGCGTGGGCTGATAAGTGGATTAACTTCCAGTAAATAAAGCGCAAAGCGCAAACTCTCAGAAAAGCTGAAGTCATCAAAATGTAAAAATCTCTATTATGACTGTTTGAAAGTGAATACGAATTTAATCGAATCAATACCGTAATAAGTGCTTGGTCAGCCTGTAATAGCTGAGCAAGCATTTTCGCGCCTCAGAGTTATGGGTAGGCTCAGAGAAGGGAGACGGGCAGCATCGACGATTTCATTTAGTCGATCCGCCGCACGCGGCTGCCGCGAACCATGTCTCGTTATAACAGTTCTAACGTTCTTTATGCAACTCAATCGCTGAGCTATTACCTTTCGCATGATTCTACTTTTAGTTCTATTGTTCCTGTACCTTTTGCTTGCCGCTGCATTCTGCTACATCGATTCGCGCGCGACGTCTCTCTCGCCGCGACGCGAAAATTTCGTTCCTACTGCACCACATCCCCTAGAGAATATCATACATAACGGGAAGTTGAAGTATCATTGGATCCAATGTAGCTGAGGGAATGCCGCTTTGAGTGTTGCACCATTAACTTCGAGAAGGTATTTCCTTCAAAAATGTATGCGAATCTGCTGCAAAGGGTTTTCAAGGGTCCACCTGGTCTTTGGTGAAAGCCGCCTGGCGCAATTTTCATGAAAAAGGCTTCTTGATAGTATGTCTTCCGTCTGTCGATACCAAAGCGAGCGCTAAACGTGTTGGCTAAAACTCACTTCGTCTCTATGGAAGTCGCTGATGTCGTAATCGGTGAGGTCAGAATCACGATAGCTGAAAAGCAAACTATTCAAAAATGTGCCTTATCATTCATAGTATTAACGCGATAAATTCATGATCACAGCACAAAATCAGTTGAGAAGTGGTTTGCCACAGTCCACACACTATTTTATTTTCATTGTATATTCATGTTTTTGTATTAAGTAGGTTTTATTCATACCATAGAGGCTTCACCACGGAAAGAAATTGATCACTCGTTCAGGAAAGTCAACTTACGAATCTAGAGAGTAGAGAGTTAAGGAGCTCGAAAAAAGGGGTGACCAGCAAATATCCAATATTAAGTTATTATAATTTACAGTCAATGTGACGGATACCATTCCCTATTAGGAACATTTGAGGAAGCGCTGAGAACAGCTTAAGGGAAAGAGGGCAGTTCGCAGGAGGTTCCGAATGATATGGCACGCTAATGTCGGAATGTTTGGAAGAGCAGCTATTCTCCGCCTGCTGCCGAAGAAAACATTGGAGTAAGTGGAATCAGGACTGGGCAAAGGATTTTTTTTTAGAATTCATAGCGAATCCAATCCGTTGGCGAGTTGCGGGCAAAACTTTGGCCCGATTGGGCGCGTGCTTGTACTTCCCAGACACCGAGTTCTTTATCCCCTACACACCAGAGACTCATTTTGCCCTCGCTCCCTTTGCTTAAAGATTTTGGCTAAGCCATAAGCCATAGATCAAGTTATTTACACCATCATTCCTCATACAATGGCATTCATTTCCAAATTATGGTCCAATATGTTCCATGATTCAAAGTTCATCCGTGGGAGCACACACCCATCGTTATTCGACCGTCTTGGACAATGAACGGTGCTGATATGATGACACTAAGACAATCCATTCGCTTATCAGCGGCCCTATGTTAGTTCTATTCCTATTTGTTATTGCTATATATTAGTACGATAAGGATGTAGTTGTTTTTAATAATTTCACATTTAGATTTAGTGAAATATTTGATTGCTTTTCCCCAGGCAGTAACGAACTGTACTTCATATTATTAAATTCACGTCCTTCTTTTTGCAAGTCAGCATTTTCAGAGTTACTTTTTGATCGTCAGGCAGTTAGTCAGCAGGATAATATCACTCTTTTTTGCTTCAAAACAGTGAATACATATTTAAGAAATGGTGTAACCATATTTACCATGACTCATTAATCTAAATAAATGACTATGATTCAAACATTAATACTACCATTGCACATATCTTCCTTATTCATTGGTCATCTGATTTTATCTGATTTGCTTATCTAGTACATTCCCATCTTAATTCCTCAACAATTTGCTCGTTTTGGAATTAGACCACTGAATTGTTTAAAATTTTTCTATTTAACTATCTCTGCGACGCGCCTTTTTTCATTTTATTTTGAATCACACATCTAAGGGCAAAGTTCACGACGGTTTCGGGTATCCGGCTAGACTGAAATAGTGAATGCAATGGGATAGTGCAAAAATGTCGATGAAAACGCGAAAATCGGCAGGTTTTGAAACATATGAGATTCCGGAAAGTATTGAGGAAGGAAATTGAGCAAGATTATGTGTCTGTTACCGTTTAGGTGTCTAACATTTATACATATTCTTCGTCGGCGCCCTAACCCTTCATTGTAAATGGTGCATCCTCAACAAGGCCGTTACAACACGTCCATATCTGGGTGTGTATGTCGACCGAGCCTTTATGGAACCTTTATAACAACCTGTCCAGCCTGTTTTTCAACCACACATTATCCTTCATACTATCTTTTGGGGCCAAAAGCCCATCTTAGGAGACATGACAGAAACTATTTTTATCGTAAGCTGTGCCTTTACGTGAGCCTTTTTTGCTCTGTGCAACGTTATCCATGGTCACATGAAGGGGTCACAAAGTGAAATGATTAGTTTATTGCACAGGAATCTTGCAAAAACGACATTGTCATTTTCTTTTTTATTTTTTGAGAAGTGATAACACACATTTGAAATGTTTTGCGATTGTTTTCCAAATAGCTCTGATATGGTATTTACGATCGTACAATTAGCTTCTACGAATTCCAGCCAATCATTGATTTCCAGGAAATATATGGTGCAAGCACTGATTGTTCTGTTTTTTACCTTTCACTATTGCCAATCATCGAACTATTCAATTTTCTATCACCGTAATCCTTCGCTACAATATTATGCTGCAATTAATGTGACATCGCGCCAGTTTGACCAGCTTGAAAAATTGGACAGATTATCCTTCGATATTCGTTATTTATCAGGGGAAAGTGCCGTCGTACTGCTAAACAACAAAAAGTAAGTTTGATTTGGTTTTCATTTGTTTCATTCTAATCATCTCCACCTACTCGAAGCCATGGTCAAGATACATACTATTGCGGATCAATACTTACTCTTCTTGCCATCTGAACTGCTTAAGACTGGATTGGAGAGGGTGGACCTTTCTCTGTCTTCCCACAATATCCAACAGTTTACTTTGTATGCATGGTGGAATGTGTTCTACGTTCCACTGGGGGAAGAAGATGGAGTGGTAAAGGGCATGAAGACTAGAAACTATAAAATAAGTAGTGTAATCAGCTTATAACATAGAAAAGGAGTATGAGGAGGAATGTGCAGCTTTTCGTGGCTTCCATCCCTGAAGTTCGGCTGGAATCCGTGAATGAAAGCAATACAATCGTGTCAAAGCGAATGTTATGCCCTACTGGTTGAATCTTCTGAATGATGGAAGAACAGCTGAGAGAGGGGAGACGGGCGTTAGGAACGATTTTGGGTAATCGATTCGCCGCATGCGGCTGTCGCGGACCACTCATTCGCCGTTATTACAGCTCTAGCGTTCTTCATACAGCTCAATCGATATGCGATCTTTATTTTATGCATAATTCTACTATTAGTACTTTTGTTCTTGTATTTCTTACCTACTGCTGCATCCTGCTACATTCCTTCGCGCGCGACGCCCCTCTCACCGCGTCGCGACCATTTCGTTCCTAACGCACCACACCCCAAAGATTCAATCTTTTTTGCTAATTTCATTTGCTATTCATATATCTTGTCTTGAAACCCTTCCTTGGTCCCTGCTATTAGGTTGGAGTCGTTGGAGTACTTGTTGATAGTCCTCACAAGCCTCCTATTTTCTCCCTCACTCAAACTAACAGTCAGTGGACAGACTTGAAGATGACCCTACCAGATGCGGTAACCCCTGCACTCTCACATTTCGAGGGTGTATACATATAAGCGTCAGGAAATTGTAATGCTCTCTCAGAGGACTATCAACAAGTACTCCAACGACTCCAACCTAATAGCAGGGACCAAGGAAGGGTTTCAAGACAAGATATATGAATAGCAAATGAAATTAGCAAAAAAGATTGAATCTTTGTTTATTTGTAAAGTCCCTATTTGAATTTGGGCAGGAGGCTTGCCATGAACCGCCTAGGAGGAGAACACAACAATAAAGAAAATTATGAAAGCAAGAATGAAGAGGGTAGGAAAATAAACGAAGCAGTGTGGTCTCAACAGTGTAGTAGGGACACAGTGGATCACAGTGGAAGAGTTTTTAAACAGCAATAACGGTAATGCTACAAGGCCTCCTAGGATAAAGTTAGTGGAGCTTAGTAGTCTTTTATGCATCTAAGGGAAGAGAACCCTTCAAGTTGTACCGTTAGAAACTCTGGAACAGCCGACAATGCCAATCAATGCAGAAGCCGTATGTGCTAATCTGAAACTATGGTTACACTCGCTATAAATTTTTTTAATCATTATAGATAGAGGCGATACTCTGTTCATTCGTTTGGGGCTAAGGGAAACTCCGATTAGCCATGACACAGTATACTCAAATTAAATAACTGTAGATTTGCATCATGTCTGCTCGTTCCTTGAAAAACAACTGCTATGTTGCATTTGCTAAATTATGAGTAGAACAGAACAGAAGAAGACTCTCTCTTTTCCTCTTCTGATCTGTTTATGGTCACTACAGATCAAAGAGAAAGAAAATTGCAATCATTGATATATCCTTAATCCGCGAGAACCCCTTTTCGTCTTTGGGCGTAAGCCAACGGACGGGAAAGGTACTGAGAAAAAAGTGATGTTCGTGCGGCTTCTTTGCCGTGTTAGTCAGAGACCTTAACAAGGTCTTGGCTATTCAATTCATGGCAAAACCTCTGTCACCCAAATCGAGGCATTCCTTCCAGATGCCAGACGACATGCGACATCTTCCTCAAGGATGGTGAAAGTGCCCTTCTGACTTTCGACGGCGACAACGAAAATATAATCAGTTTTCATCAGTTTTATCGGACGATCACCTATCTATACTACCGATCATGTTTCGAGCCGATGGAAATTATCAATTGCCGCTTTCGACAAACTTCGACTTTCGACATATGCATTTGTAAAAACCACGTTTCTGAATGCACATATGATGAGCCACTGTTTTTTGACGAACCATGGTGAGTAGTAACTTGATTTGTGTTCTGATGGAACTAGAATTTTTGAGAAAATCGTACATTCGGATCAAATACAAGTTGCCATAGCGCTTTTCCAAATCAAAAATAGACTCTCGTCAGCCCTTGTTATATTATTTACTGTTATTGTTTACTGTATTTACTTGAATGATTATTTGGAGCAAACTGGGAAAATAGAGGATCGGCTACGGCTTCGGATTCAGTCTTTCCTCCTTACCTGTCGCTTACGATGGCTGTCACGCTATAAAGCATATGTTGAACTAGGCTAAGTGCTCGGATGCCGTCCATCCCGTGTTCGGTTGCTACCTAATTGTTGGCCACCATTCAACCAGAATTCTTACATTTCCAATAGGTACAACTGGATTTCAACAAAGGAAGCCAAAAACAAAAGGAGAGGACTTGGACTGAAACAATCCCATGGGGACCAGATGAAAAGTTCTCATTCCTTCAGTTTTCATCATGCGGTATTTCTTCTGCCGCAGAAGCCAATACGAGAGCCACCTTGACCGATGAACATTCACAATGAATTTGAATGTCAAGAAAACCGTGCAGCCATTATCTGAATTAGTTTTCCAGAAAGGATTGATAACTTATAATTGCGTGACACTTCAATACCGCTCATATCAAGAGGGCGAATCGTAAAAAGCAAAGTCTCAAAGGTTTTCAAAAAGGTAAGGATTTTCAAAAATCGAAGAGGACATAACATTAAATTGCCTACCCTATAGTAAAAGGAATCAACTCAACAGTTCAACTTTTTCAACGTAATCAGTAAGTAACAGTTTCAGTTTAGTAAAAGTTTTCAAGAGTGGATAAGTAGAATGATATCACTTTGCTAGCGACACATCAGTCCACTTTTCTAGAGGTTGCTACTTGATTTTTTTGGGCTGATCAAAAAGTGTGGAATCTTGCGCCCGAACGCCCGTTACAATTTCGCACCATAGGTATACGATGTCTCCCCCTAAAGGGATGATTACTGTAATTTCCGCAAAACCGCGGCGGCATACGAAAGTGGGATTTTGAATACAAAGCCCGTCACCCCCTCTCAAAGCAGAGAAACCAAAGTACGAACAGAAACGCAGAGTGGGCTCTGCATTTCCGGTGATTGCTGCTGCATAGCGAGGGAGTCCTGCGATTTGTTACGATAAGATATGACACGCACCTCTGTTATTAAAGCAACGTCAACATTGTCAGGAAGGGACATATGGAATCGAATCACACGGGAAAACAGGTTGAAGGCTGTTTTCCCCTTGTGAGCGGCACTGAGTATGACAAGGAGGAGATGCTGTTTCACCACGGTGGCCCCTTCGTCTAGGTGGATTCAAAAAATGTGGTCTCGATTTTTCGGACTTCCCTTGTACACCCTTTGTGGCACTTTTCGTCGTGCGAATGCGACGGGTTTTCTATGGAGGATAAGCAGCCTTTCCATATGCCGCACAGTACTATTCTGGTTCCTTATAGAAGGGTGGCATCTATTTCAACAAATAGGCATAGTGGCCACTAAACCGTTCACCAACGGGAGCATCACTCGCTCACAGGTTCATAAATGGCACACGAGGTTGCAGAAAAAGCCAAACAATGTTCTCTTGAAATGGAGTGAAAGAAGACCAGCGTTATTGTGCAAGGAAAGTAGCAGTCTTTCCATCAACATCCTTTTTCAATTCCACTTTCCTATATTCTCTTTCTCTAATTTTTATGTTTCTTTCTTTTTTCTTTACAAATTTTCTTTGAGACTAGTCATCGCCATTCAGTTTTTGCTTCTGTGATCTGTAAATTGGGTGTTTCTCAACAAGCAAACGAATAGATTAATTCATAAGTTAGCTAAGAAATAAGTAATATGAGTACATTCAGGTGCAACGAATCAACGAAAACTCCTACTGAAGGCACGGCGACGAATACCTTCAGCATGACGACTTCAACGATTCCCTTCAATAATTTGACCACGACAACTAAGTTGAATCATTCTAATGAAACCATTCTGAAGGAATTCTATCTGCGGTATCAAAATTTGTACGACCACACGATAAGCAACAACAGCCTTTTGGTGGATGTCTCTTTGCTATGGCAGGAATCTGACAGTGAGGTGACAGCCGTGTTCAACGTACAGAATGGCTCTAAATTGTCAGGACTTCACTTTGTTGTCAACGGTAACGAGTGAGTACTTCCTGCTTGTGATGATCTTTTCATCCCGCTTTTGTCTGATACACATATTGTCCCTATTCAACATCCATAGCCTCTTCAGACATTTTTTTCTGACCAAATCCTTTTACTCACTAAACTATCGCGAAATATTAGGTTGAGTCATAAGTCCTCGGACAAATTGGCAACGATACTATTTTTCTTACAATTTTTAAACGACAATAGCGAATCATTTGAAATATGCCCCATTGGCATCGATGGTCTTCTGCCAATGCTTGGGCAGATCGTAGATGTCCTTGCTTTAGAACGCTGGGAGCTGGCCCTTGGAGAAGTGCACCAGTGCCATTTTGATGTCGTCGCGGGTTTGAAAGCCCTGACCATCCAGATGACGTTGAAGATGGGGAAAAAGGTGGTAATCCGAGGGATCCAAGTCTGAGGGATATGGTTGGTGTGGTAAACTTGTCCTGCCGAAATTCGTCAGTTTACTTTTGGTCGTTCTTTCAATGTGAGGGCGAGCCTTGTCGTGCTGGAAGCGAACTTTATGTTGCTGTGGACGTGTAGCTTCGGGATTCGCCTTCAAATTCCTTAGTTGCGTAATGTAGACGTGTGCGGTCACTGTGCATCCTTGCAGCAGCTCCCATTATTCGACACGAAGAGCGCTCCACCAGAATCAGAGCACTACCTCCTTGGCGTGTACGTTGGGTTTGGGGGAGTCTTCTGCATGCGCACCTTTGTCAATCCATTGAGCACGTCGGTGGACGTTAGAGTAGAGGTTCGACTTCGCACCACTGGTGACTAGGTACTCGAGCCACGTGTGGTGCCCTTGAGCGTGAGGAGAGAAAGTGCCACGTCGTCGCGGCGGTCTATGTCATACTGCTTCAAAGCATGAGGCATCTATGGACCGAGCTTTCGCACCTTGTCGATTGACTTCAATTCACGAATAACTGTGGACTGACTCCTCAAGGGTGGCTGCCAGTTCACGAGTAGTTTGATACGGATCGGCTTCCACCTGGCTCCGCAGCACCTTCAAATCCAACTTCATTGAGCGTCCCGGACGGTCTTCATTTTCGACGGAATAGTCGCCCGATGCGAAGTTCTAGTGTCACTTGTAAACTGTACACCTCCTGCTTGTGAACGTCATTCATGCCTCTTTCGATTGCCGCGGGTTCATGGCCAGATAAAAAAATAAATATGATGGTGTTGCGGATGTGGAGTTGCGACGGCTTGAAATCATGAGGCACAGTTGCTGGAAAGGAAACAGTCGGGTGCCTTTTCGAGCATGCGTTTGAAAAAGCTTTCCATACTCTATCTAACAATGCCTCGCACGTTCATTTTCGTCACTTCTTTCCCGAGTTATGATCGCTAGAAGTCATCACTATCACATTGTCCGAGGACTTATGACTCAACCTAATACCTACGGGCCTAATATTATTAGCAGATTTGTGGCTATTTCAGTATGTTACTTCTACTTTAAATCAACCACCTGAGACATCCATTTTATTTATCATGACCACACATTTTATGCTATAACTCACTATGGATTAGTACTAGGTCGATGCATAATTATTGCGGATTTTTTCGCGGCTTTTTTTTCTTGATAGAATATGAATACTGAGTTGGGATTTTTCTAGAAATGATCTACTTGATTCCCTCTACAAGAATATACTCAAAAAACCATCCGCATATTCGCGAAATTAGGCTCAACTATTTCGAGAAAGATTGGAAGGTGGCACAGTCATTCCGCGATCTCAGTAACTTTTCGGCGATCGAACAATCAGCCAGAGCCAACCGAGAAATGGGAACTGCCCCTAAATCTGCCACATTCACCAGCAGAAACTGCTATGGATTATCTCTTCAACCATTCATCGAAAAAATGGCTAGAAAATAGAACTCCCGTCGATTTTGATGGCTTGATGGCCGATGTCAAGGTGTGGATCGCCCGTGTATCAAAACTTCTTCGCTTTTGGGATCCGACTAACTAATTATTGGGAAGCAGGGCTCGACGTAGATGGTGAAAAAGTTCCGGAGTATTTTGAATATGTCTTTGCTTAGTATTTCTATAGTTTCTTTAAGTAAAATTTACTGAAAAAAATCCGCAATTATTATGCATCGACCTAATATATAGAGGCATGTAAAATGCAGGGGAAATAGAAAATATCAAAGTAATCGTGTTCTGACCGCCAGGAAGTCATGTGCACTTTCACTAGATCACCTAATGAACGATCGCCGAAAAGTTACTGAGATCGCGGAATGACTGTGCCACCTTCCAATCTCTCTCGAAGTAGTAAAGCCTAATTTTGCGAATATGCGGAAGGTTTGTTGAGTATACTCTTGTAAAGGAGATTAAGTAGATCATTTCTAGAAAAATCATGAATTTAATTTTCAAATTCTATCGAGAGAAAAAAAGCCGCGAAAAAATCCGCATTAATTATGCATCAACCTAATACTTCTTTGGAGATGTTTTATTTATTCATGAAGTTCATAAGCGAACAATTGGCAAGTAATCTGAGGTGTACAGTTTCTGTTCGGTATGTGTTCACCTTCCATAGCAAAACGTCAGTACTCTATGTAAGATTTCGCTAAAAAGTCGCTCTTTCAGGCACGTCAAAAGCCACGGGCATGACTTAGCATCACTCTCCAAAAAAGGCTCTGCAAAACACTTCTCAATGGGGTCCTTGAGAACGTCTCGTCTTAGAAATTATTCTTTATTCCAGAATGATTTATTTATTTATTTATGTAAATTTATATTATTTTTATATTTATTTATTTATATATTGACACAAATACATTTCTCATGCCCTTTTTTACGCATTACTTCAGCTCTTCTTTCCTCTCATTGCCAAAAACTTCTAGTGAATTTTCCCATCGCCTCAACAGTGAAGGCATTCGAATTCTCATACAGTTAAGCAGTCTTCGAAACATACCAAATATCTAGTAATTCCCTATCTTTCTGAGAAACTTTCCCAACCCAAGAGCTCTAAATGTGAAAGGAACTCTTTACAGGTGCCAATGGATGTGTATGCTTGTTATGGGACCGAATCGCAACATAACAGCTGGAGTCTATGGTTATCCTTGCGACGACATTGTCTTCTCAGTCACTCGAAATAACGAGATACAAGTTTTCTACGATTTTTGCGAGCAGCCTATGGATAATGTCGGATGTAGAATGAACAACTGTTTGCTAGACGTACACCTCTGTAATAAGAACGGAAATTCGACGGAACCATTTCTTCTAGAAAAAGACAACTGGTAAGTTTCAAGTAAGGAAGAGTATGATTCACTGCTTCTCACTACATAGCTTAAGCAGTGAATAAACAAATTTCTCAGTAGTGGTAAGAACACGCAGTACTGTTGACCAGCAAACTTTTGATACTCAATTAACAGGGGTGGTATTAGCAGGGATTCCTTCCCAACCTCTTATAAAAACATTTACAGCACTTCCACATATAACGAGTCTTCGACCACACTGTCATCAAGGACTACGACAACGACATCCTTAACAAGCAGCACGATAATGCCAACTACAACGCCTGATGAAGATGTTCTGAGACGCCTGAGTGAGGTCAGTGCAACGGCCCTTTCAGGAAAGTCCGTCGGAGAGACATGTAAAATCTCTCTGCGTGGATGGTACTTACGAACTTTTGGGCAAGGGGTAACGGATTTTATTATAATATGCAAAATAATCAATCTGGCTGATTGTAGATCGCCAGATTGATTATTACCAATTACAGGATGTATGAAAACTATAGGCGTCAGAATTTAAAAATCTGTGAGGCAGAAGTTGCGCATTAGTTTCACTCCATACGGAATAATTTAGTTGCATAAGTTATCCCTCAGATGATGAAAGCTCATTCAATGCCCCTTGCGATAATTCGCATGCAAGATGCGGAAGGATACCGTTAAACTTCTTGGGATTCCAACAATGACTGGACGGAAGGATACATAACAACACAGAGGAGCAAGATCAATCAAGGACAAGCAGTGGAAGTGTAAGAAGGCGAGTCTTCACTGACTGTTCGCGAGTCGATCTTAGTCTCTCGTAGTGAGTAGAAGGATCGCATTGGAACTGGACGTGTCAAAGTTGTCGATGAGGCCAACTGTCAAGTAACCCCATTCCTGTCTTATGTAAAAATGTCACCACATTCCCTATCCCAACGGACAGAATGAGTCAAAACATGCAGAAGGTTGCTGATTCAACCAAATGGAGACACGCATAACTCCAACGTTTTCTCTGTCGAGAAAATTTTCGCAACTGAGCCGGCCAGCAATCAAGAATCAAAATGATCGCGTACTGGCTAGAATTCTACAAAACTATACTTTGTGAAACAATAGTTATGAGAAAAGCAAGATGATTGTTTCTGTGAGAAAGTCACCGGCAATGGAGAGGCGCCGTTGGTTTCGTTCGACATAGCCGTATACTCAAAGTACATACCGATGGACGAACAGAAGCCTTGAAACCATTCCGTTAATGAATAATCAGTTCTTTTTTCAACAGGAAAGTATCCCAGCCCATAGAATCAGGCTCGTCTTACAATTAGAGTAGCGCCCCGCCATCTGCCTTACTTCATAGCACCGAGGAATGGTGATCCTGCTCACCAGATCTTGACCCACTCGACTTTTACGTGTAGTCTCTGATTAGGAACTTGGTCAGCTCGCTATTCCAGTTATGGGTGATTGAAAGCAAGATCAGGTACGGTTGGAGAGAAGTTTGATGGGGATACCTTCATGCAACGTGAAAGGACTTCGAGGTCAGACCTTTATCCTGTATCCGTGCTCATGCTACTTCAAAATGTTATCGAAGCTTATTGCTGCAAATGACGTAAGCAGGCTGTGTATAAATTCAATTATCATTATCAGCTCCGAAGCTTCAAGTCTGATGAATAGACGCCCATAATTCAGGTCACTGAACTTGACATCCTGACGAACTAGAATTGTGAAAACTTTCAACATTCTCGAAACCAATCGCTACAAGTGGCTAGATGCTGCTGCATCGACAACCATTTCTAGCCCATTTCCAACGCTTGTGTTATAAATCAGTTTAGGGCGGAATCGGTCTAAACAATGTCTCAAGGATTCTCAACGAAACCCTGGTATACGCTGAAAGCAGATCCAATCTCACCTCAATTCAAATCCAGGAAATAACAACTATTCTGAACAAATCTGCTGCACTCAACGGTTTGCAACCAGATGTAAGTTGACATAGATCTTGCATTGATAACACTTACAAGCACCCAGTGGTTTTGACGAGATTATATCCTTAAAAATTGCAAAATCTCTCAGAAATAATGCAAAACTCGCACACGCAGCCAAATGGATACTTTTTTGAGCTTGTGTAGTTATAGTTTTTGAAACCTCAAAAAATTAAGCTGCCTTGCAAGTGTTGTCCATGTTATGTGACGTTTTCATGCTTCCTCAGAAACACTAGTCCTACTCACTTTCACATCCAGGATTCAAAGAAAGTGTTGCTCAACATGGATTGCATTCTATCAGCCGATCCACAGCAAATACGAGGGAGTGGTAACAGCTCTCAAACGTAAGAGTTTTCACTGAAAGTTGTCCATTTGATGGCTTATTCCTGTCTTCAGTGATTTCCACTTTACACACTGTAAACAATTGAAGGCATTTTAGAGGCGAGATTGCGCCAAGGGTCTGGTATTAAGTACCCACCTCGTTTCGTCCTCTCTAGCCTCTACTAGGCTTCTATTTTTGCGAGAAATAATGAGGAGAGAGCATTGCCTGAATAAGATTACAAGTACGCCTCACGTCGAACTGCTTTTGAACACCCCCTCCCCCCCCCCCCCTTTGTCCAAATGCTGGATGAATGCGGTCACTAAGTTGGGATGCTTTCAGACTGAACTCTATGCTGCCGACACTGGTCATGAACACAAACGCCAGCCAGTTCGACTTTTTGACCGGCGAGAATCTTGGATTCACTGCGCAAAATATCGACTGCTCGTCAGTAACAGATGACAGCCTCATCGATTTAGGCAACATTTTCGAAGTTCTAAATGGATCGGTTCCAGAGAACGATCAACATAATTCCATTTACATACCACTGACTGAGATATGTAGTCAGCTTCAAGGTGAGTCAAAGTGTTTGGTAAAGTGAGATTACACTACAAAACTCAGCTCAAAACTCATGCTGGTAGAAACAAGCAGGCCTGTATGGACTCTTATATAAGGATCTTGTAACGAAAAATTTCAGCCACTCATTACTTCATGACTGTTTACCGAAATCGCAAGCTGTTTATTGGTGCAAGCCAGTACGAGACATATCCTTCAGCTTCAACGATTGCTAAGCGGAGCGTCAAACCCAGTACAAAGGGACCTGTTCTCCAGCAAATACGAGCTCGTGATTTGATTTGCTTGTGATTTTTCGTAACTTCAAATATTATACATTTAGATATAAGGAATGTGGGCGACAGGCTATTTTCACACGAGAAGGCGCTCCTCCCTTTTGTGTAAAGATTGCTTGTCGCCTACGTTCTTTCAAGATTTGGACACTCTGTTACAGTAGAACATCAGGTAAAAATTCTCCACCAAGCACACGCATACACATTTCATGAGCGCCTCGCTAATCATGGACAGAGTTCTGCCCAACTCGTTTTTGTGTTCTTGGTAAACTGGTTTATTCACTAAATTAACACTCACTTTACGCCCGCTCCCGAGCGCGTAGTCTTGTACTGCCATCCACCATGGGTATTCCCTCCCTGTCACGTGTACTCCTACCAAATTGGAGCGCTCTAGGCTTTGATGCACACTTTTCGCACAAGCCCCGCACCCTGTGAGCAGAGCCTGGTCATGCCACTTAACCCATTGACGACACTGCAGTCCCCATGTGGATTTTCAAAAGAACGTAGGCTCAGAAATTCAAGTTCCGCCTGCCATCATCGTTAGTCATCAACTAACTTTGTGAATTCAAATAAAATTAAACAACCCACGATTCGAAATTCAAAAAAGTGGTCGCTCTGAACCATGCAGTTCACATGTGGGCTACAGGGGACGGGCGATTTGTGCGATTCTTGGTGCGCGCGGCAAATTGCGCGGCGAAATTCGGTGCGATTTGGACGACTGCAACGTCTATCAGTGGTGCGCAAACTTGAAGTAGAGTACATAGTATGGTCAGATGTTCGTACTAATCGACTCTATTTAAATTTGGATCCCAAGGTTGTGAGAGTTTATGACGATGAAAGGGGCTCAGGAAAGACCTTAGTCGCATGCAGGACAATCAGCCAATAACATGTACAGTACATAAATGTAAGTAGCTGATATCTCCGCACTTTACTTTCACTTAGCATAGGCCGTTCCCTGCCGTAGCTTTTAGAAAGTCACTTGTGCCAATAATCAATGAGAGTGTTTACCTGCAGTGAACGTTCAAAACGGCTTTTGAAATCTTACTGCGCCCGATATAGGTCGCTTTCTGACGCGACAACGCCACGTGCCGCCCCTTCGTGGGCCAAGGACTCCTCTCAGTAAGGAGGCATAAAAACTTTTTCAGTGTGAATTGTGTTTTTCAGTTCCATGCTCTCGGTCGTTAGGTTTCGCGTTCCTTCTTCTTGAGATCTATAAGGACTGCTAGCATCACTAAAGGAACAGTTTACGATGGTTCCGATGTACCCAATCATAGACGAATAATGGAAGTGATATACCAGCATAGTACAGAAGGAAACGTGAACGAATCTGGAGACAAAAGTTGCATGGCTGCGTGCGACGTGCGCGACGCGGTGCGAATGATGCAACTTCTGTAGCCTCAACACGCCTCTGTACAGTTGCACGCCTGCAACTTTTGTACGTAAGATAGGTTTTGAGTCCCTTATTACGCCCCTTGTGATATCCTTAAGAATCACGAGCTGGAAGAAATTCAGAAATCTTTTTTATCATGTGTCTCGCTCTGCGCGACCCTTTAACCTTCGATGACCTTTTTACACCGCTGTAACCACTGATAAAGCTGTACACTATTCGCCCCCCCTGTGACCCGTGATAACCAGGTACACGATTTCTTACCGATGTGACCTTTGCTAATCATATAGACTATTTGCAACCCCTTGACCTTTGATGAACCACTTGTTTGTCACCCGTATCGGCTGGGTATACATAAATACCCGTTGCACCGCCGATACGGGGCTTCTTGTGCTTTCAATGAAGTTGCACATAGCCACTGTGTATAAGCCGCAATACACACCACCCGAGAAAAGGGTAAAGGCTATCTAGCCTCTAACGAAAAAAGCTCTTGTCCCCAAACCGGGACATCATGAACAGTGCTGTTCAATCGGGACTTGTGAAAGTTCAACACTCACGGAAGTTTTCGTCATCTCGAAATTCTTAAGCGGAGTCTTGAGCGGACTGACGCCTGTAGTGATGATCTACGACTCCGGAATGGCTTTGACTGGTCAAATGAAAACTTCATTATCTAGGTTTGATTCTGTCCTACGATTGTAGCCCCCATTAGACCATTCCACTACAGTCCCACCAACAACACAATAAAACCTTCTCATGGAGGTCTGCTATAGACTCTGTAGGTGGCTTCTCTTCTCGCACAGTCCAGAGGTGCTTACATGTATGGTTCACGTAAAGCACCCAGCTTTCATCTGCGGTCACTATGTCTCGTAACAAGTCCTTTCGATGGGGACGAAGCAAGGGAGACTCAGACACGTGCATCCTGTCCGTCTTGTCAGACAGGCGTAGTTCATGGGGAATCCATCGTGAGAATATCGAGCTGTGGCCAAGCTCGTGAAGGTGTCTGAGTCTCTTAAGCACTACTTCCTTCTAGGATATCAGAATCATGGATAGTTAGAATAATGTTGGGGACAAGAACTAGGACTGCATGAGCTACGTAGGTTATATTCACGCCATATTGAGTAAGCAGTATATTCTCGAACAGCCGAGCAGCTTCATACAGCTAAGCGGTACGTTTACTACAGAATCCCCCCGTCCAAAGCCGACATGGGGTTTTCCTATAACCACGAACTATTCTATGCACTCGTGCGCTCATCGATTGCGTTGCACTCCGATCACTCATGACTAAGTTATGCCAATGAGTACCAATAATCATTTAGCCCTTGTGATCCAAGGACAGTAGCTTTACGTGGCGATCCACGCTTTCCAGATAGACACTCGTTCTGTTGAAGAAATTACTCTTACTATTAGTGCAAGAAAATGTACGAGTAAGGGAAAAAGACAGAATATCCTTTCTGCATATCTTATCTTTCACATTTCTATCATGTCGAGATCCTCCCGCAGTGCTGTTCCAATTTTATGTCAGGATCCGTTTAGGAATCACTGGAGCGCCTGATGATACAAATTTATTGCCTTCACCATGTTCTCGGCAGATTGCCTTGCCAGAAGACTCTCCAGTAATGACCGGCACAATTCTCAACGACGGAGTGGTAGGTTCTCGAAAAATAAGCTTAGAATAGGAGACTGAGAACATAAAGGTGATGACTGCGAGGGAGACTTCGAGACTCACAATCAACAAAAAAATCTATTAGGTTGATAGTTGGTTGGCATAACTATTGCGAATTTTTTTCAACGAATTAAAAAAAACGATAGAAATATTCAACGAAAATATGCTCGAACAATTACTCCGGAACGCATGTACCATCTATGTCAAGCATTGCTTCCCATTTGCTAGGCAGTCAGATTCCTTAAGAGAAGAAGCTTCAATGCTTGGAGGCGATCCATCCCTTGACATCGGTTATCACGGCATCCACTTCGTTGTAAGCTCTGTTGGCCAGCCAATTTTCCAACGAATGGTTGAAGTGATAGTTCATAGGAGTTTCTGTCGGTGAATATGACGGATTCAGAAGCAAATCCTTTTTTTGCTTGGCTCTGGCTGGCTGTTCCATCGCCGAAAAGTTGCTGAGATCGCGGAATGGCTGTGTCACTTTCCAACCTTTCTCGTAGTAATAGAGCATAATGTGGCGAATATGAAATAACTTTTGAGGCACATTTCTTCCAAGGCAAGCAAGAAGGTTATTTTTACATTATTTCTACAAAAATCCCGAATTCAATATTCAAATTGTATCGATAGAAAAGTAGCCGCGAAAAAATCCGCAATAATTATGCATCAACCTAATATTTTCTTGGAAAGGTTCGCGATTGGTTGATATAGGGCCCACGAACTCGAAAGATAATCGAAGGCCTAGAGTGTCACCCAGATTCAGGTTCGCGAGATAAAACTCTGCATCATTCGAGTGCTGGTGTAGTGGCAGTGGCGCACTTCACACACGCATGGTCACGGGTTCTAATACCGGATCGGTATTCGCCTAGACCAACCGAGCCCTTTAGGGTTGGTTAATTGGTACCAGACTCATACGGGAAGATAAAAGTAGTGGCTTGTACGTGAGCTGGCTACCGCAAGTCAGGCTAGTCAGTATAGACCGCATACGCATTCAATACGACGGTAGGATTCTGAATGGAAGCCGAATGCGGGAGGCATTCTGAAGACGGGGTTGATTAACGCCCCAAGACTATAAGGCTTTCGAAGTTGCCTTCTTAAGCGTTGCTCCTATGAAACAACGGCTAGTATTACTGCTGCACTGACGGACATTGTCTTTTATCATACTGCAGTGTCTCGTGATTCAAAGTTCGAACATGGAGAAAAGATCTCACTGATTTTAACTTCATATGACCAATAAGGCGGTGTGATACTTGATGTTCTAAGAGTGAGACTCTAAGTTGACATGCAGGAAGTAAGTGCATCATTTGGGGTTCCTCATCCGACCGTCAGCAGAATTCAGAACTCTGAACAGTCAGCAGAACTCAGAAGTCTACGCAATTAGAATACCGCACCAACTAAGGCGCACAAAGTCACCCGTGTACATATGTGCCTGTCAGTGCTATTATCCTTCACTTGAAAGTACTCCTAAAGGGATTGTTACGTAGAGGCGCTGTTCACGATAATTTTGAGGTACCTTTTTAAGTAGATAGGCGGAAGTTTTGGTCGGGAATAGTGCACTGGTGGTGAAGGAAGCGAGAAAGATGGACGACTGTGCAAAAAATGAAGCTCCTCAAAAGTAACGATTATAGGGTTTATACGTGCGAGATTACCATGATGGAAATGACATGGAAGAAGTGTTCGAGCTGGATTTAAGTTGTTGCAATTGCGCAAGGAGCTGACACATCGAACCAAAACTGTCTAGAATTTTTCACAGCTGCTATGGGGCCTGACAAGTTGTTTGAACGTCCTGCATGGGTTCTGAGCTTGCTGTGTAAATGGTGCAGCCTCTACAAGCCGTTGGAATTCGTCGGCGTCCCACTCCAAACGAACTCTGAGCCTTTATATCACCCTCAATCGGCCGTTTTCCGCCACATATAGTATACGAGGGGTCGCAGGTTCATCCTAGCTGATCATCTCTAAACTGTGCCTCTAGAGTGAAAACTGGATTCCCTATTTCTATCATAAAAGCAAATCTTGGTTTTCAAGCAAAGTGAGTTTTCACGACAGCAATCGAATACGCCTAACAACTACGAGAATTGCTGATGTTATGAGCCCACTTGATTAGGGAACCAGCGAGCAGTCCAACAGAATGATAATGCTGGCCCTTATGTTGCAAGGATCACAGTAGAAAGAATCAAGTACGGCTGTGGGTTTCTGTCTCAACTTGGGAGCTCTCGTAACCAGACACCATCTGATACCCCTTAACTTGTTACTTCAGAACATCATTTGAAAGAGAGGAACTCTCATGGTTCGCTACATTCGAATATTCTATTGGAGAATTCTTCGAATCGAGGCCCTTAAAGTTCTGGGAGATTGGTGCTGAAGCAGCTGTCAAGCATTGGGCATGCCTATCAAAAACAACGGCAAGTGTGCTGAACACCAATTTCTGTTCGATATCATATAATAAAGCTTGAACAGTAATCTCACACTCTTTGCAAAACCTATGCATCAAATGATATTCATTGGTTTGATGCACAATTATTGCCGACTTTCCTCAGCAAACTTTACTTAGAAAAACAATAAAAATATTTGGCAAAGACATGTTCAAATAATTACTCCGGGATATTTCCATCGTGTAAGTCAAGCACTGCTTCCCGTTTGCTAACCTGTCGGATTCCACAGGCGAAAAAGTTTCGATTCTTTGAGGCGATCCACGCCTTGACATTGCTAACCAATTCATCCGTTTCGTCGTAAGTTCTGTTCGCCAGGCAGCTTTTCAATGGAAGACTGACGTGATAATCCATAAGAACACCTGTTGGTGAAAAGGACAGGTGTAGGAGCAAATCCCTTTCCTTGCTTAGTTTTGGCTGACTGTTCCATCGCCGAAAAGTTCGTTGAGACCAATTTATGACAGTGCCACCTTCCAACCGTTCTCGAAGTAAATGAGCATAATGTTGTGAATACGAAGATGACTCTTTAGGCATTTTCCTATTGTAGAAAGCGAGAAGATTATTTCTATGAATTCAAAATGAATGAATGATATCAAATTGTATTATGAGAAAAAAAGCCGCGAAAAATCCGCAGTATCTTTGCATCAACCTCTTGTTTCTCTGACTTGTCGCTTAAACTGTTTTTGATTACAGGCAATCAGACGATTCGCTACAGAGGATACTATTGCTGTGTTGAAGTTCAACATCACTAATGTAAGTGGATTACGAACTTTTTGTATCGAATTTCGTGCTAGATTAAATAATTTCGAACAATTTTGAGGTTCTCACGCCTCTTCACGGCTATTTTCGCGTCACATGGTGGGACACGGAGAAATTAGAGTGGTCGTCTGAGAATCAGTGTGAAACTAGCACTGATGGTAAAACAATTGTCGCGAGATGCAATCACTTGACAGACTTCACGCTTATTGTTGTGAGTTGATCAAAATGAAATAGAAGTAATATGTGCTTGAATTCTTCCGTTGATACTCTCGCAAAAAATGATACAAGCGATGCTGTGGGTTTGGCTCTAAACTTACAGTCATCGAGAGTGCAAACAAAACACACGATGTGGTTACTGTTTTAGAGTTTGGACGCCCCGTATCCCCTTAATCAATGGCATGTGCCATGATAGGCTGAGTAAAATGAGAGCTCGCAATTTCTGTGCCTGCACCATGAGCTCACAAAGAATTTCTTGTTGAGTGATGACCGGTGTGCGAGAAATGGTCGAAAATTGTACAGCCGCCATTTCCCATCACGTATCCCTGGTACTAGACTCTAACATAGTCGTCAGATCTTTCTATTCAATGGCACTGCAACAGCACCTCCTTCTGAATTTCGCCGAAATGTTGGTATATGCGCACCATTCAACCTACCTGAAGCATGAAAGCCAAGACTCGAAGAGCTCGGTATTTTTTGCAGATAAAGGGCAAGAAAAAAAGCAACAGTGACAAGTAGGTTCCTTGCGATTCGCATATTTACCAAGGTGAAACTTCTAATATTAATAGGACCTAAAGGTTCATTCAATGCGTTTTGCAGTCATTCGCATGCAAGGGGTGCGATGGCATTGTAAAATTTTTTGTGATGTCAATGGAAAGGGAAAGGGAAAGATCTTGGAATTCGTGACTATCCGATCAAACGTCTCCACTGCCACACTGAAATTCGGGACCCCCAGGGCACGCAGATGATCAAAGAAGAACCACTCACCGTAGCTGGATTCTTCGAAGCCAACCAGCAACCGACGGAAACCATCAGGCATTCCTCCCTACGATTCATTCTTGCATCGATGACTTGTATCCAAAATCCTTTCAGGGTTTTGCGCGCGCATAATTGCGATTCTTGTGCCACGACCTCCATGTTGACTTCAAAAACGTCTCTGCTCTGCGCTTGAATGTGCTTCTGAGTTTGGTGACTCCCTATAGCAGTGGACTCTTTCAATCGCTTCATACCATCTACGTGTTCTCTAATTCTCACGTAGAGTGGTCTTGCCGTTTCGCCAATATACTCATCGCTACAATCACGGCAAGTAATCTTGCAGACCACCACTGACATGGTACAATCACCCTCGTTGACATCTGGGTAGGCAACACAGTTTGAGGTTGTACATAGGCGATCGTATAGCCTATTCCGAACCAGGCGCTTCTATAGATTGGTACTGCCGCGATACTGTCAAATGGAGGAGATGACACAACATTCATGGCTTCGGCAGAAGCATCAGGAATGGTGGAAAGAGCTTCAAAAACAACAGGGAGGATGGGAGTGGGACGAACTAGGATGTTCGCACCATGAAAAGGATTAGATCAGTTTTCAGCTTCTATCGAGTCTGCTCACCTAAGGGTTTCTGTTAGCTGAACTCTTTGATCCGACCTCGGGATTTTGAAAAGCTCAAAAAATATGGCAAGAAAACTTGTCTCTGGTGCCTACTAACAGCTCCACCTGCGTCAAGCTCAACCTTTTCGATACTTGCGACTAGAATCTCCTCCTGTTATGATATGTATGTTGCTAGCCCACTTCTATGGGAATCTGTTATCCTCATACGCAGACCCGGGTAGTTTCTGTTGTCTAGTTCAGAACGGTGCACCTGGATAACGAACGCCATAGGTACCAAAACTCTTTCTCTCATTTTCATCCTAGGTGAGCTCAAGGGCCCGTCGTTTAGCAAGCTCTTATTCGCCTTTGACACAACATCACTCTTTTGTCCGGAGTAGTGATACTGCTTGGTTCGAAATGTAGAGAAGAAAGAGAAGAGACAATGAAGACAAGTAACCGGAAGCAGGAATAGCACCGACGGGGAGGACTTGGAGATCATGGATGTACTGTAGGTAACTGAGGCCAATGTTGAAATCAAGAACAGATTACACAGTGAAATGAGCCATATGACTTCTGGCGAAGTTTTTTCAGGACGCTGCTCTGAATGACCCGAATGTATGCGAAGCAGCACTCATGGATCTGGGCTATACTGTGAACGCTCTCTCAATTGCTTCGCTGGCATTCCTGACGCTAGTAGGCTTAAGCGCATAGTGAGTTCTGCAATGTCTAATTTCGCTTATCCTTTTGATTTAATGCAACATGACCTCTTCGCTAATTACAGCTGGCCGAGCTTACGTTCAAGCCGTGTACTCGCTTTACTGACGGGCTACGCCATGCCCACTCGAGACCTCGTCAGTCTGTCGCACAAACTTAGTCTACTGCTGTTCTATACCGTGTTTACGATATTTTCAAATCAGAAGGTCTCAGGCCGCTACTGTAGATTTTTTGGAGCTGTATCCTACTGGCTGTTACTATGGTGAGTTATCAAAATCCTGTTGACCTTAATATGGAACCCTTACAGCGGAGATTGCCCCAAAGTCTACGCTCGTCACCTCCGCGATATTGTGACCAGTCGAAAAATTCAATTTCTAACTTTTCGAGGCACAGTGACAGTTCTTATTGCATTACTGACCTTATGGAAATGAATGTTTTTCTTCGGTTTACGCTTTTACGTCAACTAAGACGAACTGTTTTCGCATGCAAGTTGTATAGATGAAAAGGATGAATTTATGGCATTAATTAATCCCGTCTGGGGGGTGCACCCCCGCATCTGACTTCCTTTCAGAAACGTAGCAAGAAAATACGTTTGTGGCCTACTCAATGATTTGCGATGGCCATCCGACTAACAAACAGTGCTTTTAACCTCTCAGAAGAGTCTGGTGCCAATTTACCGACCCCGGAGAGATGGAAGGATTGGTTGGCCTAGGCAGGCATCGATCCGGGAGTCGAACCTCCGACCGTGCAGTGATATTGTGCGCCACTTGCCACTACACCACCTCCGCCCCTCAAGTTGTATGATTCTCTTTGACTCTCTATAATGAAATGAACAAAGAGGAGTGCCGAATGTTTGAAAGTGTAGGCTCATGTCTGCTCTTGAAAAGGCCGGAGTTTGATCATGGCCGCGGCGAAGATTCGCTGGTGCCATTGCCAGCTTCATTTTTCCAACAGATTCCAACAGTTTGTCTGTATAGGGATTCCACAAAAAAACAACAGATGGCCCCATCGCAGCGTGGACAGGACGTCAAGCAGTAGGGAAAAGGCGAAAGCTTTGAAAGCGGTAGGCTCTGATGGGATACCGATCGAGGCATGAAGTGCGCTCGGATAGCACGCGAGGATCTCAGATCCGTAGAGAAACAGCATTGTCGTTCTATCTATAGGGAGAGGTATCGCAACTATTGCGGAATAAAGATGACAGCGCGTGCCGAGAAACGACTACTCATTTTAGGATTAGGGAATTGTCCCCATCTCACAGGAACAATTTGGCTTTATGCTATGAACAAAAGCCTGAACTTGTCTTCTCACGTACTGCAGAGGGCGTTTGACCGTGAAAATTGTTTGTAGAGCGTTCCGAATTCCCTGATTATGTATCATGAATCCGAGATGATCACACGCACATCTCGCGGCTCAATAGAAGGTCGGTTCATCAAACTTCAGCTCTGAACTCCTCCCTCTTTCTATAATACTGGAGTCATCACAGTACTAGTTGAGGGATCAATACAGACCATCCTCTACGTTCAGAATAGAGAGCTCTAGGACAAGGTGAAAACGCAAGATGAGCAGGTAGGGAGATCGAGTTCCTTGGCACAAAGGAGTACGCGGAGATAATTATAGTTTTGTACGAGGAAGTCGTTCAAAGAAGGCAAAATTTCTACTACCTGGGAAGTGAACCAGCTCTGACGGTAGCGTGCAGGCTGTAAAGTAGGTAACGAATCAACGCAGCATGGATGAAGTGAGGATACTCCAGTGGCATCCTCCGTGGTCGATCACAGCTGCGAGTGTTGGCCGTCTGATAGGGATCATGGAAGACGAGCGCGAGCATGAAACAGGTCTTATGTTGCGTACCACTCTCTGCTTGCAATACGCAGCCCAAACATCTGTAGGTTTCATTCCACCATTTCAACTTCCGAATTAGTAGAGAAAACATCGCTCACGTTCTGTAGCAGTTGCGAGTGTGGTGTGGTGTATGGACTTCCTTTCCTCCTGCGTTGTGCCCAAGTTGCTGGAAGAATTGAATTCAAAGTCCTCCGCGTCTAACCATGAGGAATGAGATGACGT